>OU342740.1:181900164-181928059 GCA_910589775.1 Avena eriantha | reverse complement strand
GTTGTTGTTAGTAAAAAGAGCACACATGCAATGACACTGGTGGATCCTTGTGTGGTCTCTGAAGAGAACTCACATTTCATGACTTTAGTTGTGGTTAATGAGAAGAAGACACATTTCAATGACACTGGTGGATCCATATGTGGTATGTGAAAAGAACAAACATGCAATGAATCCAGTTATTGTTAGTAAAAAGAACACGCATGCAATGACACTGGTGGATCCATGTGTGGTCTCTGAAGAGAACACACATTTCAATGAAACTGGTGGATCCATATGTGGTATGTGAAAAGAAGACACATGCAATGACTCTGGTTGTTGTTAGTAAAAAGAACACACATGCAATGACACTGGTGGATCCATGTGTGGTCTCTGAAGAGAACACACATTTCAATGACACCGGTGGATCCATATGTGGTATGTGAAAAGAACACACATGCAATGAATCCAGTTGTTTGTTAGTAAAAAGAACACACATGCAATGACACTTGCGGATCCATGTGTGGTCTCTGAAGAGAACACACATTCAATGACTCTAGGTGTGGTTAATGAGAAGAACACACATTTCAATGACACTGGTGGATCCATATGTGGTATGTGAAAAGAACACACATGCAATGACTCCATAGTTGTTAGTAGAAAGAACACACGTGCAATGACACTAGTGGATCCATGTGTGGTCTCTGAAGAGAACACACATTTCAATGACTCTGGTTGTTGTTAGTGAAAATAGCACACATGCAATGACACTTGTTGTTGCTAGTAAAAACAGCACACGTGCAGTGATACTAGTGGATCCATGTGTGGTCTCTGACGAGAACACACATTTGATGACACAAGTGGATCCATATGTGGTATGTGAAAAGAATAGTCATGGAATGACTCCAGTTCTTCTTAGTAAAAAGAACACACATGCAATGACACAAGTGGATCCATATGTGGTCTCTGAAGACAACACACATTTCATGACTCTAGTTGTGGTTAATGAGAAGAAGACACATTGGAATGACACTGGGTGATCCATATGTGGTATGTGAAAAGAACACACATGCAATGACTCTAGTTGTTGTTAGTAAAAATAACACACATGCAATGACACTGGTGGATCCATGTGTGGTCTGTGAAGAGAACACACATTTCAATGACTCTAGCTGTGGTTAATGAGAAGAACACACATTTCAATGACACTGGTGGTTCCATATGCGGTATGTGAATAGATTACACATGCAATGACTCCAGTTGTTGTTAGTAAAAAGAGCACACATGCAATGACACTAGTGGATCCATGTGTGGTATCTGAAGAGAACACACATTTCAATGACACTCGTGGATCCATATGAGGTATGTGAAAAGAACACAAATGCAATGACTCGAGTTGTTGTTAGTAAAAATAACACACATGCAATGACACTGGTGGATCCATGTGTGGTATCTAAAGAGAACACACATGCAATGACTATAGCTGTGGTTAATGAGAAGAACATACCTATCAATGACACTGGTGGATCCATATGTGGTATGTGAAAAGAACACATATCAATGCCTCTAGTTGTTGTTCGTAAAAAGAGCACACATGCCACGACACTGGTGGATCCATGTGTGGTCTCTGAAGAAAACACGCATTTCAATGACACTGGTGGATCCATATGTGGTATGTGAAAAGAATACACATGCAATGACTCCAATTGTTGTTAGTAAGAAGAACAAACATTCAATGACACTGGTGGATCCATGTGTGGTCTCTGAAGAGAACACACATTTCAATGACACTGGTGGATCCATATGTGGTATGTGAAAAGAACACAAATGCAATGACTCGAGTTGTTGTTAGTAAAAGAACACACATGCAATGACACTGGTGGATCCATGTGTGGTATCTGAAGAGAATACACATGCAATGACTATAGCTGTGGTTAATGAGAAGAACACACCTATCAATGACACTGGTGGATCCATATGTGGTATGTGAAAAGAACACATATCAATGCCTCTAGTTGTTGTTAGTAAAAAGAACACACATGCAATGACACTGGTGGATCCATGTGTGGTCTCTAAAGAGAACACACATTTGAATGACTAGCTAAGGTTAATGAGAAGAACACACATTTCAATGACACTGGTGGATCCATATGTGGTATGTGAAAAGAACAGACATGCAATGAATCCAGTTTTTGTTAGTAAAAAGAACACACATGCAATGACACTGGTTGATCCATGTGTGGTCTCTGAAGAGAACACACATTTCAATAACACTGGTGGATCCATATGTGGTATGCGAAAAGAAGACACATGCAATGACTCTGATTGTTGTTAGTAAAAAGAACACACATGCAATGACACTGGTGGATCCATGTGTGGTCTGTGAAGAGAACACACATTTCAATGACACCGGTGGATCCATATGTGGTATGAGAAAAGAACACACATGCAATGACTCCAGCTGTTGTTAGTAAAAAGAACACACATGCAATTACACTGGCGGATCCATGTGTGGTCTCTGAACAGAACACACATGCAATGACTCTAGGTGTTGTTAATGAGAAGAACAAACATTTCAATTACACTGGTGGATCCATATGTGGTATGTGAAAAGAACACACATGCAATGACTCCAGTTGTTGTTAGTAAAAAGAACACATATACAATGACACAAGTGGATCCATATGTGGTATGTGAAAAGAATAGTCATGGAATGACTCCAGTTCTTCTTAGTAAAAAGAACACACATGCAATGACACAAGTGGATCCATATGTGGTCTCTGAAGACAACACACATTTCATGACTCTAGTTGTGGTTAATGAGAAGAAGACACATTTGAATGACACTGGGTGATCCATATGTGGTATGTGAAAAGAACACACATGCAATGACTCTAGTTGTTGTTAGTAAAAATAACACACATGCAATGACACTGGTGGATCCATGTGTGGTCTGTGAAGAGAACACACATTTCAATGACTCTAGCTGTGGTTAATGAGAAGAACACACATTTCAATGACACTGGTGGTTCCATATGCGGTATGTGAATAGATTACACATGCAATGACTCCAGTTGTTGTTAGTAAAAAGAGCACACATGCAATGACACTAGTGGATCCATGTGTGGTATCTGAAGAGAACACACATTTCAATGACACTCGTGGATCCATATGAGGTATGTGAAAAGAACACAAATGCAATGACTCGAGTTGTTGTTAGTAAAAATAACACACATGCAATGACACTGGTGGATCCATGTGTGGTATCTGAAGAGAACACACATGCAATGACTATAGCTGTGGTTAATGAGAAGAACATACCTATCAATGACACTGGTGGATCCATATGTGGTATGTGAAAAGAACACATATCAATGCCTCTAGTTGTTGTTCGTAAAAAGAGCACACATGCCACGACACTGGTGGATCCATGTGTGGTCTCTGAAGAAAACACGCATTTCAATGACACTGGTGGATCCATATGTGGTATGTGAAAAGAATACACATGCAATGACTCCAATTGTTGTTAGTAAGAAGAACAAACATTCAATGACACTGGTGGATCCATGTGTGGTCTCTGAAGAGAACACACATTTCAATGACACTGGTGGATCCATATGTGGTATGTGAAAAGAACACAAATGCAATGACTCGAGTTGTTGTTAGTAAAAGAACACACATGCAATGACACTGGTGGATCCATGTGTGGTATCTGAAGAGAATACACATGCAATGACTATAGCTGTGGTTAATGAGAAGAACACACCTATCAATGACACTGGTGGATCCATATGTGGTATGTGAAAAGAACACATATCAATGCCTCTAGTTGTTGTTAGTAAAAAGAACACACATGCAATGACACTGGTGGATCCATGTGTGGTCTCTAAAGAGAACACACATTTGAATGACTAGCTAAGGTTAATGAGAAGAACACACATTTCAATGACACTGGTGGATCCATATGTGGTATGTGAAAAGAACAGACATGCAATGAATCCAGTTTTTGTTAGTAAAAAGAACACACATGCAATGACACTGGTTGATCCATGTGTGGTCTCTGAAGAGAACACACATTTCAATGACACTGGTGGATCCATATGTGGTATGCGAAAAGAAGACACATGCAATGACTCTGATTGTTGTTAGTAAAAAGAACACACATGCAATGACACTGGTGGATCCATGTGTGGTCTGTGAAGAGAACACACATTTCAATGACACCGGTGGATCCATATGTGGTATGAGAAAAGAACACACATGCAATGACTCCAGCTGTTGTTAGTAAAAAGAACACACATGCAATTACACTGGCGGATCCATGTGTGGTCTCTGAACAGAACACACATGCAATGACTCTAGGTGTTGTTAATGAGAAGAACAAACATTTCAATTACACTGGTGGATCCATATGTGGTATGTGAAAAGAACACACATGCAATGACTCCAGTTGTTGTTAGTAAAAAGAACACATATACAATGACACAAGTGGATCCATATGTGGTATGTGAAAAGAATAGTCATGGAATGACTCCAGTTCTTCTTAGTAAAAAGAACACACATGCAATGACACAAGTGGATCCATATGTGGTCTCTGAAGACAACACACATTTCATGACTCTAGTTGTGGTTAATGAGAAGAAGACACATTTGAATGCCACTGGGTGATCCATATGTGGTATGTGAAAAGAACACACATGCAATGACTCTAGTTGTTGTTAGTAAAAATAACACACATGCAATGACACTGGTGGATCCATGTGTGGTCTGTGAAGAGAACACACATTTCAATGACTCTAGCTGTGGTTAATGAGAAGAACACACATTTCAATGACACTGGTGGTTCCATATGCGGTATGTGAATAGATTACACATGCAATGACTCCAGTTGTTGTTAGTAAAAAGAGCACACATGCAATGACACTAGTGGATCCATGTGTGGTATCTGAAGAGAACACACATTTCAATGACACTCGTGGATCCATATGAGGTATGTGAAAAGAACACAAATGCAATGACTCGAGTTGTTGTTAGTAAAAATAACACACATGCAATGACACTGGTGGATCCATGTGTGGTATCTGAAGAGAACACACATGCAATGACTATAGCTGTGGTTAATGAGAAGAACATACCTATCAATGACACTGGTGGATCCATATGTGGTATGTGAAAAGAACACATATCAATGCCTCTAGTTGTTGTTCGTAAAAAGAGCACACATGCCACGACACTGCTGGATCCATGTGTGGTCTCTGAAGAAAACACGCATTTCAATGACACTGGTGGATCCATATGTGGTATGTGAAAAGAATACACATGCAATGACTCCAATTGTTGTTATTAAAAAGAACAAACATTCAATGACACTGGTGGATCCATGTGTGGTCTCTGAAGAGAACACACATTTCAATGACACTGGTGGATCCATATGTGGTATGTGAAAAGAACACAAATGCAATGACTCGAGTTGTTGTTAGTAAAAAGAACACACATGCAATGACACTGGTGGATCCATGTGTGGTATCTGAAGAGAATACACATGCAATGACTATAGCTGTGGTTAATGAGAAGAACACACCTATCAATGACACTGGTGGATCCATATGTGGTATGTGAAAAGAACACATATCAATGCCTCTAGTTGTTGTTAGTAAAAGAACACACATGCAATGACACTGGTGGATCCATGTGTGGTCTCTAAAGAGAACACACATTTGAATGACTAGCTAAGGTTAATGAGAAGAACACACATTTCAATGACACTGGTGGATCCATATGTGGTATGTGAAAAGAACAGACATGCAATGAATCCAGTTTTTGTTAGTAAAAAGAACACACATGCAATGACACTGGTGGATCCATGTGTGGTCTCTGAAGAGAACACACATTTCAATGACACTGGTGGATCCATATGTGGTATGCGAAAAGAAGACACATGCAATGACTCTGATTGTTGTTAGTAAAAAGAACACACATGCAATGACACTGGTGGATCCATGTGTGGTCTCTGAAGAGAACACACGTTTCAATGACACTGGTGGATCCATATGTGGTATGTGAAAAGAACACACATGCAATGACTCTAGTTGTTGTTAGTAAAAAGAACACAGATGCAATGACACTGGTGGATCCATGTGTGGTCTCTGAAGAGAACACACATGCAATAACCCTGGTGGATCCATATGTGGTATTTGATAAGAACACACATGCAATGACTCTAGTTGTTGTTAGTAAAAAGAACACACATGCAATGACACTGGTGGATCCATGTGTGGTCTCTAAAGAGAACACACATTTCAATGACTCCAGCTATGGTTAATGAGAAGAACACACATGTCAATTACACTGGTGGATCCATATGTGGTATGTGAATAGAACACACATGCGATGACTCCAGTTGTTGTAATGAGAAGAACACACATTTCAGTGACACTGGTTGATCCATATGTGGTATGTGAAAAGAACACACATGCAATGACTCTAGTTGTTGTTAGTAAAAAGAGCACACATGCAATGACACTGGTGGATCCATGTGTGGTCTCTGAAGAGAACACACATTTCAATGACACCGGTGGATCCATATGTGGTATGTGAATAGAATACACATGCAATGACACTGATGGATCCATGTGTGGTCTATGATGAGAACACACATTTCAATGGCACTGGTGGATCCATATGTGGTATGTGAAAAGTACACACATGCAATGACTCCACTTGTTGTTAGTAAAAAGACCACACATGCAATGACACTGGTGGATCGATGTGTGGTCTCTAAAGAGAACACACATGCAATGACTCTAGTTATTGTTAATGAGAAGAACACACATTTCAAAGAACTAGTGTATCCATGTCTGGTCTCTGAAGAGAACACACATTTCAATGACAATGGTGGATCCATATGTGGTATGTGAAGAGAACACGCATGCAATGACTCTGGTTGTTGTTAGTAAAAAGAGCACATATGCAATGACACTGTTGTTGTTAGTAAAAAGAGCACACATGCAATGACATTTGTGTTTCCATGTGTGGTCTCTGAAGAGAACACACATTTCTTGACTCTAGCTGTGGTTAATGAGAAGAAGATACATTTCAATGAGACTAGTGGATCCATATGTTGTATGTGAAAAGAACACACATGCAATGACTCTTGTTGTTGTTAGTAAAAATAACACACATGCAATGACACTGGTGGATCCATGTGTGGTCTCTGAAGAGAACACACATTTCAATGACACTGGTGAATCCATATTTGGTATGTGAAAAGAACACACATGCAATGACTCTAGTTGTTGTTACTAAAAAGAACACACATGCAATGACACTGGTGGATCCATGTGTGGTCTCTGAAGAGAACACACATTTCAATGTCACTGGTGGATCCATGTGTGGTATGTGAAAAGAACACACATGCAATGACTCTAGTTGTTGTTCGTAAAAAGAACACACATGTAATGACACTGGTGGATCCATGTGTGGTCTTTGAAGAGAACAGACATTTCAATGACGCTGGTGGATCCATATGTGTTATGTGAAAAGAACACAAATGGAATGACACCTGTTATTGTTAGTAAAAAGAACACACATGCAATGACACTGGTGGATCCATGTGTGGTCTCTGAAGAGAACACACATTTCAATGACACCGGTGGATCCATAGGTGTTATGTGAAAAGAACACACATGCAATGACTCTAGTTGTTGTTAGTAAAAAGAGCACACGTGCAATGACACTGGCGGATCCATGTGTGGTCTCTGAAGAGAACACACATGCAATGACTCTAGGTGTGGTTAATGAGAAGAACACACATTTCAATGACACTGGTGGATCCATATGTGGTATGTGAAAAGAAGACACATGCAATGACTCTAGTTGTTGTTAGTAAAAAGAACACACATGCAATGACACTGGTGGATCCTTGTGTGGTCTCTAAAGAGAACACACATTTCAATGACTTTGGTTGTTGTTAGTAAAAATAGCACACATGCAATGACACTGGTTGACATGGGTATACCCTACAGGTACTCGAGTTTGGTATATACGGCCTTAATACAGCGGAAGCCCACGGTATCGCCAAGGCCCAAGAGAGGACTCGAGTGGCCTACGGACTCTCGATTGCTTGAAGAACAAGAAGCTAAAGATAGAAAGTTCAAAGGGGAAAACCCTAACTTGTAACCGACTCGACCTGCTACCTGAGACCTAGCCTACCTATATAAAGGCTAGGAGGGGGCAGCGAGGAGGACACACGCAACCCTAGTTTTCCACAACCCTCGCCAGATTACATTTGCGCATCATTGTAACCTTCAATTCCTTCGATAATTCCACGAGCAGACAAGCAGGAGTAGGGACCTCTACGAGGCCTGAACCTAGGTAAATCTTTATCCCCTATGTGCCTGTTTGCTAGCCGATAGATGTCTCCAGCGCTCCCACCTTCTCCTAAACCCAAGTCTATAACAATGGGCATTGATGAGTTAAACCCTCATCAATTGGCGCCATCTGTGGGAATTGGGAGTGCTGATGTTGCGGCTTCTTCGGCCCCATCAACTGCGATCTACAACTCCGCAACAACGGAGATTCACCAGCTCTTCGGCGCGTTCGACTCCACCATCCACACGCCGGCCACTCGCCCGGCCTTCGAGTCTGTGGGTGACGGAATCAGCCTAGCGATCGGGAGCTTACGCTTCCAAGTTGGTCAGGTGGGCACGCTTCGCATGCCTGATCAACGGACAGCACCAGTGATTGCTCCAGCATCATGGTTCCCTGGATCGATCGGCACCCTCATGAGCTCAACACCCCGACAATAGTCGAGAACACGGTCAGCGATAGCAGTCGTGACTCCGATCTGAGCGATCTGGCCACTGAAGACGAAACCTACGGTTCTGGATCTGAGAGGTGCTGAAGCAGCAGCTTCCCCAATCACTTCATGTACGCCGTCATCAACGCAGGCGATACCTCTGCCAACCGTGACAACGCGGGCAATCGCGGTAACAAAACCGACCCGCTGAACCGTGGCAATGGCGGCAACGGTGGCAATGGCGGCACTCCCATCAACAACGGAGGGACAATCGAACCTCCAACCATAACCAATGAGCAAACCGGCGAACGCGTCGTAGTCAGGCTCAATGAGCTTGAATGGGCTCGCTGCCGCGAGGCCCTACGGGGAAACCCTCTACCCCCGGATCCTCGCAAGAACTTCTGATGGGCTACCATTGGCTCCTGAAGGAGGAATTTAAGCGCCAAGCACAAACAATCGCGCAGCTTGAAGCACGTAAAAAGGCGGTGGACGAGTCGAGCCTTCGTCGTGCTGGGCTCTCCTCCCACAGAGGATCCTCCTCAAAGGGCAACAAATACATCGCCAAAAAGAGGCAATCCAGGATGGCCCACCTTACCGAGCAAGAACGCATAGAAGCTGCGAAAGTCCTCGACTTCAGCTCTATGACAGTCGATACACGGGGCAACGTGGTCCCCAAGACACCAGAAGCCGCGGTGACAACAACCACCATGTACCTCCTCAACAACCAGCCACCAGCTGGAGATCCCCGAGCCGCCATGCACCGATCTACTATCACGGGCTTGGGACTAATCGAGGCTGCTCTCGAAAAGGAGCCAACACCTGAGCCGAAAAAGCGCAAAGCGCTAGCAAAGCGCTACTCCTCGCGCTCATCCAGCGACAACAGTCACGACCTGTCTCGACGCCGCTGCTCACGGCGACACGATCACGACTATGATGCGTGCAACGACCTCACGCAGCGCAAGGTCGACAAACCAAGGGCGCAACGTTCCCGGTTGACTGACTCAGAAGAGGAAGATGTGGAGCTCTGCGGCGCCAGATGCTTCAGCGGATCCATCAGGCAAAAGCGAATGCCTAAAGGGTTTAAACTCCCATCCGAGAACCTGAAGTTTGACGGCCTACAGGACCCGAAGATCTGGCTGGAGGACCACATCTCCTCCGTTAGACTCCCCGGTGGCAGTCGAAGCACGGCCATGCAATGCTTACATCTACAGCTGCAAGGCGCCGCTAGAGCATGGCTCAACAACCTCCCGCGCGGATCCATTCGCAGTTGGGATGAGCTGGTTTACAACTTCGTGCGCAACTTCAAGGGAACGTACAAGCGGCCCGCATCAATCGAAGAGCTGAGGTGCTCCCAGCAAAGATCGGTCGAATCTCTACGCTCCTACATCCAAAGGTGGTCTATCATCAAGAACTCCGTAGAGAACATCTCGGAGGATCGCGCAATTGACGCGTTCAACGGCGGCGTTCCCCGCCTAGAGCTCAGGGAGGAGCTAGGCCGCTCAAAGCCCCAAACCATCGACCACCTAATGGAAATCACGAATCGGTGGGCCGATGGAGAAGATTCGGTGAAGAATCGCGTTCACTCTGACAAGGAGGCGGAACTCGAGCGCAGCCGCGATCGCCGTGGCAAGCATCGCATGCGCATCTACGATGACCGCGACGACGTCAACATGGTCGCGGCTGGCTACACTGATGGACGCGACGATAACCGCAACAATGGATACCATAGCGGTGGATACCGCGACTCCGGGAAAACAACGCAAGTGTGGCAACACCGCAACCGCGATGAGGCACCCGCAACATCCATTGAGGACAAACTGTCCGGGCCATGTACGGTACACTTCTACATCGACAAGCATGATGGAAAGAAGAAGTCTAGCCACCTCCTCAAGGATTGCCACGAGTTCCTCAAGCTACACGAGGGATTGGTTCGGATGAACTGCAGCGCAATCGAAAGAGGCTACGGAGCCGCTCTAGGCGCCATGGCACATGGTGCTTCGCCACCACCACCTGGGCCGCCCCCCAATGCAGCTGTGCCAGACCAGCACCACAGAGGCGAGCCGTACCCATGAGCCATGGGCACCATGATGATCCAAAAGGGATGCCCCTCGAATCGGGTGTAGAAGGCCATCACTCGCCAAGTCAACCTGGCCACACACTCGCCACCATCTACTACTGAGTACCTCAGTGGAAGCGAGTCCTGCATCACCTTCGACAAACGCGATCATCCGCCTCAAGTACCTCGTCCAGGTCATTGCCCCCTCGTACTCGAGGCGTAAATCAGAGGTTTTGAAATGAGCCGCGTCTTCATGGATGGCGGGAGCGGCATCAACCTCATATTCACGAGTACCTTGCGAGCAATGAGGATCCCCCTAACCTGCCTGGAGGCCTCAGACACAACATTCCACGACATCGTCCCAGGAAAAGGCATATATCCCCTAGGAAAAATCAACCTCGACATCATCTTCGGCACACCGAAGAACTTCCGGCGCGAGCGCATCGACTCTGAGGTCGTCGACTGGCCCTCATAGTACCACTACATCCTCGGGCGCGTCGCGTTCGCTAGGTTCATGGCAGTGCCCCACTACGCCTACCTGCAGATGAAAATGCCAGGTCCCAATGGCGTCATAATGATCAACGGGAGCTTCGAGAGATCTGACAGTTGCGACAGGGAATTCAACAGAATTTCCCAGTCCTTCGGCATGCAGGAGGAACTCGCGAGACTAAAGGAGTCGACAGACAACAGTCTGCCTCCCCTAAGCCGGCCAAGTTCACCTGATCTCTCCTTCGACTCATCAGTGCACACAAAGAAAGTGCACGTCCACCCATCGGATCCCGCCAAGACGACCCTCATCGCCAACAACTTGAGTCCCGCATAGGAACTCGCGCTCGTCGAATTCCTCTATGATCACTGGGAAATTTTCGCTTGGTGTCCTACGGACATGCCAAGAGGTCCCAGGGAATTCGCCGAGCATGCACTCAACGTCAACCCCGACGCAAGGCCAGTCAAGCAAATGATTCGGCGACTGTCTGAGCCACGAGCACAGGCAGTTGGAATGGAGATCAACAGACTCCTTGAAGCCAAGTTCATACGCGAGATCAAGGAAAGCACTTGGCTCGCCAACACGATGCTGGTACCAAAAAAGTACACGGATATCCTGCGGATGTGCGTGGACTTCACCTCTTTGAATAAGCACTGCCCAAAGGATCACTTCCCGTTGCCGCGCATCGACCAGATCATCGACTCCACTGCAGGATGCGAGCGCCCCTGCTTCCTCGACGCCTACTCAGGCTATAATAAGATTCGAATGAAGGAGGAAGACCAAGAGAAAACAACATTTAGAACGCCCTTTGGTGTGTTCTGCTACAATACAATGCCCTTCGGGCTAAAAAACGCAGGAGCCACCTATCGGCGGTGCATGCAGGCTTGTCTCAAAGAGCAACTTGGTCGCAACATTCAAGTCTATGTCAATGACATAGTAATCAAGACCAAGGAGGAAGCCTCCCTAATCGACGATTTGCGCGAAACCTTCGCCAACCTCGACCGCTACTGGATCAAGCTCAATCCGGGCAAATGCGCCTTCGGCTTACCATTTGGGCAACTACTCGGGTACCTCATCTCCGCGAGGGGAATCAGGGCAAACCTGAAGAAAATAAAAGCCATACTGGCCATGGAGAAGCCGAAAAACATAAGGGGCGTCCAGCAGCTGGCTGGGCGAATCGCGGCCCTCAGTCGATTCATCAGCCGGATGGGAGAAAAGGCACTGCCCTTCTACCAGCTCCTCCGCAAAGCTGAAAAATTCGAGTGGACCAATGAAGCGCAAGAAGCATTCGAAGACCTCAAGCGCCTGTTGTCCACTTCGCCAGTACTGGTGACCCCACGAGAAAGGGAACCATTGTTGTTGTATATCTCCGCCACCAACCAAGTGGTCAGCACAGTACTCGTGGTCGAACGAGCCAAGGAAAACAAGGTCCATGGAGTACAACACCCAGTCTACAACATCAGCGAGGTTCTCACGCCAACAAAATAGCGGTATCCGCACTACCAGAAGCTGGCATACAGCATCTTCATGACCGCCCGGCGATTGCGCCATTACTTCCAGGAGCACCCAATCGTGGTGGTCAATGACGCCCAGTTGGGGTATATCCAAAATAACCCCGACACCACGGGACGAGTCGCGCTATGGGGAATAGAATTGTCCCCACGAGACATTACATACGAAAGGCGCGACGCAATCAAGTCGCAAGTCCTCCCTGATTTCCTCGTGCACTGGATGGAGAACCAGCTCCCTGATAAACCAGATATGTCCTACCTCCGGACAATGCACTTCGATGGATCTAAGCGGAAGGACGGAGCAGGTTCCGGTGTCATACTGACATCGCCTCAAGGGGACAAGCTGAAATACATCTTGCGAATGCAGTTCACCGCCTCCCACAAAGAAGTTGAGTACGAAGCCCTTCTGGAAGGGATGAGGATGGCAAAACCCGGCGGCGCCAAGAGGCTCATCATATACGGCGACTCCAAGTTGGTCGTCAACCAAACGATGCATGAGTGCGACGCATTGAATGACAACATGATCTCGTACCGTGACCTCTATGACACACTCGAAGGAGACTTCGACGGTTGCGAGCTACGGCACGTAGGTCGCGAAAGCAACGAAGAGGCGGACGCACTCACCAACATAGGCTCTACCTGCGCCCCCATACCACCTGGGGTATTTCTCGAGCGCATCTGCGAACGCTCCATCAAGCCAAAGGCCACAGAGAAGAAAACAAGCGCAGCAACGGACTCGGGGGCTACGCCACCCAATGAGTCAATGGCACTCGACGACTTGGAGCTGGACACAGGACTCGAGGGACCAATGAGCGTCATGATGATTGAACAATCCTGGACGCAACTGTACGTCACATACCTCCTCAGCAAAAGGCTACCGGACGATCCGACTGATGCACGGCACATCGCGCGGTGGTCCAAGGCATTCGCTGTTATCAACGGCGAACTGTATAAACGCAGCATCACAGGAGTACTCCAACGGTGCGTCTCCACGGCCGATGGAAGAGCCGTTCTCCTCAATATCCATGAGGGGACCTGCGGGCACCATGCCGGCAGTCGCGCCCTCGTTGCCAAAGCACTACGAGCTGGATTCTATTGGCCTACGGCCATGCGCGATGCCAAGGACATCGTCCAAAAATGCAATGCTTGCCAACGATTCGCGGACAAGCCGCACGCACCTGGCATAGAGCTCCGGCCAATCCCATTGGCCTGTTCCTTCGTGCAATGGGGACGCGACATGGTTGGCAAACTCCCAAGGTCCTCACGAGGAGGCTACGTCTACCTCTTGGTCATAGTCGACAAATTCACCAAGTGGATTGAGGCCATTCTAGTGACCAACCAATTAGGGCACAGCGCAGTAAAATTCTTCGAATCCATCGTCTACCGCTTCGGAGTACCGCACAGCATCATCACCGACAACGGGACAAACTTCACATCCAAGGAGTTCCAAGAATTCTGCGAGAACCTGGGGATCAACATTAGCTACGCCTCAGTAGCGCACCCACAGAGCAACGGTCAGGTGAAAAAAGCAAACGGGCTCGTCTATGGCAGGATTAAGAAGCGACTCCTCCGGCCACTCCAGCAAGCCGCGGGTTGTTGGCCGGACGAACTGCAATCCGTACTCTGGAGCCTACGCACAACTCCAAACAGTGCCACGGGCTACACGCCATTCTTTATGGTGCACGGAGCCGAGGCAGTGCTACCCGCCGAGGTACGGTACAAGGCGCTGCGCGTGGTCTCTTACAGCGAACAAGAATCATCCCTCGCACTCGAAGACTCCATCGACCTCCTTGACGAGGCAAGGGAAATCGCCGCAGAAAGATCAACGATCTACCAGCAGAACCTGCGCAACTATCACAGTAGGAGGCTACGCCCCAGATCCTTCGTCGAAGGAGACCTGGTCCTGCGACTGAAGCAACAGGGTCATCTCAAGCTCGAGTCCCCCTGGGAAGGACCGTACGTGATTAGAGAAGTAATCCCAGGTGGCGCCTATCGCCTTCAAGATTTAGCGACAGGAGTCGCATACTCCAACTCCTGGAACGTCGCACAACTACGACGCTTCTACCCCTAGTCGCTTTTTACTTTTTACATCGCAAATAAGGCTACCCGGCCAAGGCTACTTAGCCACACATTGTACCTCGCACTGTTCTTCGAATAAATAAAGCTAAGTGCCCCAAAACTCTGTGTTCTTCTTTACTTTTCTAATTTTATCTACTCGGGGGCTGCGCCACCCTATATACATTTGTTCTATGAACCAAAACGAGATATCCTGAGTAGCTGGCACATCAATCGAAACCCTTGACACAAACATCAAGCTAGCTACAACGCACCTGACAGGTTCACAAGGGACTGAGATAAAAGCATGACCAGGCTAACGAAAGGGACTCGCATAGTGCAACGCACTTCATGCTAACAAAGCTCTCTATACGTATTCGACAATAAATTATTTACAACATTTATACGAACTTTACAACACGAGTACACCTATGTTCAGGATACAAACTAAGCTACTACTGTAGCAAGAGAACGTTGAACAAGTCGACAGTCTCTTCTGCTGGGCGATCCACCACCTGGTAGTGCGGCACTATATTCCAGGTAGAACTTGCTGGGGGTACAGGTGACCTAGACGCAATTGCCGCAACATCTATGTCAGGCCTGTGCAGTCGCACCAACGATAGAGCGGCCTTGGCACCAGCCACCAACGGTTGCCTCATGCACTCGCGAACTGCTGACAGGTCTTGAAACTTGGCAAGGAGGGCCAATAGGCTTGATGGAGTGACATCCAGCGAAAACATCGTCCGATAAATGTTCTTCAAGCATGACTGCGACTTATTCAGAAAGTGCAGCAATCGCGACGCACGATCCTGCAGGGTCGCCAGCGCAATCGCACGATCATGATCTACCCAGAAGTATCCACTCTCTTGAAGTTGCTCCTGGGTAAGATCATGCATATGAATGGCAATTCTATCCTTCTCATCCTGCGGATGACGTGCGCTGACAACTACACGAAGCAACAAACATCAGCATAAGTACATCATCACGAGTGACTACACAGAAAAGATAAGAGCAAGCAAACTAACACTTGAATTGGTCGCCCAGTTGCGTCACCTCGCCAAGCAGATACTACTCTCGGGCGGCGGCTTTCTCCGCCTTCGACTTCCATACATCCGCGTTACCGCGGAGCACGGGCAACTCACGCTCCAGCTGCTTCACGCGGTCACGCAGTCACGAGAGCAGGGATAGTTCATCTACCTTGGAGCGCGGCGGTGCCAAATTATCATCAAGCGGCGGCGAGTCCTGAGTTTACCTCAAAGGATCACTTGATGAACCCTACCACAAGTCAAGATAGAAACAAATAAGACGACCAAATCAACAAAAAGGCAAAAGGCTCAAGTGCATTCAAGACTAGCAAAAGTATCAACAGATACACTCGCCCGCAGGCATGTTCTTAAGAAAGGACATAATCTAGTCAACTATTACAAAGACTACTAAGGAGTGACTGGCTTCTTAGACTTCGACGGCTTCGGGGGCTTCATCGAGTCCGTGGCAGTGTCAGATGCCACTGACTTTCCACCAGCCCCTGATGACGAAGCTTTCGCTGCCTTCTTGGCGCGTTGCAGCTCCTCAGAATACTTCATGACAGTATTTATCAGATGATGCCCATATTTGCCATAGGCAGTCACGAAAGGAGCAAAGACTACCTGCTGGCCGTCCGCGCTAATAGGCATCGCCTTCGACACCGCAGCAGGATCAATCTCGACTCCGTGGGCCTGCACCATGGCAAGCGACATGGACGCGCCGACCGTGCGGAGTGAGTTCTTGAAACTGGAGGGCACACCTCCGGCGAGTGACTCCACCAGCTCGTCTATATTCTCGACTAGCTCCGCCTTGGGCATTAGCTCCTGCCGAAGGCGACTGAGTACGCCTTTGGCCTTGGAGAGCGTATCCTGCACGGTGGTGCTGCGGTCTTCGACTGCTGACAGTGCACCCGCCAGAGGGTCATCGCGACGAAGGGCCTGCGGGTCAAAGCTCAAATCGCCAGAATCTGTACATAAATCCACACACGGACAAAACATCAGCGCCACCGGCGAAAACATTCGAAGCAGAAAAGGATAACGATATCCACAAGCAAAGTACCTGAGAGGGCCTTGGCAATGGAGAACAGTTGTTCTTTGAACAACTTCTCCCTGGCTGCGAAGGAAGCACGCAGATCTTCTTCGCGCCTTTGCGCCGCGTCATGCGCCGTGATTGCTTCATCGCGACCCTTCACAGCCGAAGCAAGTGTCGTCTCTAGGGTGGCGGCGTCACGCAAGAGGGCGTTATGTTCAGCTTCACAACAAACAAATTGATTATCAGTCGACTATATCAAAGGAGAAGAAGAAGAAGAGGTGCTGGACACTCACTCTCAACCACGCGATGACACGTCTCCAGCATCGCATGCTGACGGCCCATCGCAAGCACTTGCTCCGCCAAGTGTGCGGCTTCCTTCGCAAGGAGCTATCGCACAACAAAGGGATCAGCAGAAGCAATAGATAACATCGACTGCAACATTAAAAGAAGAAAATCTACACTTACATGATCCTCCAATGACTCCGAAGATGTCTGCTGTACCGTCATCCGGGCAACCATTCGATGCTCCCCTGCATGAGGAGAACTGGAAGAGTTGTGACCGGAGTGGGCCGCCAATGGAGGGGAAGGAGCACGCTCGACCTCTTTCTTGGCCCTTGAGGTCACGACTCCTGATTCTTTCAAAAATTGGACATCGCCAGAAGATGACGATGCCTCTTGACTGCAAAGACAAAATCAACATAAAGAACAAGACAAAAATCCAGAGACAAACCAAAAAGGGCAAAAACAGAGAAGCACAAGTAAACTAGAAAACTTACCAATCAAACTTGTCAAAGTCAAACGTGGCCTCCCCTGACTCTGACGAGGACTCCTTGGGTAATCACATCTTCTTGCGAGAGGATGGTGCCACGGCGCTCACAAGAATGGCAGGGATCGGCTACTCCGCACCAACACCTGCACCTTCCGGAGTCGAAGGAGACGACGCATCGGAATCCTCGTTGCGCGAACGCTTGCGAGTATTCGGACTACCGGACTCAGGAGCTTCCTCCTCCACATCAGATGTGACGGTCGACTCCGACTCGTCCTCTTCCAAGGCTTCGCGAGGGATAACCCCCTCAGGAAGAGGGGGCATACAAGGTGATACCGCCCAATCCTGCATATAGACACCAAATTCAGAAAAAAGCATGTAAACAATAGAGAAGAAATCGACAAACTTAGTTACTGCGTAGCACAATTATACCTCGGGAGGAGGATTAGTAGCATCAAATGGAGGAAAAACTGGCTCACTGGGGAGCACATCCTTGATGGTGTACTTGGTGACCAGTCGAACTATCTTGTCCACCTCACTGGCGGACATGCCATCGGCAGACACGCGAGTGACATCATTAGCGCCAGCCCACTGAAACATGGGGTGGACCCTGGCCTGCAGGGGCTGGACGCGACGGTGCAGTCACGTGCGAATGAGAGCGCAGCCTCCCTCCTCTTTGCCTATGTGACTTTTGAGGTCGTAGACGCGCTCGTACAACACATCTATCTCTGCGGATTCGCCAGGCATAATCACATTCTTCCAGGAGCGCCTCCTCTTGCACGGTGTCGCGGGGTCGAAGGGCGCGAGTCCAAAGTGGTCTCCGTCAGCCTTCTGGTCGCGAATGTAGAACCACTTGTCCCTCCACCCTTGGACGGACGCTGTGAGTTTGATATTGAAATAGGTGGCGGATGGGTCAACGTGAATTCCGCAACCACCTACATCATATATTAAGGAGCCAGAAGCGGATTGGCACTTCAACTTGAATATGCGCTTGAAGAGGCCAAAGTGTGGCTCGATTCCGAGCCAGCACTCGCAGAGGGTGATGAAGCAAGAAATATGGAGGATAGAGTTCAGGGACAGCTGATGGAGCTGGAGCCCGTAAAACAAAGGAGGCCCCTATAAAAAGGGTGAAGGGGCAAGGAGAGACCGCGAATTATGAATGGCAAAAACATCTCTCGAAAAGCAGCGGGAGGAGCAGGAATTGCCTCACCGCCGGGGACGCGCGCATCGGCGACTGCGTCGGACAGCACTCCGTCTTGGCGAAGAAGACGGAGATCCGATGACTTGATGATGGAGGGACGCCACGCGCCATTCGTGACGTGGGTTCCCGTGCCCTTCTTCTTCCCGCCGGCGGTGGTGCTGGTTCCCGGAGCGGCGGAGCCGCCTTTCTTCTTCGCCGCAGCAGCGGTACCCGCGGAATCAGCCGCAGCACCTCCCTTCTTCTTCCCCATTGCGCGGCGGCGATGCGATCAAAGGAACTAGCTCGGAAACGAGCGGAGCTGGTCCAGCGTCGTGGAAGAAACGAGTGCAGAGAAAGCAGAGGAGTAGCGGGAATGGTGATGGAAGCAAAGGATGAATGAGGGCAGATGAGAAAAATTACCATCGCAGCACCGCTACATAACCCCTAGAAGATGCAATCCAACGGCTCAGAAAAACCCTACTGGACGCGTGGCAAACATCGCGTTGGACACGTGAAGGAGTGGAAACGCGAACCGTCCCTCCACTACTCCCATTACGCGCGGAAACCGAGGAGGCGCAATTAAAAATAAAGATTACGCACGCCCAGTCAAATCAAAGTCAGAGAGTGGGACCCACTGCTCGTCACGTCCCGTCAAACTCGCTCACGTGGGCAACTGAGGTCATGAAATCGTCAGCACTGACGTCATCAAAGCTACGCAGCAGAAGACTTCGATTACTTTAGTCCTTGCTCGAGTCTTCGACTCCACCAAGCACTCGGGGGCTACTCCCATAGGGAGCGCTGGTCGCACACCCTATGATTTTTCTCTTCTTTTTGCAGGAACATGGACAATAAAAGGCAAACCCAAACACTCGAAATACGGTTCGACTATGGACATGGGTTACTCCCATAGGGAGCGCCAGAAACAAATTCGACTGAAAACAAGCAAGCAAAAGACGACAGCAGTCGCAAAAGTTCTTTAGTCCCTGCCTGAGTCTTCGACTCAACCAGGCACTCGGGGGCTACTCCCATAGGGAGCGCTAGTCGCGCACCCTATGATTATTTATACTAAGTACTGTGTGTTGAAACATCCACACTCGAAGTTTATGGTGAAACCGCCTCATCATTTTTCCCTACAAAGAGACTGCGTCTCCTGGGTCACCCGAATCGTCTCCGCGACGATAAAATTCAGATGCCGCGCTTACAGCGTGAAGGTAAGACCTGAATAAGGCCTGGCAATGCATTAGCTGCGCACTATCAGAAATATATCCGTGCCTACAGGTACGATGAACATGCCTTGACGGACGCGTCGAGTGCTCACACCCATATAACTGGAATCCGACTCCTGTAAGACCTCCGCGGCTTGAGTCGAATTACACCAGCACTTTTCCAGATTCGAGTCCAGGGACTCGAGTTCGAGTAGATTGTGTTGTTTTACCCTAAGGTAGTTAACTGACACCGATACATTGGTTAAATGAGGCACGCATATCAACAATCCCTATGACACAAACAAAGCAGTCGAAAATATACTCATTCATGCACTTGAAAGGCTTCATAAAGTCCCCAGTCGAATCTACGATTCCACTCGACACTCGGGGGCTACTGACATGGGTATACCCTACAGGTACTCGCGTTTGGCATATATGGCCTGAATACAGCGGAAGCCCACGGTATCGCACTGGCCCAAGAGAGGACTCACGATTGCTTGAAGAACAAGAAGAAGCTAAAGATAGAAAGTTCAAAGGGGAAAACCCTAACTTGTAACTGACTCGACCTGCTACCTGAGACCTATCCTACCTATATAAAGGGTAGGAGGGGCGGCGAGGAGGACACACGCAAGCCTAGTTTTCCACAACCCTCGCCAGATTACATCTACCCACCATTGTAACCTTCGATTCCTTCGATAATTCCACGAGCAGACAAGCAGGAGTAGGGACCTCTACGAGGCCTGAACTTGGGTAAATCTTTGTCCCCTGTGTCCTTGTTTGCTAACCGATAGATGTCTCCAGCGCTCCCACCTTCTCCAAAACCCAAGTCCATAACAATGGGCATTGATGAGTTAAACCCTCATCACTGGTTGTTGTTAGTAAAAACAGCACACATGCAATGACACTGGTGGATCCATGTGTGGTCTCTGAAGAGAACACACATTTCATGACACTGGTGGATCCATATGTGGTATGTGAAAAGAATAGTCATGAAATGACAACAGTTGTTGTTAGTAAAAAGAACACACATGCAATGACATTAGTGGATCCATGTGTGGTCTCTGAAGAGAACACACATGCAATGACACCGGTGGAACCATATGTGGTATGTGAAAAGAACACACATGCAGTGACTCCAGCTGTTGTTAGTAAAAAGAACACACATGCAATGACACTGGTGGATCCATGTGTGGTCTCTGAAGAGAACACACATGCAATGACACTGATGGATCCATATCTGGTATGTGAAAAGAACAAACATGCAATGACTCGGGTTGTTGTTAGTAAAAAGAACACACATGCAATGACACTCGTGGATCCATGTGTGGTCTCTCAAGAGAACACACATTTCAATGACACTGGTGGATCCATATGTGGTATGTGAAAAGAACACACATGCAATGACTCTAGTTGTTGTTAGTAAAAAGAACGCGCATGCAATGAAACTAGTGGATCCATGTGTGGTCTCTGAAGAGAACACACATTTCAATGACACTGGTGAATCCAGGTGTGGTATGTGAAAAGAACACACGTGCAATGACTCCAGTTGTTGTTAGTAAAAAGAACACACACGCAATGACACTGGTTGATCCATGCGTGGTCTGTGAAGAGAACACACATTTCAAAGACTCTGGTTGTTGTTATTAAAAAGAGCACACATGCAATGACACTGGTTGTTGTTAGTAAAAAGAGCACACATGCAATGACACTGGTGGATCCATGTGTGGTCTCTGAAGAGAACACACATTTCATGACACTGGTGGGTCCATCTGTCGTATGTGAAAAGAATAGTCATTAAATGACTCTAGTTGTTGTTAGTAAAAAGAACATACATGCAATGAAACTGGTGGATCCATGTGTGGTCTCTGAAGAGAACACACATGCAATGACACTGGTGGATCCATATGTGGTATGTGAAAAGATCACACATGCAATGACTCTAGTTGTAGTAAAAAGAACACAAATGCAATGACACTGGTGGATCCATGTGTGGTCTGTGAAGAGAACACACATTTCAATGACTAGCTGTGGTTAATGAGAAGGACACACATTTCAATGACACTGGTGGATCCATATGTGGTATGTGAAAAGAACACACATGCAATGACTCCAGTTGTTGTTAGTAAAAATAACACACATGCAATCACACTGGTGGATCCATGTGTGGTCTCTTAAGAGAACACACATTTCAATGACACTGGTGGATCCATATGTGGTATGTGAAAACAAGACACATGCAATGACTCCGGTTGTTGTTAGTTAAAAAAACACACATGCAATGTCACTGGTGGATCCATGTGTGGTCTCTGAAGAGAACACACATTTCAATGACACCGGTGGATCCATATGTGGTATGTGAAAAGAACATACATGCAATGACTCCAGTTGTTGTTAGTAAAAGAACACACATGCAATGACACTAGCGGATCCATGTGTGGTATCTGAACTGAACACACATGAAATGACAATAGGTGTGGTTAATGAGAAGAACAAACATTTCAATGACACTGGTGGATCCATATGTGGTATGTGAAAAGAGCACGCATGCAATGACTCTAGTTGTTGTTAGTAAAAAGAACACTGTAGCACCCCGGCAAAACCACTACTAGAAAATCGCTATGTTTTGTTTTGTGCATCATCATGACCACATGCTCATCTCATCATGCCACATTGCATTTGAGCACCGTCATATCATCATGCATTTGTTTGCCAAAAACTATTTTCTAAAAGCCCTAGTTTGTTTTCTAAAATAATCCTCTCTCTTTTATTCAAATTCAAAACTCCGGGTTTACCTTGATATTTTGTTTGTCTAAAAACTAATTACAAAAGTCTTTTAAATAATAAATAAAAGTTATATTATTTTTGGGAGGCAGCCAGCCAGGCCCAAAAGCCCAGCTGGCCACCTCCAAACAAAGCCCAAACCCTAACCCTAGACACACTACATGCCATGCGCAGCCTCACCTACCACCTAACCCGACGCGGCGCCTTGCCAGACCCGACCCACCCTGCACCGCACGTCCTAGCTACGAACGCGAGCGAGCGACTCGGCCACGTCTCCCTCCCCTAGACTAACCAAGCACCGCTCGCGACGCGACCCAACGCCCCAGGCCCACCCGACGCGATGCCCCCTAGCACCAACCATCGCACACACCCCGCTCTCGCTTGATCCCTTGCCTCACTCACCTACCAGGCCCCACCTGGCGCTAGCCCCGCGAGCAACAAAACCCCGATCCCCTGCGCCCTGGCCCCACCACCACGTGACTGACCCTGCCCCATCCCCTTTCCTCTCACAGGCGCCGCCCCAGCGGTGGTTCCTCCCCTAGACCGAATAACGCCGCGCGCTCCTCCCTAAATCCCGTCGCCGCCTACGCGACCAGTGGCCGACGCCTGGGCCTTGATCCGGCAGGTCCAGCCACCACCCTATTCCTCTCTGCCAGCCGTGCGGGTCCCGCTTCCGTCGTCCGTGACCCCTGGCTCTCCCCTCGCGTTGAGCAACCGTTGACCACACCATCGAGCTCCACTGCCGCCTGTGGTCTCTCTCCGGCCACGCCATCTACCGCCTGTGTCGAGCCCCTTCATGCCGGCCGTTGCTCGCCCGCGTCTCAAGCTCCTCCCCCTCCGCCGTGCCCGGCCGCTGCCCTGTGTCGCTCCCCGCCGTTAGATGCTCCGCTCCGCCTAGCTCACCCCGAGCGTTGTCGTGTCCGACCGCCCCTCGACCTGACCGGGTGCCGCCTCCTTCCTCGCGCATAGAGCACCACCGCCCAGCAAGCGGCGCCCCACGGGACCCCTGGCCTCTGCCCGCGTCACCTGTCGGCCTCTACCCGTGTTGCCTCCTGTCTCGCGCCTGAGCCGTCAAGCCCCGACACCTCCGTCCGTTAACCAGACCACCTCGTCGCCTCCCTCGCGCCGTTCTACTGCACAGCGCCGCCGCCATGTTCGACCCCGACCCCGTCTCCGGCAACCCTGACCCTCGCGAGGACGCCTCCTTGTTCCTGCCATGTTCAAGTCGGTACTCTCTGTGTTTCCAAGCGTGCAAGTGTGTATGGATGCATATGTGTGCTCGTGTAAGCTAAAGCCGGTCGGAATATTTGTGTGGGTGCCTGTAGCTGCGAGCCCTTGACAAGATCGACGGTAGAGCAAGCTGGGTATGACATTGGCTACTTTTGTCCCAGTTTGACATCGACAAAAGATGGGCAACGAAGACTCTTTGGACCCAAGGACCCAACGAGCAATTCTCCCGGATCTACAAGACCTTCTTCGGAACCAAGGACTGGAGACCAATCCTAAACCCAGCACCGCGCCAAGATCTCCTTCCCGAATTAGATGGCGGAGACCCGAAGAGCCGGATTCGAAGGACGCTCCCGTCGAACCCGAGACCCTGGATCCAAACCCCGGCATCAGCTTCATGCTCTCCTTCCCGGACGCCAAGACCTGTTTGGAGGCGAAGGCCGATCTCGTCGACCCATAGACCTCGGAGCCCAAGTTCGCCGAACCTAATGTGATTCCCTTTCCGAGACCCTATTTTTTTATAATATATGACATACTTGTTGCATTTAAATTGTTCATGTCGCATTCATATTGTGGTTATTGGGGGTATTTAGAGATTCACCTGAATTAAATCTGGAGTGCATAGGCGGGCTATTCTTGTCTTATACCACCTCCATTTAAATTGCGTACTGAACCGATGCCATGTTTTGCCTTGTTAATCAACATTTAAATGCGGGGTATCTAAATAATTTGACCTTCTATTAATTGTCGGGACCCGGTTTCGCTTAATACTGCCTAATTGCACCGCATCTTGCCATGCCATGCACCATATCATAATCATGTCAGATCTTCTGCTGTAGTATTAAATAGTGCATCCGGTGTTTTATTGCTTTGCTTCTTCGCGGATTAGGCCGTTGAGTTGATGCGAGTATCGACAAGTCCTTCGGATAATGACCTTCGACAGTGTTTCCCAGGCGAGCATTCTCCCCCTTCACCTATTTGCATTTATAGTCTTTACTTCCTCTTGTTGACTATTCCTACCAGTATTGTGATTCTTTAGTTTCCGTGCACCATTTATATTCTATGCAGCCTTTATAGTGCCTTGGACACCTCCTATTACCTGTTGTTTGGTAGATAGATGTTATTGCGAGTCGTAGTCGCTTGCTTAGGTGCGATCCCGTGTCGTGAAGTACCACACAGTTGTTGGAATGTTGTCATATGCTTTACGGTAGAGAGGATCATGACTTTAAATACAAACTATTAAATTGCTGAGAATAGATATAACTAATGAAGAGGCATCGGTGGGCAATAGATGTTATTTGGTTCTTCCACGCTCACTTGTGTGTAGGACCCCGAGTACTTGATACTTGTTCCTTGACTATCGCACTATCCGCATGTGGGACCATGAATCCCCTTAGCCAGAAGTTGATTCATTTCTTATTTCTGGGGCCACAAACTAGTTGGGGCTTTATTACTATCCTGTACTTATGCCATGTTTACTTCTTTATTAAAGATGTGCGTGGAGCACCTGTACTGTTTTGGATCGTGCCACGTTTTCACGGTATCGACAAGCCCAGTCACACTTTCGGGTTCCCAGTCGTTTACAGCCGTCGTCACAAAACCCTGGGTCTGTTCCGGAGCCGGCCAACTTCGTTGCGGGTAGCTTAGTGGGGTGGCCCCCTGAAATATTTGATGAATTCTGTGATTGCTTTGTCGTGAAAGCCTCGTTGGGTTTTGATTTAGTTTTTCCGAGGTTGATCGTGCGTGTGTTGCTATCTGTGCACCCCTGCAGGGTAAATCTTTTTGAAACCGTGTCCACGGTTATGGACAACTCGGAGCACAGTATCTCGATCATAGACAAGCATAGCTAAAGTATTGCTATCAATTTGACTTAATATGTGACTAGTAATCACTTTACTACAATGGAATGGATAATAAAAGTCCAACAACTGGTGGAACTGGGGTGTATCGTGTCATGTTATACCTGCCTAGTAAGTATCGCATGTCCAATGGAATGAAATAAAAGTGCCAACAACTACTAGGTTTGGGATGTCACATGCTAATTGTATCTGACTAGTAAGTACTGCAACTACAATGGAATGGTTAACTAAAACCGCCACTACTTATGCTATCAGGATGACTCATGCTATCTATATCTGACTAGTAAGTGCTTGCAACTATAATGGAATGAATAAAACTGCCAACTGTGTGAGTTCTTCGGTTTGACTTCCTCGTTTGGTCTCGAGGGGGAATACTAAGATGGGTATGATTGGTTGTATAAGTTTGGTTCCGAATAGGTCTTTCTTATCTCTCTCTAATAGCTGACAGTTTATTGAGTCTCTATTGGTTGTTTAGTGCATGCTTCGCTGCTGCTTCAGTCCACCATACCTATGTAGGAGAGAGCCGCCGAATTCTAGCCTCGCTGTGTACTGGCTCAGTACTGACGCTCCTCTTTTCCTTCGCCCTTTGTCGGCACCCTTTTGTTTCGCAGGTTGGTTTGAGATCAACGTCGTTAGCAGGGTTACCCTTCCGGCTTGGACTGGGAGGTTATGGACGCCATTGGTTATTATTCAGGGCTCTTAGCTCAATTTGCTTCTTATCCGTACTCGGATGCTTGATTCGTTTTCAAGGTGATTTGGATCTTTATACTGTATATCTGTATTCTGGACTCATGGGTCGTTGTTGTATATATATGTTCGATGGGTTCTATCGTGACTAATGTGTAATGGTATTACTTCGTTTTCACCCACACGAAAGTGCCTGGTGGGGTCCTTGAATCGTTTCTATGCGGGTTTGGCGGAAAAGGGCTAAAACTTGCATAGGGCCGATTCGGGGGTGTTACAGAGTGGTATCAGAGGTCAGCAGTAGCGATACCCCACTAGACCAGCCTATAGGGATAACCTAGCTAAGCCGATGAGAGTGTCAAAACTATTTTCGCAAAATCGGTTGGATAGATCTAATTAGGTCTTCTTTTAACCTTACCCTCTACTATTCTCCTCTTCCTTGCGTGTTTCAAATCTGCTCTCTTCCTTTCTTAAGTCTAGGAATCTCGTGGTTGGGTTTCTGTCGTACCTCCAGGGTTTCTCTTCCTCCTTTGGTAACGGTGTTTCAACATCCGGTCTTCGTGCTAATGAGGAATCCTTCATCTGTTGGACTTCTCTGTTCTTGTTTGTGCCTTACGGTGTGGTGTTTTCCATGCGACAACATCCTCTACACCAGATCTGATGCAGAGCCTACATCGCTCCTTTGTTTTCCGAACCTCGCTGTCGAGATCTTCAGTCTGATTTCGAGAGTTGATTGCATAATTCTACTATTCATGTATAGAGTAATGCTTTGAGTGCGGGATGGAGTCATGACCATACCACTACTCTTATCATTCGCCTTGCACATTGAATTGGCGGATCTATGCAATTTACTCCTTCCATGAATTTAGAGGTAGCCTTATGACCTCTTTCTTCATCTTTGTTTCTCCGGTATCTTGACGAACGTGAGCAACGACCTCTTGTTGGTGGTATCGGAGATTCCAATATGGAGCAGGAATCTTTGTTAGTGGTGTCGTGGGGATCTATATGAAGCGAGAAGATCCAGATCATCGGCCTTCTTCCCCGTACCATTGAGGCGGATCTCGAGGGCGAGATCCTTGTAGTGGTGTTGAATTGTAGCACCCGGCAAACCACTACTAGAAAATCGCTATGTTTTTGTTTTGTGCATCATCATTAACCGCATTGCTCATGTCATCATGCCACATTGCATTGAGCATCGTCATGTCATCATGCATTTGTTTCCCAAAAACTATTTTCTAAAATCCCTAGTTTTTTTT
>OU342740.1:181375642-181899164 GCA_910589775.1 Avena eriantha | reverse complement strand
ATACAAACTAAGCTACTACTGTAGCAAGAGAACGTTGAAGAAGTCGACAGTCTCTTCTGCTGGACGATCCACCACCTGGTAGTGCGGCACTATATTCCAGGTAGAACTTGCTGGGGTACAGGTGACCTAGACGCAATTGCCGCAACATCTATGTCAGGCCTGTGCAGTCGCACCAACGATAGAGCGGCCTTGGCACCAGCCACCAACGGTTGCCTCATGCACTCGCGAACTGCGACAGGTCTTGAAACTTGGCAAGGAGGGCCAATAGGCTTGATGGAGTGACATCCATTGAAAACATCGTCCGATAAATGTTCTTCAAGCATGACTGCGACTTATTCAGAAAGTGCAGCAATCACGACGCACGATCCTGCAGGGTCGCCAGCGCAATGCACGATCATGATCTACCCAGAAGTATCCACTCTCTTGAAGTTGCTCCTGGGTAAGATCATGCATATGAATGGCAATTCTATCCTTCTCATCCTGCGGATGACGTGCGCTGACAACTACACGAAGCAACAAACATCAGCATAAGTACATCATCGCGAGTGACTACACAGAAAAGATAAGAGCAAGCAAACTAACACTTGAATTGGTCGCCCAGTTGCGTCACCTCGCCAAGCAGATACTACTCTCTCGGGCGGCGGCTTTCTCCGCCTTCGACTTCCATACATCCGCGTTACCGCGGAGCACGGGCAACTCACGCTCTAGCTGCTTCACGCGGTCACGCAGTCACGAGAGCAGGGAGGACATTCATCTACCCTGGAGCGCTGGCGGTGCCAAATGATCATCAGCGGCGGCGAGTCCTGAGTTACCTCAAAGGATCACTTGATGAACCCTACCACAAGTCAAGATAGAAACAAATAAGACGACCCCAAATCACAAAAAGGCAAAAGGCTCAAGTGCATTCAAGACTAGCAAAAGTATCAACAGATACACTCGCCCGCAGGCATGTTCTTAAGAAAGGACTAATACTTAGTCAACTATTACAAAGACTACTATAAGGGAGTGACTGGCTTCTTAGACTTCGACGGCTTCGTGGGCTTCATCGAGTCCGTGGCAGTGTCAGATGCCACTGACTTTCCACCAGCCCCTGATGACGAAGCTTTCGCTAGCCTTCTTGCGCGTTGCAGCTCCTCAGAATACTTCATGACAGTAGATTTATCAGATGAGGCCCATATTTGCCATAGCGCAGTCACGAAAGAGCAAAGACTACCTGCTGGCCGTCCGCGCTAATAGGCATCGCCTTCGACACCGCAGCAGGATCAAATCTCGACTCCGTGGGCCTGCACCATGGCAAGCGACATGGACGCGCCCGACCGTGCGGAGTGAGTTCTTGAAACTGGAGGGCAACACCTCGGCGAGTGACTCCACCAGCTCGTCTATATTCTCGACTAGCCTCCGCCTTGGGCATTAGCTCCTGCCGAAGGCGACTGAGTACGCCTTTGGCCTTGGAGAGCGTTATCCTGCACGGTGGTGCTGCGGTCTCGACTGCTGACCAGTGCACCCGCCAGAGGGTCATCGCGACGAAGGGCCTGCGGGTCAAAGCTCAAATCGCCAGAATCTGTACATAAATCCACACTACGGACAAAAACATCAGCGCCACCGGCGAAAACATTCGAAGCAGAAAAGGATAACGATATCCACAAGCAAGTACCTGAGAGGGCCTTGGCAATGGAGAACAGTTGTTCTTTGAACAACTTCTCCCTGGCTGCGAAGGAAGCACGCAGATCTTCTTCGCGCCTTTGCGCCGCGTCATGCGCGTTGATTGCTTCATCGCGACCCTTCACAGCCGAAGCAAGTGTCGTCTCTAGGGTGGCGGCGTCACGCAATGAGGGCGTTATGTTCAGCTTCACAACAAACAAATTGATTATCAGTCGACTATATCAAAGGAGAAGAAGAAGAAGAGGTGCTGGACACTCACTCTCAACCACGCGATGACACGTCTCCAGCATCGCATGCTGACGGCCCATCGCAAAGCACTTGCTCCGCCAAGTGTGCGGCTTCCTTCGCAGGAGCTATCGCACAACAAAGGGATCAGCAGAAGCAATAGATAACATCGACTGCAACATTAAAAGAAGAAAATCTACACTTACATGATTCCTCCAATGACTCCGAAGATGTCTGCTGTACCGTCATCCTGGGCAACCATTCGATGCTCCCCTGCATGAGGAGACTGGAAGAGTTGTGACCGGAGTGGGCCGCCAATGGAGGGGAAGGAGCACGCTCGACCTCTTTCTTGGCCCTTGAGGTCACGACTCCTGATTCTTTCAAAAATTGGACATCGCCAGAAGATGACGATGCCTCTTGACTGCAAAGACAAAATCAACATAAAGAACAAGACAAAAATCCAGAGACAAACCCAAAAGGGCAAAAACAGAGAAGCACAAGTAAACTAGAAAACTTACCAATCAAACTTGTCAAAGTTCAAACGTGGCCTCCCCCTGACTCTGACGAGGACTCCTTGGGTAATCACATCTTCTGCGATGAGGATGGTGCCACGGCGCTCACAAGAATGGCAGGGATCGGCTACTCCGCACCAACACCTGCACCTCCGGAGTCGAAGGAGACGACGCATCGGAATCCTCGTTGCGCGAACGCTTGCGAGTATTCGGACTACCGGACTCAGGAGCTTCCTCCTCCACATCAGATGTGACGGTCGACTCCGACTCGTCCTCTTCCAAGGCTTCGCGAGGGATAACCCCCTCAGGAAGAGGGGGCATACAAGGTGATACCGCCCATCCTGCATATAGACACCAAATTCAGAAAAAAGCATGTAAACAATAGAGAAGAAATCGACAAACTTAGTTACTGCGTAGCACAATTATACCTCGGGAGGAGGATTAGTAGCATCAAATGGAGGAAAAACTGGCTCACTGGGGAGCACATCCTTGATGGTGTACTTGGTGACCAGTCGAACTATCTTGTCCACCTCACTGGCGGACATGCCATCGGCAGACACGCGAGTGACATCATTAGCGCCAGGCCCACTGAAACATGGGGTGGACCCTGGCCTGCAGGGGCTGGAACGCGACGGTTGCAGTCACGTGCGAATGAGGAGCGCAGCCTCCCTCCTCTTTGCCTATGTGACTTTTGAGGTCGTAGACGCGCTCGTACAACACATCTATCTCTGCGGATTCGCCAGGCATAATCACATTCTTCCAGGAGCGCCTCCTCTTGCACGGTTGTCGCGGGGTCGAAGGGCGCGAGTCCAAAGTGGTCTCCGTCAGCCTTCTGGTCGCGAATGTAGAACCACTTGTCCCTCCACCCTTGGACGGACGCTGTGAGTTTGATATGAATAGGTGGCGGATGGGTCAACGTGAATTCCGCAACCACCTACATCATATATTAAGGAGCCAGAAGCGGATTGGCACTTCAACTTGAATATGCGCTTGAAGAGGCCAAAGTGTGGCTCGATTCCGAGCCAGCACTCGCAGAGGGTGATGAAGCAAGAAATATGGAGGATAGAGTTCAGGGACAGCTGATGGAGCTGGAGCCCGTAAAACAAAGGAGGGCAGCCCCTATAAAAAGGTGTGAAGGGGCAAGGAGAGACCGCGAATTATGATTGCAAAAACATCTCTCGAAAAGCAGCGGAGGAGCAGGAATTGCCCTCACCGCCGGGACGCGCGCATCGGCGACTGCGTCGGACAGCACTCCGTCTGGCGAAGAAGACGGAGATCCGATGACTTGATGATGGAGGGACGCACGCGCCATTCGTGACGTGGGTTCCCGTGCCCTTCTTCTTCCCGCCGGCGGTGGTGCTGGTTCCCGGAGCGGCGGAGCCGCCTTTCTCTTCGCCGCAGCAGCGGTACCCGCGGAATCAGCCGCAAGCACCTCCCTTCTTCTTCCCCATTGCGCTGGCGGCGATGCGATCAAAGGAAACTAGCTCGGAAACGAGGCGGAGCTGGTCAGCGTCGTGGAAGAAACGAGGCAGAGAAGAAAGCATAGAGGAACGTAGCGGGAATGGTGATGGAAGCAAAGGATGAATGAGGGCAGATGAGAAAAATTACCATCGCAGCACCGCTACATAACCCCTAGAAGAGCAATCCAACGGCTCAGAAGAAACCCTACTGGACGCGTGGCAAACATCGCGTTGGACACGTGAAGGAGTGGAAACGCGAACCGTCCCTCCACTACTCCCATTACGCGCGGAAACCGAGGAGGCGCAATTAAAAATAAAAGATTACGCACGCCCAGTCAAATCAAAGTCAGAGAGTGGGACCCACTGCTGCGTCACGTCCCGTCAAACTCGCTCACGTGGGCAACTGAGGTCATGAAATGAAATCGTCAGCACTGACGTCATCAAAGCTACGCAGCAGAGAGACTTCGATTACTTAGTCCTTGCTCGAGTCTTCGACTCCACCAAGCAATCGGGGGCTACTCCCATAGGGAGCGCTGGTCGCACACCCCTATGATTTTTCTCTTCTTTTTGCAGGAACATGGACAATAAAAGGCAAACCCAAACACTCGAAATACGGTTCGACTATGGACATGGGTTACTCCCATAGGGAGCGCCAGAAACAAATTCGACTGAAAACAAGCAAGCAAAAGACGACAGCAGTCGCAAAAGTTCTTTAGTCCCTGCCTGAGTCTTCGACTCTCAACCCAGGCACTCGGGGCTACTCCCATAGGGAGCGCTAGTCGCGCACCCTATGATTATTTATACTAAGTACTGTGTGTTGAAACATCCACACATCGAAAGTTTATGGTGATGAAACCGCCTCATCATTTTTCCCTACAAAGAGACTGCGTCTCCTGGGTCACCCGAATCGTCTCCGCGACGATATAAAATTCAGATGCCGCGCTTACAGCGTGAAGGTAAGACCTGAATAAGGCCTGGCAATGCATTAGCTGCGCACTATCAGAAATATATCCGTGCCTACAGGTACGATGAACATGCCTTGACGGACGCGTCGAGTGCTCACACCCATATAACTGGAATCCGACTCCTGTAAGACCTCCGCGGCTTGAGTCGAATTTACACCAGCACTTTTCCAGATTCGAGTCCAGGGACTCGAGTTCGAGTAGATTGTGTTGTTTTACCCTAAGGTAGTTAACTGACACCGATACATTGGTTAAATGAGGCACGCATATCAACAATCCCTATGACACAAACAAAGCAGTCGAAAATATACTCATTCATGCACTTGAAAGGCTTCATAAAGGTCCCCAGTCGAATCTACGATTTCCACTCGACACTCGGGGGCTACTGACATGGGTATACCCTACAGGTACTCGCGTTTGGCATATATGGCCTGAATACAGCGGAAGCCCACGGGTATCGCACTGGCCAAGAGAGGACTCACGATTGCTTGAAGAACAAGAAGAAGCTAAAGATAGAAAGTTCAAAGGGGAAAACCTAACTTGTAACTGACTCGACCTGCTACCTGAGACCTATCCTACCTATATAAAGGGTAGGAGGGGCGGCGAGGAGGACACACGCAAGCCTAGTTTTCCACAACCCTCGCCAGATTACATCTACCCACCATTGTAACCTTCGATTCCTTCGATAATTCACGAGCAGACAAGCAGGAGTAGGGACCTCTACGAGGCCTGAACTTGGGTAAATCTTTGTCCCCTGTGTCCTTGTTTGCTAACCGATAGATGTCTCCAGCGCTCCCACCTTCTCCAAAACCCAAGTCCATAACAATGGGCATTGATGAGTTAAAACCCTCATCACTGGTTGTTGTTAGTAAAAACAGCACACATGCAATGACACTGGTGGATCCATGTGTGGTCTCTGAAGAGAACACACATTTCATGACACTGGTGGATCCATATGTGGTATGTGAAAAGAATAGTCATGAAATGACAACAGTTGTTGTTAGTAAAAAGAACACACATGCAATGACATTAGTGGATCCATGTGTGGTCTCTGAAGAGAACACACATGCAATGACACCGGTGGGAACCATATGTGGTATGTGAAAAGAACACACATGCAGTGACTCCAGCTGTTGTTAGTAAAAAGAACACACATGCAATGACACTGGTGGATCCATGTGTGGTCTCTGAAGAGAACACACATGCAATGACACTGATGGATCCATATCTGGTATGTGAAAAGAACAAACATGCAATGACTCGGGTTGTTGTTAGTAAAAGAACACACATGCAATGACACTCGTGGATCCATGTGTGGTCTCTCAAGAGAACACACATTTCAATGACACTGGTGGATCCATATGTGGTATGTGAAAAGAACACACATGCAATGACTCTAGTTGTTGTTAGTAAAAAGAACGCGCATGCAATGAAACTAGTGGATCCATGTGTGGTCTCTGAAGAGAACACACATTTCAATGACACTGGTGAATCCAGGTGTGGTATGTGAAAAGAACACACGTGCAATGACTCCAGTTGTTGTTAGTAAAAAGAACACACACGCAATGACACTGGTTGATCCATGCGTGGTCTGTGAAGAGAACACACATTTCAAAGACTCTGGTTGTTGTTATTAAAAAGAGCACACATGCAATGACACTGGTTGTTGTTAGTAAAAAGAGCACACATGCAATGACACTGGTGGATCCATGTGTGGTCTCTGAAGAGAACACACATTTCATGACACTGGTGGGATCCATCTGTCGTATGTGAAAAGAATAGTCATTAAATGACTCTAGTTGTTGTTAGTAAAAAGAACATACATGCAATGAAACTGGTGGATCCATGTGTGGTCTCTGAAGAGAACACACATGCAATGACACTGGTGGATCCATATGTGGTATGTGAAAAGATCACACATGCAATGACTCTAGTTGTAGTAAAAAGAACACAAATGCAATGACACTGGTGGATCCATGTGTGGTCTGTGAAGAGAACACACATTTCAATGACTAGCTGTGGTTAATGAGAAGGACACACATTTCAATGACACTGGTGGATCCATATGTGGTATGTGAAAAGAACACACATGCAATGACTCCAGTTGTTGTTAGTAAAAATAACACACATGCAATCACACTGGTGGATCCATGTGTGGTCTCTTAAGAGAACACACATTTCAATGACACTGGTGGATCCATATGTGGTATGTGAAAACAAGACACATGCAATGACTCCGGTTGTTGTTAGTTAAAAAAACACACATGCAATGTCACTGGTGGATCCATGTGTGGTCTCTGAAGAGAACACACATTTCAATGACACCGGTGGATCCATATGTGGTATGTGAAAAGAACATACATGCAATGACTCCAGTTGTTGTTAGTAAAAAGAACACACATGCAATGACACTAGCGGATCCATGTGTGGTATCTGAACTGAACACACATGAAATGACAATAGGTGTGGTTAATGAGAAGAACAAACATTTCAATGACACTGGTGGATCCATATGTGGTATGTGAAAAGAGCACGCATGCAATGACTCTAGTTGTTGTTAGTAAAAAGAACACTGTAGCACCCCGGCAAAACCACTACTAGAAAATCGCTATGTTTTGTTTTGTGCATCATCATGACCACATGCTCATCTCATCATGCCACATTGCATTTGAGCACCGTCATATCATCATGCATTTGTTTGCCAAAAACTATTTTCTAAAAGCCCTAGTTTGTTTTCTAAAATAATCCTCTCTCTTTTATTCAAATTCAAAACTCCGGGTTTACCTTGATATTTGTTTGTCTAAAAACTAATTACAAAAGTCTTTTAAATAATAAATAAAAGTTATATTATTTTTGGGAGGCAGCCAGCCAGGCCCAAAAGCCCAGCTGGCCACCTCCAAACAAAGCCCAAACCCTAACCCTAGACACACTACATGCCATGCGCAGCCTCACCTACCACCTAACCCGACGCGGCGCCTTGCCAGACCCGACCCACCCTGCACCGCACGTCCTAGCTACGAACGCGAGCGAGCGACTCGGCCACGTCTCCCTCCCCTAGACTAACCAAGCACCGCTCGCGACGCGACCCAACGCCCCAGGCCCACCCGACGCGATGCCCCCCTAGCACCAACCATCGCACACACCCCGCTCTCGCTTGATCCCTTGCCTCACTCACCTACCAGGCCCCACCTGGCGCTAGCCCCGCGAGCAACAAAACCCCGATCCTGCGCCCTGGCCCCACCACCACGTGACTGACCCTGCCCCATCCCCTTTCCTCTCACAGGCGCCGCCCCAGCGTGTGGTTCCTCCCCTAGACCCGATAACCGCCGCGCGCTCCTCCCTAAATCCCGTCGCCGCCTACGCGACCAGTGGCCGACGCCTGGGCCTTGATCCGGCAGAGCTCCAGCCACCACCCTACTTCCTCTCTGCCAGCCGTGCGGGTCCCGCTTCTCCGTCGTCCGTGACCCCCTGGCTCTCCCCTCGCGTTGAGCCACCGTTGACCTCACCATCGAGCTCCACCGCCGCCTGTGGTCTCTCTCCGGCCACGCCGTCTACCGCCTGTGGTCGAGCCCCCTTCATGCCGGCCGTTGCTCGCCCGCGTCTCAAGCTCCTCCCCCTCCGCCGTGCCCGGCCGCTGCCCTGTGTCGCTCCCCGCCGCTAGATGCTCCGCTCCGCCTAGCTCACCCCGAGCGTTGTCGTGTCCGACCGCCCTCGACCTTGACCCCGGGTGCCGCCTCCTTCCTCCGCGCATAGAGCACCACCGCCCAGCAAGCGGCGCCCCACGGGACCCCTCGGCCTCTGCCCGCGTCACCCTGTCGGCCTCTACCCGTGTTGCCTCCTGTCTCGCGCCTGAGCCGTCAAGCCCCGACACCTCCGTCCGTGAACCAGACCACCTCGTCGCCTCCCTCGCGCCGTTCTACTGCACAGCGCCGCCGCCATGTTCGACCCCGACCCCGTCTCCGGCAACCCTGCCCCTCGCGAGGACGCCTCCTTGTTCCTGCCATGTTCAGTTCGGTACTCTCTGTGTTTCCAAGCGTGCAAGTGTGTATGGATGCATATGTGTGCTCGTGTAAGCTAAAGCCGGTCGGAATATTTGTGTGGGTGCCCTGTAGCTGCGAGCCCTTGACAAGATCGACGGTAGAGCAAGCTGGGTATGACATTGGCTACTTTTGTCCCAATGTTTGACATCGACAAAAGATGGGCAACGAGCACTTCTTTGGACCCAAGGACCCAACGAGCACTTCTCCCGGATCTACAAGACCTTCTTCGGACCCAAGGACTGGAGACCAATCCTAAACCCAGCACCGCGCCAAGATCTCCTTCCCGAATTAGATGGCGGAGACCCCGAAGAGCCCGGATTCGAAGGACGATCCCCGTCGAACCCCGAGACCCTGGATCCAAACCCCGGCATCAGCTTCATGCTCTCCTTCCCGGACGCCAAGACCTGTTCCTGGAGGCGAAGGCCGATCTCGTCGACCCATAGACCCTCGGAGCCCAAGTTCGCCGAACCCTAATGTGATTCCCTTTCCGAGACCCTATTTTTTTTATAATATATGACATACTTGTTGCATTTAAATTGTTCATGTCGCATTCATATTGTGGTTATTGGGGGTATTTAGACGATTCACCTGAATTAAATCTGGAGTGCATATGCGGGCTATTCTTGTCTTATACCACCTCCATTTAAATTTGCGTACTGAACCGATGCCATGTTTTGCCTTGTTAATCAACATTTAAATTGCGGGGTATCTAAATAATTTGAACCTTCTATTAATTGTCGGGACCCCGGTTTCGCTTAATACTGCCTAATTGCACCGCATCTTGCCATGCCATGCACCATATCATAATCATGTCAGATCTTCTGCTGTAGTATTAAATAGTGCATCCGGTGTTCTTTTATTGCTTTGCTTCTTCGCGGATTAGGCCGTTGAGTTGATGCGAGTATCGACAAGTCCTTCGGATAATGACCTTCGACAGTGTTTCCCAGGCGAGCATTCTCCCCCTTTCAACCTATTTTGCATTTATAGTCTTTACTTCCTCTTGTTGATCTATTCCTACCAGTATTGTGATTCTTTAGTTTCCGTGCACCATTTATATTCTATGCAGCCTTTATAGTGCCTTGGACACCTCCTATTACCTGTTGTTTGGTAGATAGATGGTCTTGCGAGTCGTAGTCGCTTGCTTAGGTGCGATCCCGTGTCGTGAAGTACCACACAGTTGTTGGAATGTTGTCATATGCTTTACGGTAGAGAGGATCATGACTTTAAATACAACTATTAAATTGCTGAGAATAGATATAACTAATGAAGAGGCATCGGTGGGCAATAGATGTTATTTGGTTCTTCCACGCTCACTTGTGTCCCGTAGGACCCCGAGTACTTGATACTTGTTCCTTGACTATCGCACTATCCGCATGTGGGACCATGAATCCCCTTAGCCAGAAGTTGATTCATTTCTTATTTCCTGGGGCCACAAACTAGTTTGGGGCTTTATTACTATCCTGTACTTATGCCATGTTTTACTTCTTTATTTAAGATTGTGCGTGGAGCACCTGTACTGTTTTGGATCGTGCCACGTTTTCACGGTATCGACAAGCCCAGTCACACTTTCGGGTTCCCAGTCGTTTACAGCCGTCGTCACAAACCCTGGGTCTGTTCCGGAGCCGGCCAACTTCGTTGCGGGTAGCTTAGTGGGGTGGCCCCCTGAAATATTTGATGAATTCTGTGATTGCTTTGTCGTGAAAGCCTCGTTGGGTTTTGATTTAGTTTTTCCGAGGTTGATCGTGCGTGTGTTGCTATCTGTGCACCCCTGCAGGGTAAATCTTTTTGAAAGCCGTGTCCACGGTTATGGACAACTCGGAGCACAGTATCTCGATCATAGACAAGCATAGCTAAAGTATTGCTATCAATTTGACTTAATATGTGACTAGTAATCAACTTTACTACAATGGAATGGATAATAAAAGTGCCAACAACTGGTGGAACTGGGGTGTATCGTGTCATGTTATACCTGCCTAGTAAGTATCGCATGTCCAATGGAATGAAATAAAAGTGCCAACAACTACTAGGTTTGGGATGTCACATGCTAATTGTATCTGACTAGTAAGTACTGCAACTACAATGGAATGGTTAACTAAAACCGCCCACTACTTATGCTATCAGGATGACTCATGCTATCTATATCTCACTAGTAAGTGCTGCAACTATAATGGAATGAATAAAACTGCCAACTGTGTGAGTTCTTCGGTTTGACTTCCTCGTTTGGTCTCGAGGGGGAATACCAAGATGGGTATGATTGGTGTTAGTATAAGTTTGGTTCCGAATAGGTCTTTCTTATCTCTCTCTAATAGCTGACAGTTTATTGAGTCTCTATTGGTTGTTTAGTGCATGCTTCGCTGCTGCTTCAGTCCACCATACCTATGTAGGAGAGAGCCGCCGAATTCTAGCCTCGCCGTGTACTGGCCTCAGTACTGACGCTCCTCTTTTTCCTTCGCCCTTTGTCGGCACCCCTTTTGTTTTCGCAGGTTTGAGATCAACGTCGTTAGCAGGGTTACCCTTCCGGCTTGGACTGGGTAGGGTTATGGACGCCATTGGTTATTCTTCAGGGCTCTTAGCTCAATTTGCTTCTTATCCGTACTCGGATGCTGTATCGTTTTCAAGGTGATTTGGATCTTTATACTGTATATCTGTATTCTGGACTCATGGAGTCGTTGTTGTATATATATGTTCGATGGGTTCTATCGTGGACTAATGTGTAATGGTATTACTTCGTTTTCCACCCACACGAAAGTGCCTGGTGGGTGTCCTTGAATCGTTTCTATGCGGGTTTGGCGGAAAAGGGCTAAAACTTGCATAGGGCCGATTCGAGGGTGTTACAGAGTGGTATCAGAGGTCAGCAGTAGCGATACCCCACTAGACCAGCCTATAGGATAACCTAGCTAATGGCCGATGTAGAGTGTCAAAACTATTTTCGCAAAATCGGTTGGATAGATCTAATTAGGTCTTCTTTTAATCCTTACCCCTCTACTATTCTCCTCTTACCTCTGCGTGTTTCAAATCTGCTCTCTTCCCTTTCTCTAAGTCTAGGAATTCTCGTGGTTGGGTTTCTGTCGTACCTCCAGGGTTTCTCTTCCTCCTTTGGTAACGGTGTTTCAACATCCGGTCTTCGTGCTAACTGAGGAATCCTTCATCTGTTGGACTTCTCTTTGTTCCTTGTTTGTGCCTTCCGGTGTTTTTCCATGCGACAACATCCTCTACACCAGATCTGATGCAGAGCCTACATCGCTCCTTTGTTTCCGAACCTCGCTTGTCGAGATCTTCAGTCTGATTTCGAGAGTTGATTGCATAATTCTACTATTCATGTATAGAGTAATGCTTTGAGTGCGGGATGGAGTCATGACCATACCACTACTCTTATCATTCGCCTTGCACATTGAATTGGCGGATCTATGCAATTTACTCCTTCCACTGAATTTAGAGGTAGCCTTATGACCTCTTTCTTCATCTTTGTTTCTCCGGTATTCTTGACGAACGTGAGCAACGACCTCTTGTTGGTGGTATCGGAGATTCCAATATGGAGCAGGAATCTTTGTTAGTGGTGTCGTGGGGATCTATATGAAGCGAGAAGATCCAGATCATCGGCCTTCTTCCCCGTACCATGAGGCGGATCTCGAGGGCGAGATCCATTGTTAGTGGTGTCGAATTGTAGCACCCGGCAAACCACTACTAGAAAATCGCTATGTTTTTGTTTTGTGCATCATCATTACCGCATGCTCATGTCATCATGCCACATTGCATTTGAGCATCGTCATGTCATCATGCATTTGTTTCCCAAAAACTATTTTCTAAAATCCCTAGTTTTTTTTCTAAAATAATCCTCTCTCTTTTATTAAAATTCAAAACTCCGGGTTTACCTGAATATTTTGTTTGTCTAAAAACTAATTACAAAAGTCTTTTAAATAATAAGGAAAAGTTATATTATTTTTGGGAGGCAGCCAGCTAGGCCCAAAAGCCTAGCCGGCCACCTCCAAACAAAACCCAAACCCTAACCCTGCCCTAACCTGACCGAACCACCTAGCCCTAGACACACTGCATGCCGTGCGCAGCCCCACCTACCACCTAACCCGACGGGGCGCCTTGCCAAACCCGACCCAGGCCGCACCGCACGTCCTAGCGACGAACGCGAGCGAGCGACTCGGCCACGTCGCCCTCCCCTAGACCAACCAACCACTGCTCGCGACGCGACCCAACGCCCCAGCCCCACCCGACGCGATGCCCCCTGGCACCAACCATCGCGCACACCCCACTCTCGCTCGATCCCGTGCCTCACTCACGTGCTCAGCCCCACCTGGCGCTAGCCCCGCGAGCGACACAACCCCGATCCCCGTGCCATGGCCCCACCACCACGTGACCGACCCCGCCCCATCCCCTTTCCTCTCACAGGCTCTGCCCCACCCTGTGATTCCTCCCCCAGACCCGATAACCGCCGCACGCTCCTCCCCAAATCCCGCCGCCGCCTGCGCGACCCAGTGGCCGCCGCGTAGGCCTTGATCCGGCGAAGCTCCAGCCACCTCCCTACTTCCTCTCTACCGGTCGTGCGGGTCCTGCTTCTCCGTCGTCCGCGACCCTGCTGTCTCTCCCCTCGCGTTGAGCCACCGTTGACCTCACCGTCGAGCTCCACCGCCGCCTACGGTCCCTCTCCGGCCATGCCGTCTACCGCCTGCAGTCGAGCCCCTTCACGCCGGCCGTTGCTCGCCCGCGTCTCAAGCTCCTCCACCTCCACCGTGCCCGGCCGCTGCCCCGTGTCGCTCCCCGCCACTAGATGCTCCGCTCCGCCTGGCTCACCCCTAGCGCTGTCGTGTTCGGCCGCCCTCGACCTCGACCCCGGGTGCCGCCTCCTCCCTCCGTGCACAGAGCACCACCGCCTCCCAAGCGGCGCCCTACGGGACCCCGTCGGCCTTTGCCCGTGTCACCCCATCGGCCTCTACCCGTGTCGCCTCCTGTCTCGCGCCTGAGCCGTCAAGCCCCGACGCCTCCGTCCGCGAACCAGACCACCTCGTCGCCTCCCTCGCGCTGTTCTACTACACAGTGCCGCCGCCATGTTCGACCCCGACCCCGTCTCCAGCAACCCTACGCCTCGCGAGGACGCCTCCTTGTTCCTGCCATGTTCAGTTCGGTACTCTCTGTGTTTCCAAGCTTGCAGGTGTGTATGGATCCATATGTGTGCTCGTGTGAGCTAAAGCCAGTCGGAATGTTTTTGTGGGTGCCCTGTAGCTGTGAGCCCTTGACAAGATCGACGGTAGAGCAAGCTGGGTATGACATTGGCTACTTTTGTCCCAATGTTTGACATCAACAAAAGATGGGCAACGAGTACTTCAGCATGGAAACCGGATCTACAAGACCTTCTTCGGAACCAAGGACTGAAGACCGATCCTAAAACCAGCACCGCGCCAAGATCTCCTACCCGAATTAGATGGCAGAGACCCCGAAGAGCACGGATTCGAAGGCCGATCCCCGTCGAACCCCGAGACCCCGGATCCAAACCCCGGCATCAGCTTCATGCTCTCCTTCCCGGACGCCAAGACCCGTTCCCAGAGGCGAAGGCCGATCTCGTCGACCCATAGACCCTCGAAGCCCAAGTTCGCTGAACCCTAATGTGATTCCCTTTCCGATACCCTATTTTTTTATAATATATGACATACTTGTTGCATTTAAATTGTTCATGTCGCATTCATATTGTGGTTATTGGGGGTATGTAGACGATTCACCTGAATTAAATATGGAGTGCATATGCGGGCTATTCTTGTCTTATACCGCCTCCATTTAAATTTGCGTAGTGAACTGATGCCATGTTTTGCCTTATTAATCAACATTTAAATTGCGGGGTATCTAAGTAATTTGAACCTTCTATTAATTGTCGGGACCCCGGTTTCGCTTAATATTGCCTAATTGCACCGCATCTTGCCATGCCATGTATCATATCATAATCATGCCGGATCTTCTGCCGTAGTATTAAATAGTGCATCTGGTGTTCTTTTAGTGCTTTGCTTCTTCGCGGATTAGGCCGTTGAGTTGATGCGAGTATCGACAAGTCCTTCAGATAATGAACCTTCGGCAGTGTTTCCCAGGCGAGCATTCTCCCCCTTTCTACCTATTTTGCATTTATAGTCTTTACTTCCTCCTGTTGATCTATTGCTACCCGTATTGCGATTCTTTAGTTTCCGTGCACCATTTATATTCCGTTCAGCCTTTATATTCCCTTGGACACCTCCTATTACCAGTTGTTTGGTAGATAGATGGTCTTGCGAGTCATAGTCGCTTACTTAGGTGCGATCCCGTGTCGTGAAGTACCACACAGTTGTTGGAATGTTGTCATATGCTTTACGGTGGAGAGGATCATGACTTTAAATACAACTATTAAATTGCTGAGAATAGATATAACTAATGCAGAGGCATCGGTGGGCAATAGATGTTATTTGGTTCTTCCACACTCACTTGTGTCCCATAGGACCCCGAGTAATTGATACATGTTCCTTGACAATCGCACTATCCGCATGTGGGAATGTCGTCGGATTGATGACAAGTACGCCATGAGGGGGTCCTCGAGGCGTGCGGAAGAGAGGGGGGGTGAGACGTATGGTATTCCGGGTCGGTGAGCACACAAGTTTACCCAGGTTCGAATCCGCCGACTTTGGACGGATCCTACTCCTGCTAGCAATCCAGTAATATGGCAGAGCCGGAATATGGGTTACAATGGTATCGCCTGTGCCCTAAAGGCTCTCCCTAGGATGTCTTATATAGATATCCGGCCTAGGGTTTATAGGAGAGATCAATCCGGCTACGACTAAGAGTTGGTTACAGAGTACATCTTGAACCACAAGTAACATTATGGGCCTAAGTTGATTATTCTTCTGGGCCTTCTCGTAGCCAGATTGGACTCCGTCTTCTCTCCCGACTGGGCCGCCCGTGAAGCAAAGCTCTAACCCGAAGTGGGCCACCTTCGTCAGTGAGGAACTGTGAGGATACCCGGGAAAGTATATCCCCAACAGCAGCCCTGGGAGGCCTCCAAGATCTAAATTCGGATTTTACCATCGTCTAGCTTGATCTTCGGATTGCAGAATCTTGAAGGGTTCCTGAAACTTTACAAAAATATGATCCGGGTCTTAAAAATAAGTCGGACCTATCAATTAGTTACTCGGATTTTCCAGCTCGATTTTAAACTAAGCCGGAACTTGGTTTCCACGCCACCTGACACAAGCATGGTCAAGTCACGTCATCTGACAGGCGTGCCGTCAGCACGACCGTTGGTGGATCCGCGGTTCGCGGAACCAAGGCATCGTTTCAATGCGAGCATGGATATCGAGGAGACACAATCATCGCGTGGGTCCTTCCCAGTTCTTTCCATGATGCGTGGCGGTCACACTGTAGCATTTGCACGAATCTTGGCGCAGTTAGGTGGATATAAGGGGTTTGGATTTCTCCTTCTCCTTTCCACCAGTCTTTGCCGTTTCCTTTCCTCCCAATCCTCATGCACGCTTAGAGCTCTCTCGTCCTCCCCCCACAGAAAACTCCCAGCGCCGCCGCTTTTAGGTCACTTTCTCACCGGAGAAAAATGGCTTCATCTTCTTCTTCCTCTGGTTTGGCGGCGGCAGCGGCGGAAGCAGCTGCAGAGAAGGAGAGCTTCCGAGGAATTTGGATCCCCTGCGCCCTTGACGAGGACGGCCTCAAGAACATGGAGAAGGAGGGGCTTCTCGCTGCCGGCGACTGGCGGAGCAGCTCCGACGAAACGTTCCCCAACCCGCGCGAGGGTGAGCGTGTCCACTTCGGCACCCATCTGGACCGAGGTCTGTCTTTTCCTCCCTCGGATTTCTTCCCCGAGGTGATAGATCACTATGGAGTTCAACTCCACAATCTTCCTCCCAATTCTCTTCTAGAAATGAGCGCATATGCTGCGCTTTGCGAGGTCTTTCTTGGCATTAGGCCGAGTTTGCTTCTCTTCTGATACTATTTTCATGTCCAGAGAAATTCCATCACTGCCGGTGTTCCTTACATCACCGGCACCATTAGCTTTTCAGTTAGACGAGAACGGCCATATCCCAAAATTTCTACCAGTGACTCGGTCAAACAATGGCCAGCCACTTTCTTCTATCATAGGGATATTCTGGCTCCCGGCAAAGCTACTGCTTTGCCAGATTTTGTCGATGGAGCTGCCATGGCCCAGCCTTCCTGGGACGAGGCTGCTCCGGCTCTCACCGACGATCTGATCCTCGCTAAGAGGCGGATCGAATATCTGATCAAGCACATGGGTCAGAAGGGATCCGACTTGGTCCAGTGCTGGGTCTCACGTCGGATCCAGCCACTTCAGTACCACGGGGATAGACTGATGCATTCCATCACGTCTTCCAAAAAAGACTCCCTCCGCATCAGCCCCAAATCCTACACCACTCAACATCAGCCAGATCAAGTGGCTGATCAAGGAGCGGATCGAGAGGAGGATTCCGGAGATTTCTCTGGATATGTACATAGCGGAAAACCCCATGGTGCCGGTAAGCTTACATCAATACACCTTTTATATGTTTCAATCTCTAAGTTATATACTGCAATGCTGATATGTTTTCTTGTTTTCAGCTTGCTGACCTCCCCGAGTCGGAGCTTGCTCCACTCGAAGGATATCCTCCTGAGTTTTCTCAGGAGACTGAAGTGGTCCTATTGCTGGACCTTGCGCTCAAGAAGCGAAAACCTCCGATAGTGGCTGTTGGCACAAAGGAAGTGCCTGTTGTGAAGAGGTAACTTTCATTCACAATTTCCGCCTTTGTACCTTTCTCGAATTTCTTTCTGAAATGTAATGTTTCCGACATTACAACATTCTTCGAGTGACTCTAGTGGTTGTATGTGAAAAGAACACACATGCAATGACTCTAGTTGTTGTTAGTAAAAAGAACACAGATGCAATGGCACTGGTGGATCAATGTGTGGTCTCTGAAGAGAACACACATTTCAATGACACTGGTGGATCCATATGTAGTATGTGAAAAGAATAGTCATGAAATGACTCCAGTTGTTTTTAGTAAAAAGAACACACATGCAATGACACTGGTTGATCCATATGTGGTATGTGAAAAGAACACACATGCAATGACTCTAGTTGTTGTTAGTAAAAAGAACACAGATGCAATGGCACTGGTGGATCAATGTGTGGTCTCTGAAGAGAACACACATTTCAATGACACTGGTGGATCCATATGTGGTATGTGAAAAGAATAGTCATGAAATGACTCCAGTTGTTTTTAGTAAAAAGAACACACATGCAATAACACTGGTTGATCCATGTGTGGTCTCTGAAGAGAACACACATCAATGACTCTGGTTGTTGTTAGTAAAAGGAGCACACATGCAATGACACTTGTTGTTGTTAGTAAAAAGAGCACACATGCAATGACACTGGTGGATCCATGTGTGGTCTCTGAAGAGAACACACATTTCATGACTCTAGCTGTTGTTAATGAGAAGAGCACACATTTCAATGACACTGGTGGATCCATATGTGGTATGTGAAAAGAACACACATGCAATGACTCCAGTTGTTGTTAGTAAAAATAACACACATGCAATGACACTAGTGCATCCATGTGTGGTCTCTGAAGAGAACACACATTTCTATGACACTGGTGGATCCATATGTGGTATGTGAAAAGAACACACATGCAATGACTCTAGTTGTTGTTAGTAAAAGGAACAAACATGCAATGACACTGGTGGATCCATGTGTGGTCTCTGAAGAGAACATACATTTCAATAACACTCGTGGATCCATATGTGGTATGTGAAAAGAACACACATGCAATGTGTGGCATCCCGCCAAACCACTACTAGAAAATCGCGTTGTTTTTGTGCATTGCATCATCATGACCGCATGCTCATGTCATCATGCCACATTGCATTTGAGCATCGTCATCATCTTGCATCTGTTGTACAAAACTATTTTCGAAAAGCATGGTTTTGTTTTCTAAACGCCCCGTCTTTATTTCAAATTAAAACCCGGGTCTTCGGATTATTTTGCTTTGTCTACCAACGGATTTCAAAAAAACCCCTGTTTTAAATAATTAAATATTTCTTTTATTTTTAGGAGGTAGCCCGCCAGGCCCGAAAGCCTAGCCGGCCACCTCCAAAATTAAAACCCTATATGTCTAACACCTAACCTTTTCTACCAAAAACCCTACCCTATTTCCCTACCCAGCCCCAGCCACCTCACTCCCACCAATTGCCGCTCGCCACCTCAGCCAGTGCCCCTGACCCGCGCCCCCACACCAGCCGCACACAGCACGCGCGCGCACCCCCTGGTCTCCACCTGGCCCAACCCCACCGCCGCCTGCCGCACTCACACGCGCACATCCTCCCCACCCCACCCTGGACACGCTACCGCGGGGGCCCCACCCCGACCACCTCGATCCGCCCCCCACCACGCGGACCCAGCCTGTCCCCGTCCCACCTCTCACCCCGCACGCCATCTCTCCCTCTCCCACCCCATGTTCCCCCACCAACCCCGACGAAGCCGCCCCCGCGCCTGCTCCGCCGCCCGGAGCTCCGCGCCCGGCCCCGCATCGTCCCCGCCGCCCTCGACCCGAGCCTCAGCCGCCGCCAGCAATGGCTGCGCCCGCCCGACGCCTCGTCGCCGCCGCCTCCGCCCTCTCCCCTGCGTCTTCCTCCTTGCCGCCAGATCCAGCCGCGAGCACCCCGGCCGCCGAACGCCCCTGTCGCCCCCGCCGTCCTCTTCCCGCCGGCCGAACCCCCTGGAGCCATCTCCTCCACCCCGTCGCCTCCGGCCAGATCCGCCGCCGCCGACCTCGCCCGACGCCGCTCTCGTAGCCCCGGCGCCCTGCAGCACGCCCAGGTCCCCCCCGCCCCTCCCCCCTGCCGAGCTCTCCACCGCCGCGCCCTCCATGCTGCCCCGGAGCCCTACCGCGCCTCCCGCCCAAGTGCTCCGCCGTCGCGAGCCCTGCTCCGGCCCGTCCACCGCCGCGGCATGGCATTCTTCCTAGACCCCGGCCGCGTGAGACCGTCCCCGCCACTGCCTCGACGTCCCCCCCCCCCCCCCCCCGCATCTCCGGGCCCCGCCTCCCCGTGCAGCGTCGCCTCCGGCAGGTCGTCGTCGCCAGCACCTCCCGCGCGTGCCCCTCGCCGGGTGGGCCTCTGCTACCTCACCTCGCACCCCTGTCCGCCTGTGCGCCGACCACCCGAGCCACCCGCCGTCGTGGGCTTCGACCCGAGCTCTCCCCGTCCAGGCCTCCTATTAATCAGAATGTTTGGTTCGTATCTGGCTTGTTGGCGTTGCACGATGTACTCTGTTGGGATGCATTGTGGTGATGTAAGTGTTGTGGGGGCTCTGGTGTTTCGTTGTGGTGTTGCTGACTCGGTTGCTAGACCTTGCCATGTACAAGATTGAGGGGCGTCCCGACAAGATCCACCGAACTCGAAGGACACCGACTAGGTGCATCAAGAACTTCTCGACCGACGCCACAAGAAGTAACCGCCACGATGCCAAGTTCGGCCGACGTCAAGTTCGACACGAGTCGAGAGCCGGGGAATTATGCAAGACTACGGCGCCGTACCCGAAGACTGAACCTCGACACGCCAAGTTCGCCGAGACCCCTGTACCCGAAGGCCTTCGACGCGGAATCCCAAGATCTTCTCCTGGAACGACAAAGTCTTCTACACGGAACGCCAAGACCAGCTACACGAAGACCACGGACCCGGCGGCTCCCCGGAGGACGAGCTCTTCCACCTGAACCCGATGACCGCCAAGTCCTTCTTCCCGGATGCGACAAGATCTACTTCTGTTGTCCGAGACCGTTCCCGTCGAGCCGTTTCTGCCCTCGTCGAACCCTGTTGAACCCCGAACCCCTCGGAGCACAAGTTCGCCGAACCCTAAATGTGATTCCCTATCCGAGACCCTCTTTATCTTTATAATATGACATTATCGACTGTCGCATATTAAATTGTTCATCTCGCATGCATATCATAATCATGCCGGATCTTCTGCCGTAGTATTAAATATTGCATCCGGTGTTTCTTCTAGTGTTTGCTTCTTCGCGGATTAGGCCGATGAGTTCGTGCGAGTATCGACCAGTTCTCCGGATATGAACCTCCGGCAGTGTTTCCTAGGTGAGCATCTCTTCCCCTTCTACCTATTTTGCTTTTATAGTCTTTACTTCCTCCTGTTGATCTATTGCTATCCGTGTCGCGATGCTTTAGTTTCCGTGCACTAGTTATATCCCGTGCAGCCTCTATATTGCCTTGGACACCTCCTATTACCTGTGTTTGGTAGATAGCGGGCCTTGCGAGTCGTAGTTGCTTGCTCAGGTGAGAACTCGTGTTGACGAATGCCACAGTTGTTGGATTGGTGGAGATGTTTATTAGTGGAGATGCTTACTGGTGGAGATGATCATGACTTTAATTACAACTATTAAAATGCTAGATATAACTAATGCAGAGGCATCGGTGGGCAATAGATGTTATTTGGTTCTTCCACCTCACTTGTGTCCCGTAGGACCCCAGTACTTGATACATGTTCCTTGATTTTTTGCACTATCCACATCCGGGAGGCCTAATGGACCCCCCTGAGCTAGAGCTTGATTCATTCCTATTTCTTGGGGCCACGAAGTAGGTTGGGGCTTTATTACTATCCTGTACTTATGCCATGTTTACTGCGTTATTTAAGATTGTGTGTGGAGCACCTGTACTGTTTTGGATCGCGCCACGTTTTCGCGGTATCGACAAGCCTAGTCACACTTTTGGGTTCCCAGTCGTTTACAGCCGTCGTCGCAAACCCTGGGTCCGTTCCGGAGCCGGCCAACTTCGTTGCGGGTAGCTTAGTGGGGTGCCCCCTAAAATATTTCTGAATCCTGTGATCGCTTTGTCGTGAATGCCTCGTTGGGTTTTGAGTTGGTTTTTCCGAGGTTGATCGAGTGTGTGTTGCTATTTGTGCACCCCTGCAGGGTAAAACTTTCTGAAAGCCGTGTCCGGGGTTATGGACGACTTGGAGCACAGTATCTTGATCATATACAAGCATAACTAAAGTAGTGCTATAAATTTGACTTAATATGTGACTAGTAATCAGCTCAAGTATAACGGAATGGATATTAAAAATGCCAACAACTAGTGGATCTGTGATGATCTGTATCATACTATATCTGCCTAGTAAGTTTTGCAACTCCAATGGAATGTGATAAAAGTGCCAACAACTACTGGGTTTTGGGATTCCTCAGGACAATTATATCTGTCTAGTAAATGTTCCAACTACAACGGAATGGTGATTAAAACTGCCCACTACTTATGCTATCAGAATGACTCAAGCTATCTATACCACTATAATGGAATGAATAAAACTGCCAACCGTGTGAGTTCCTTGGTCCGACTTCCTTGTTTGGTCTCGAGGGGGAAATACCAGGATGGGTTTGTTTGGTGTAGTCTCAGGTTGGATCCGGATAGGTCTATCTTATCCCTCTCTAATAGCCGCCAGGTTCACAAAGTCTCTATAGGTTGTTTAGTGCCGCTGCGCTGCCACTTCGGCCCACCATACCTATGTAGGCGAGAGCCGCCGAATTCTAGCCTCGCCGTGTACTGGCCTCAGTACTGATGCTCCTTTTTTTCCTTTGCCCTTTGTCGGCACCCCTTTTGTTTTAGCAGGTTTGAGATCGCCGTCATTAGCAGGGTTACCCTTCCGGCTTGGCCTGGGCAGGGTTATGGACGCCATTGGTTATTCTTCAGGCCTCTTAGCCCCATTTGCATCTTGTCCGTAGTCGGACGCTCTATTGTTTTCGAGGTGATTTGGATCTTTGTATATTATATCTGTATTATTGACTCATGGAGTCGCTGATGTATATATCTGTTATGTGGGTCCCATCGAGGACTGATGTGTAATGGTATTACTTCGTTTTCCACCCGCACGAAAGTGCCTGGTGGGCGTCCTTGAATCGTTTCTATGCGGGTTTGGCGGAAATCGCTAAAACTTGCATAGGGCCGATTCGAGGGTGTTACACAATGACTCCAGTATTTGTTAGTAAAAAGAACACACATGCAATGACACTGGTGGATCCATGTGTGGTCTCTGAAGAGAACACACATTTCAATGACACTGGTGGATCCATATGTGGTATGTGAAAAGAACACACATGCAATGACTCCAGTTGTTGTTAGTAAAAAGAACAAACATGCAATGATACTGGTGGATCCATGTGTGGTCTCTGAAGAGAACACACATGCAATGACTCTGATTGTTGTTAGTAAAAAGAGCACACATGCAATGACACTGGTGGATCCATGTGTGGTCTTTGAAGAGAACACACATTTCATGAGTCTAGCTGTGGTTGATGAGAAGAACACACATTTCAGTGACACTGGTGGATCCATATGTGGTATGTGAAAGGAAAACACATGTAATGACCCCAGTTGTTGTTAGTAAAAAGAACACACATGCAATGACACTGGTGGATCCATGTGTGGTCTCCGAAGAGAACACACATTTCAATGACATGGTGGATCCATATGTGGTATGTGAAAAGAACACACATGTAATGACTCTAGTTGTTGTTAGTTGATACATCCAAAACGTATCTACTTTCCCGAACACTTTTGCTATTATTTCTCCTCTAAACTTGTGTGATTTGAATGCAACTAATGTGGACTGACGCTATTTTCAGCAGAATTGCCTTGGTGTCTACTTTTTGTGCAGAAAACCAACTATCAGGAAAAATCCTGGAAAATATGCCAAAAATCCTATTTCACCCGAAGACTCTAGGAGCCAGAATACGAGACGGAGAAGAGCCAGGGGGTGGCCACACCACCTGGTGGTGCGGGCCAAGCCAGGCCGCGCCAAGGGGTGGTGTGGGCCCCCCAGGCACCCCCTCGGCCTCTCTCTTCGCCTATAAGGAGCCTTCTGACCTAAAACTTCAGGGGGTTTATGTTTTTCCAGAAGGAGTTCCGCTCCGCCACCACCACCAGATTCCATGAAACAGCATAAGAAACTACGTTCGGGCACCCTGCCGGGACGGGGAATTGGAGGAGATCATCGCCATCATCATCACCATTGCTTCTCCATCGACCATCCATGTTTCCCCTGTTGGGGATATACTTTCCGGATATCCTCAATGTTCCTCACTGACCCGGGTGGCCCACTTCGGGTTAGAGCTTTGGTTCACGGGCGGCCCAGTTAGAGAGAGAAGACGGAGTCCCATCCGGCTACGGGAAGGCCCAGAAGACTTACCGACTTAGGCCTACAATGTTACTTGTCGTTCAAGATGTACTCTGTAACCAACTCTTAGTCATAGCCGGATTGATCTCTCTTGTAAAACCCTAGGCCGGATATCTATATAAGCCGTCCTAGGGAGAGCCTTTAGGGCAACATCAGATAACACTAGACACCTCAATAGTCTACAATCTCAACTAGCACAGGCGAAACCCTTGTAACCCATATTACGGCTTTGCTGTATTACTGGATTGATAGCAGGAGTAGGGTCCGTCCAAAGCCGGCGGAACCTGGGTAAACTTGTGTCCTCACCGTCTCGGAACACCGTACGTCTCACACCCCTCTCTTCTGCATGCCTCGAGGACCCCCTCATGGCGTACTTTTCATCAATCCGACGACAGTTGGCGCCCACCGTATGGCACGTCAGCTTCGGATCTACGTTTCGAGCGGAATCTGCAAGAATCGGAATCGGCGAGACCATCGCCGTCGATCGCATCCTCTATGCCAGCAACGTCCCTCTCATCATTCTCGACGAGACTTGGATTTCGGCTAGGGAGGTCGTGACTGCTTATACAATCATGTCTTTTGGCGAGATCGATGTTTACATCGGTTTCGCTGAACCTGCCCAACCCACCCCAGCGGTGATGATAGAGGCAGAAGAAACTTCTGGGTCCCCTTTGTCCGTGGAGGCGGCAGAGTTCTGGATCTCAGAAAACCCTAATCCCACCCAGCCCGCACCAGCTGCGGAGATAGTGGAGAAATCCGAGCCTGAAGAAGACCTCGCGGACCAAGTCGAATCTGGAGTGGATCTCCCTGGAGAAGTCGGATCCCAGATCGACCCACCCGTGGAAGTCGAAATCCAGGCGGAGCACATCAACGACACTGATTCCGACTCTGATGATGTCGGGACAGACAAGCCTTTCCTTAGGTACACACTAAGATGTATGATACTGCGAGGCGCTAGCGCAGATGCAATCCTCGAAACCATTGAAAATTTCGAGAGAGCTGATCGCGAAAGCCGCAGGTACCTCAGGAAGCACGCATCGCACTTCATTGGATACGTTGGATCCGGATCCGGCTCTGCCAATGCTGGAGAAAACACCGACTCGGTGCTGGAGGCAATTGGAACAAACGCCGACGTTCCCGCATCCTCGGATGAGTCCATGACGTCGGCAGATTTCCCAAAGTTCTCCGCGGAATATGATGAGGAGTACAACTCCAAAGCTGCAGAAGATGGAGAAGCCATGGACGAAGGATCCGGGGAACACTCTCCCAAAGTGCAGGATGATATGGAGGTCAGAGACAATCCCGAACTCCAGATGTCCGAAAGTACCGCTCAGAGCTTGACTCCAGGAAACGGACCCAAAGCCAGCTTTGCTACCGGCGCTACCAAGAGGGCAAAGAAGAAGAACAAGACCCCGGCAAAAGACCCTCTGATAGAGGAGGTGATTGCCGAGGATTACGAGGAAGACTCGGATGGAGCACTTATCCCAAACGAGCCGAAAAAAGAAGCATCGGTGGATGGACACGTGATCACTGAAGGTGCGTGTAAACTCATCGATGCCGCATTAACCACACCTATCCCTACAGCTGCAGAACTTACCGCAGATGAGCTGGACGAAAGGGCCCAAGCCCTAGAAGCGCGTCGTCAACAACTCCTTGATGAAGCCAAAAACATCGAGGGTGAGAAGAAGCGCATGTCAAACAAGGAGTACATGTCCCGTCTGCATCAGAAGACACGGAAGCGTCACGTAGATGACAACCAATTCCCACGTGTCCGTGCCGTCCTTTTTGGAGATGAGATGGGAAAGCCACGGAAGGACAGAAATGGAGACTGGGTTTACCCAACACCAGTGCAAAATACTGTGGCAGCTCGCGAAATTCTATCAGCTAATCCAGGACCAGAAGAGATACGTTTGGGTCTCAAGCTACTCAACAAGGGACTGGAGCAGCAAAAGGTCGCCCTGTCTGGAAGCCAAAAGCTGGTCTCGGATTCCGACCAATGTCGCACAGATCCGGCATGGGCTGGCGCAAGATCCCACTATGTTCGGGCGCAGTATCATAACCCCGAACGCAGGGAAGACAATTATTCAAGAACCGGATCGACGGGGCAGCACCGCAGGGCTACACATAACTGGAGCAACATCGCTCCAGTAGCCGAGAAAGACGCAATCGCTGCACTCAGTCCGAGGAATCCTCCCCGAAAGGGAGAAGATAAAGAAAAACGTCGGGAGGAGGATCGTCAGAAAATGCCACCTCCTAGACATGAAAACCGTCCGGCTGAACCTTAGCATGGTGGGAACGACGGACGAAGGAACGACGGAAACCACGCTGGTACAAGACGGCAGGGGGCTCGTCACAGTAAAGAACCTCCCCGGAACCGGAATAATGACGCTTTGGACGTAGGCCGACGATCAGCCGGAAACAACCCAGCTGCACCACCCTCTCCACTGCACAGTTATCACAACGGCCCCCAAGGAGGTTAAGGAGGACGACATGGCGGAGGAGGTGGTGGAAGAAGCGAAAGTCCGGCTCCAAGGCACCACAGCCATAGCCGATATTCGGGATGATCCCTATCCCCGAACGACGCAAGGCACAGGATCAACTCCAACATAGAGGCTCGGCGCTACGAAAACGATAACGTGTACGTGGGCCCAAAGTGCTTCGGACCACGTATCAGAGCTACAAGATTCCCGGAAGGATTTGCTATCTCAAGACATATTCAAGCCTACGACGACATTGCTCGGCCAGACACCTGGTTACAGGACTTCTTCCAAGCTTGCTGCATCGCTAAAGGCGGAAACAACCTGGTCGCAACCCGATATCTCCCACTTATGTTGCGGAAGATGGCGCGATCATGGCTCAATGAACTTCCGGCAAACACCATCCACAACTGGTATGATTTACAAAGTGCGTTCTTTCGGAATTTTGAAGGCACATATCGGAGGCCCTGTAGGGTTGGAGACCTACAGCGTTGCACCAAGAAAGCCGGAGAAAATTGCCGAGATTATCTCGGATGATGGATTGACACCAAGAACTCCTGCGAGGGAGTAAATGATCAAACTGCGATATTAGCTTTTATTTCAGGTCTCCCAATTGGATTACTGCGCCATCGCTTGAAGTGTGACGAGGTTACTGATCTGGGAGAGATGATAGAAACAGCGAGCAAGTATGCAGATGCTGACGACGATGCAGAGGGATTACTCAACGTCCTGGATATACCTCAGTCAGCAAAGACAAAGCAACATGCTCAGAAACGCAAAAACACCTCGGAAGAAAAACCCAACACGGAGACAGCAGTAGTCACTACTGTTTCCGGGTCTGGAGGACGAGGAGGACGTGGCGGAGGCCGCGGGCGTGGCCATGGGACATCAAGGGTACAAGGTAGAGGAGAGCAACAACCAGGCAAAACCTACACTTGGGCCGACATTGCCAATAACCCATGTGTGCATCACTTAGACGCCAATGGGGGCTCGTCCCACATCAACGCTGAATGTCGTTTGAACGACGACATCAAGAGAGATGATACCGCGGGCTACAAAGCTAAGCGGAAGAAGGGAAAGAAAAATCCCGAAAAAGAAAAAGAGACCAAGGAAGATTCCGACACGGAGGAAGCCGACGCTTCAAATCCCAAGTCAGAAGGGAAGAAAACGTTTCCTACCAAGAAGGACACTTACGTCACCTTCCTCGGATCTCAACCAGCAAAGGTCAAGAAAGAAGTTCTCCACGAGCTCAACGCAATAGTTCTGGCTGTCCCTCAGTATTTGGACTGGTCGGAGGTGGCAATTACATTTGACCACGTTGATCATCCGCCTAAGTTGCATAGGCGAGGAAAATACGCCTTAATCGTCAATCCACTTATTGACGGTTATGGTTTCTCCAAGACCCTCATGGACAGTGGTAGTAGCATCAATATTCTCTATGTAGAAATGCTACGCCGGATGAAGATCTCGGAAACACAGCTTAACCATAGCTTTGTGATTTTTCACAGGGTTGTACCAGGAAGACAAGCTAATTCCCTGGGAGAGATCACTTTGGATGTTACATTTGGAACACCAAATTTTTTTCGAACGGAGGCACTTTCCTTCGAAGTGGTCCCGTTCAAGAGTGCATACCACGCTATATTCGGGCGTCCGGCTTACTGGGCTTTTATGGCTCGTCCGTGTTACATTTACAATATGATGAAAATTCCAGGTCCCAACGGCGTGATCACCATCAGGGGAGACCCGAAGAAAGTGCCAGAGTGCGAGGATGGAAATGCCGCCTTTGCCGAAGTCGTTCTGCACGCCCATGAGTACCAGGAGATCAAGAAGAGCATAGATCCGTCAGAGATGCCCGCGACGAAGAAGGAGGTGACAAAACCAAATCCGGAGTTCAAGGCATCAGAAGAGACGAAGACGACGCCATTGAAGGATGATGACCCCTCCAAGGTGACCTAGATAGGCCCAGGCCTAAGTAGCGCATAGGAAGGCGCGCTCATCAAGTTCCTCCAAGCAAATCAAGATATCTTTGCATGGCAGCCATCTGACATGAGGGGAGTACCTAGGGAACTTGCCGAGCACTCTCTAAATGTAAACCCGAACACTAAACCCGTCAAACAGTCCTTACGACGGTTTGGTGACGAAAAGCATAAGGCAATAGCTAAGGAACTAGCGCGGCTCGAGTTAGCCGGATTCATAGAAGAGGTCATCCATACTGAATGGTCGGCCAACCCTGTAATGGTCCTTAAAAAGGACACTACTGATTTAAGGATGTGCGTTGATTATACTGCCTTGAACATGGCTTGTCCAAAAGATCCGTTCGCTCTGCCTAGAATTGATCAAGTTATCGATTCTATGGCAGGCTCAGAACTCCTCTGTTCTCTCGACGCATATTCCGGTTATCACCAAATACGGATGAAGGAATCTGACAAAATCAAGTCTTCATTCATAACCCCTTTCGGACCCTTCTGTTATGTTACGATGCCCTTTGGGCTGAAGAACGCAGGAGCTACGTACCAGCGCACGATGCAGCGTTGCCTCCATGATCAACTCGGACGCAATGTACATGCATACGTGGGTGATATCGCGGTCATGTCCAAAAAGAAGGAAACATTGATTTCCGACTTAGAGGAGACGTTCGCCAATTTACGAAAATACAACATCATGCTTAACCCGAAGAAATGTTTCTTTGGAATACCAGCCGGAAAATTGTTAGGTTTTATTGTGTCTCAACGAGGCATAGAGGTGAACCATGACAAGATCAAGGCTATTCTCAATATTTCCAGGCCAACTCGCCTGAAGGACGTACAAAGATTAACTGGTTGCATCGCCGCGGTCAGTCGATTTGCAAGCCGGCTTGGTGAAAGAGCCGCACCATTATACAAACTCCTGAAGAAAACCCAGGATTTTGTCTGGACTGACGAAGCCGAAGCTGCACTACAAGACCTGAAGAAAGTACTCTCATCTGCTCCTATCCTTGCAGTGCCGGAACCTCAGGAACCGATGTTGGTTTACATTGCTGCGACAAATAGGGTTGTCGGTATAGTTATGGTGGTGGAGACACCAGAAGAAAATCAGGAGCACCTGGTGCAGCGTCCGACGTACTTTGTCAGCGAGGTCCTGACAGAACCAAAACAGCGATATCCGCACTATCAAAAGTTGGCTTAAAGTGTTTTTCTGGCATCTCGTAAGTTACGACACTATTTTCAGGAACACCCAATTACCATGGTGAGCAAAGCTCCCATGAGAGATATAATCAATAACAGCGATGCTACAGGACGCGTCGCCAAATGGGGCATAGAGCTTGCAGATTTCGATATTGAGTACAAATCCCGGACAGCAATCAAATCCCAGATCCTTGCCGACTTTGTCGCTGATTGGACAGAGACCAAGGAGAACATGGTCCTCCCGGAGTCGGAATATTGGACCCTCTTTTTCGATGGGTCCAAGGCTAGGGGGGATCAGGGGCTGGCGTGGTGCTCAAATCACCCCAAGGAGATAAACTTTTATATGTGCTGCAGATCCACTTCACAGCAACAAACAACATTGCCGAGTATGAAGGACTGCTGCATGGAATCCGGATTGCTAAGGATATTGGCATCCGACGTTTGATCTGTTATGGAGATTCGGATCTTGTTGCTCAACAAGTGTCGGATATTTGTAATGCAAATAAGCACATGGCAGCATATAAAGCTGTCGTGGATGATCTATCTAAATCGTTCGAGGGGTTTGAAGTTCAACACATCCCTCGAGCAGAAAACGAGGAAGCAGATGCACTATCTCGAATAGGTTCTACGCGGAAAGAGGTTCCGGATGGCACATTTTTAGAGCACCTCAAAGTTCCCTCGATAAAGGGAGTAGATGAGGAATATCCAACCAAATCCGACTCACCTTTAATAGCAGTTCTAGCTGTAATTCCCAGCTGCACTCAACCCTACCTTGATTACTTGGTAGACGGCAAATTACCCGAAGACGAGGTGCTGAGCCGGCAGATTATCCGACGAGCAAAAGCCTATACTATTGTTAAAGGTGAGCTCCATAAACGGAGTGTTTCTGGGGTTTTTCACCGCTGTGTATCTCCGGAAGAAGGAGTGGAAATCTTAAGAGAAATCCACGAAGGCGAGTGTGGTCACCACGCTGCAGCTAAATCTTTAGTGGCAAAAGCTTTTCGACATGGTTTTTTCTGGCTTATAGCTCAGGCAGATGCCGAACGATTAGTCAAGACATGCAAAGGCTGCCAAAAGTACGCCAAGCAAGCTCATGTTCCGGCTGATCAGCTGCGACCAATACCTATAACATGGCTTTTTGCGGTCTGGGGGCTTGATATGGTAGGACCTTTTAAACGAGCTCCAAGTGGATTTACTCACCTCTTAGTGATGGTGGATAAATTCACGAAATGGATCGAGGCTAAACCTGTCACTAGTTGTGATGGAGCAACAGCCAAAAGATTTGTCGAGAATGTTATAATCCGGTATGGTTATCCGCATAGCATTATCACATACAACATGAGTAATTTTTCCATGGGAGAGTTGGCTGAATTCTGCGACGAGCAAAATATCCGGCTTGACATTGCGTCAGTCTCACATCCACAAGCTAACGGACAAGTCGAAAGAGCAAATGGTTTAATTCAACAAGGCTAGAAACCAAGACTCGAAGCACCACTGAAACGTGCTGCGGGGGCTTGGGCAGAGGAACTACCCTCTGTAATTTGGAGTTTGCGAACAACTCCGAATAGGTCAACAGGATATACACCTTTCTTCTTGGTCTATGGCGCAGAAGCAGTTCTTCCTAGTGATTTGATTCATAATTCTCCTAGAGTGGCCGCGTATATTGAAGAAGATGCTGAGATTTCTCGACAAAATGACCTCGACTTAGTCGAAGAAGTTCGCGTCGTTGCTGAAATGAGATCTACAGCCTATCAGCAGAAGTTACGCAAGTATCATAGCCAGAGAGTTCGAACTAGATCTTTCAATAAAGGTGATTTGGTTCTCCGGCTTGTGCAACAAAGAAAGCACAAAATTTCCCCAATATGGGAAGGGCCCTTTTTGGTTAGTCGAGTATTGCACACTGGGTCGTACTACTTAACTGACATGAGGCCAGTCAAAGAAAGACCTGCTACTAAGAAGAGAAAGAGAGCTGGAAGCAGTACAAATTCGGAAGAATTAGACATACCATGGAATATTTCTCAGCTATGTCCCTTTTATTCTTAGTTTATCTTTCTTTGCAATCATACATATGTACATGCTCTGTGAGAAATAAAAGTTTTGGTTACCTCAAAGTTTTCCTGAGAAGTTTTTACCATCTTATTTCCTAATGATCATGTCATAGTCGAAAATCCCAGAATGCTTGAAAGTACTTTATGCTCATGTTCGTTCTGGTTTAAATTTCCGATTTTAAAACTGCTACCTTCGGGTATAACTCTAAAAAACTCTAGTCTTTACTTGGGTTATTTGTCTGATTGCTGGATGCGGGTATCTTCCGAGTAGTGAATTGTTGGTACTGGAAGCCGGCTTTGTTTTCGAGTTTAAACTGGTTTAGCAATTGAGCTCCGTTGCTCGGCAAAGTTTCCGACTGAAGGTTTGGCCGGCTCACGAAAGGGACGAGGCGGAAAGCCAGATAAACGATAAGTAGAGGCAAAAAATTCTAAGTGCTTATGAAAACATTTCAGGCACACAAATAGTCTAAGGCAAAAGTGCTGAATAGATAAAGAAAAAACTTAGCACTAGCAAAAATCTTAGTACTTAATATTTACAATCGCATCAGGTTTTTTCCAGAATAATACATAAGTTTTCTGGTCTATGATGCAAGAGGAGATGAAGGATCTGCCGGCTCGCTGGCTACTCCGCCTTGATATCTTGCCGAGATGTCCGGATCCGAGATGGTCTGTTCATCGTCGGAAACTTCTTCGACATCTTCTGGAGGAGGTGGCGGAGTATCCACGCGGGTGAAGAAGGGCGTCTCGTAGCTAGTCAGATCAGCTACGTGACACCCATATCCGGCACAGGAGTGCATGATAGCTTGAAGTTCCTGCTCCTGGCCGTCTTCGTCTACTTTGTAGTACCCTCTGGTCACTTGCCATATCTCCATGTTTCCATGGTGGCTCATGACCATGGTGAGAGCGTTCTGCGCAGCGGTCCGCGCGTAGGACATGTTCCAGTCCTGAACAAGCTGCGGCATCTCCTTGGCCTTCTCCCGCACTTGGAAGTCCAACATGCTTGGCATGTCCGAAATCCTAAGTGATTCGCCAATGTCCTCAAGGGACTGGCGATAGTCATGAATGAGATCACCGACTTGGGGAAGCCGGTGAGTGCGGGGTTCAGACGAGGAGGAGTCCGTCAAGTTCAGAGGACCTACACACAAAACAAGTCAATGAAAATCTGACATTCATGAAAGTCGAAGAAAGAATAAATCAGATAGATGGAACATACCAAGAATGACGTCGTCAATCTTGGCTTTCTCTTCCCGAAGACTCTGGAGTTCAGCTCGGAGCGCCTGGGAGATATCCTTCTCTCTTCCAACCTCATTCTTGAGGTCTGGGATAACCTTATCTTGAGCGGCAATCTTGAGAGCGCGCTCTTCAGTGGCCATGGAGGAGGACTCGAGGACTTGAGCTATGCTCCTTTCATGATCAGCCTTAAGCTTATCCAGCTCTTGGCGAAGTCCCTTGTTCTCCACCACTTGGGGGCTACACTAGTTCGTTCTTTGGCATCCTAATGAAAGCATAAACTCGGATTTCTATATCCTACTTCATGCTTAGGGGCTAGAGGATATGATATAACATAAGGTAAAAAACAAGAGTTGGAATTCTGACTTACATATTGCTCGCGGGTGAGTTTGTCTAAACCCGCGTTCACCTCAACTGCCACCTTCTCGGCGAGAGTAAGAGGAATTACTGGGGCTGTTGGAAGCTCTCCAAGGCGGACTTGGGCGAGAAGGTCAGAGAACTTGACGTCCTCTGCTTCTTGCGCTTCCTCTTCGGGCGATAGATGGCTTTTGTCCAGGACTTGCCTGGCCACCGCTGGATCTCCTCTGCGGACTTCCGGGATAAGCCAAATTTGGCAAGTCCGGGGTTGCTGAGGAGGTTGTCGGCGAAGACTTCAGCCGAGGGATCATTACCCGAAGAGGGTTCAACCTTATCTTGAGCTGACGCACCCACGGTGTCGTTACTGTGCGATCCAAGAATCACATGCGCTGTTGGAGGAGCCGGATCTTCTGCAACAGCCGGAGAAGGAGTAATCACCAGTGTTGCAGAAGGTTGAGGGGCAGGAGTCGAAGGAGCCGTGGCAGGGGAAACTGTGGTAAGCTTCATCTGTCGCAGGGGCTTTGCAGGAATCCCATTCCCCTTACCCTTGATGAGAGGCTTGGCTCTGAGAGTGTAATAAAGTTAGAAACATTACATCTCAGAAAGAAATTCGAGATAGGTACAAAGGCGGAAATTGTGAATGAAAGTTACCTCTTCACAACAGGCACTTCCTTTGTGCCTACTGCCACTGTCAGAGCTTTGCGCTTCTTGAGCGCAAGATCCGACAATGGAACCACTTCAGTCTCCTGAGAAAACTCAGGAGGATATCCTTCGAGTGGAGCAAGCTCCGACTCGGGGAGATCAGCAAGCTGAAAACAAGAAAACATATCAGCATTGCAATGTATGACTTAAAAGATTGAAACACTTAAAAGGTGTACTGATGGAGGCTTACCGCTACCACGGGGTTTTCCGTCGTGTGCATGTCCAGAGAAATCTCCGGAATTTTTCTCTCGATCCGCTCCTTAATCAGCCATTTGATCTGGCTTATATAGCCTTGGCTGGTGTAGGCCTTGGGGATGATGCGAAGAGAATCTTTTTTGGAAGACGTGATGGAGTGCATCAGTCTATCCCCGTGGTACTGAAGTGGCTAGATCCGACGTGCGACCCAGCACTGAACTAAGTCGGATCCCCTCAAACCCTTGTGCTTGATAAGATATTCGATCCGCCTCTTAGCGAGGGTCAGATCGTCAGTAAGAGCCGGAGCAGCCTCATCCCAGGAAGGCTGGGTTGTGGCGGCTCCGTCAACAAAAACCGGCAAAGTAGTAGCTTTGCCGGGAGCCGGAATATCCCTATGATAGAAAAAGGTGGCTGTCCATTGTTTGACCGAGTCAGTGGCAGCAATTTTGGGATAGGACCGGTCTCGTCTAACAGAAAAACTAATAGTACCGGTGATATATGGAACACCGGCGGTAATAGAATTTCTCCGGACATGGAAGTAATACCGGAAAAGGAGCAAACTCGGCCTAATGCCGAGAAAGCCCTCGCAAAGCGCAGCAAACGCGCTCATCTCTAGAAGGGAGTTGGGAGGAAGATTATGTAGTTGAACTCCATAATGGTCAATCACCTCGGAGAAGAAATCCGAGGGAGGAAAAGACAAACCTCAGTCCAGATGGGTGCCGAAGTAGACGACCTCGCCCTCGCGCGGATTGGGGATGGTTTCGCCGGAACCGCTCCGCCAGTCGCCGGCGGCGAGAAGCCCCTCCTTCTCCATGTTCTTGAGGGCCGCCTCGTCGAGGGCGCAAGGGATCCAGATTCCCCGGAAACTTTCTTTTTCTGCAGCTGCTTCTCCTAACGCTGCCGCCGCCTCTGCTAGAGAGGAAGAAGAGGATGAAGCCATTTCTCTCCGGTGGAAAGGGGTGAACCTAAAGTGGCGGCGCTAGGAGCTCTATGGGAGGAAAATGAAAGGGCTCTGGGCGCGCTGGAGATTTGGGAAGAAAGGAACAGCGAAAGGCAGGTGGAGAGGAGAAGAAAAAAATCTAGACCCCTTATATCTACCTACCTGCGCCAAGATTCGTGCAAATGCTACAGTGTAACCGCCACGCATCGTGGAAAGGACTGGAAAGGGGCCGCGCGATGATTGCGTCGCCTCGATCTCCACGCACGCATTGAAACGGTGCCTTGGTTCCACAAACCGCGGACCCACAAACGGTTGTACTGACGTAACGCCCGTTGGATGACGTGACTTGACCATGCTTGTGTCAGGTGGCGTTAGAGACCAAGTTCCGGCTTAGTTTAAAAAGCGAGCTGGAAAATTCGAGTAACTAATTGAAAGGTCCGACTTACTTTTAAGACCCGGATCGTATTTTTTGTTATAAAGTTTCAGGAATGCTTCAAGATTCTGCAAGCCGAAGATCAAGCTAGACGATGATAAAATCTGACTGTGGATCTTGGAGGCCTCCGGGGGCTACTGTTGGGGATATACTTTCCGGGTATCCTCAACGTTCCTCACTGACCCGTGTGGCCCACTTCGGGTTAGAGCTTTGCTTCACGGGCGACCCAGTTAGAGAGAGAAGACGGAGTCCCATTCGGCTACGGGAAGGCCTAGAAGACTTACCGACTTAGGCCTACAATGTTACTTGTAGTTCAAGATGTACTCTGTAACCAACTCTTAGTCGTAGCCAGATTGATCTCTCCTGTAAACCCTAGTCCGGATATCTATATAAGCCGTCCTAGGGAGAGCCTTTAGGGCAACATCAGATAACACTAGACACCTCAATAGTCTACAATCTCAACTCGCACAGGCGAAACCCTTGTAACCCATATTCCGGCTTTGCCATATTACTGGATTGATAGTAGGCGTAGGGTCCGTCCAAAGCTGGCGGATTCGAACCTAGGTAAACTTGTGTGCTCACCGTCTCGGAATACCGTACGTCTCACACCCCTCTCTTCCGCACGCCTCGAGGACCCCATCATGGCGTACTTGTCATCAATCCGACGACATCCCCATCTATGAGTGAGTACTCCCCCGCTGTAGGCTATGGGGATGGTAGGGATTGGATGAGATCGTTCATGTAATGGCATCAGATTGTTAGGGCATGGTGCCTAGTATCTTTTATTAGTGCTTTATGACTTTGTTGCGACTTGTTGTGCTTAATGCTTGTCACTAGGGGCCGAGTGCCATGATTTCAGATCTGAACTTGTTATTGATTCATTATGATAATATTGTTTATGGTCTTATCTGCAAGTTGTATACACACGGTGTTGTCCGGAACCTGTGGCCCCGAAGTGACAGAAATCGGGATAACCGGAAGGGAATGGCTTTGATGTGAGGATCACATGTGTTCACGGAGTGTTAATGCTTTGCTCCGGTGCTCTATTAAAAGGATCACCTTAATTGCTAGTAGTTCCCTAGAGGCCCCGCTGCAAAGGGGCTGGCAGGACAAGAGATGTTGTGCAAGTTCTCATTGCGAGCACGTATGACTATATATGGAACACATGCCTAGGATTGTCTAGTACTTGGATGCTTTATCTTATTTATCTGCAATTTCCCTATGTTTTGATTGTTATTTGAATTGTCTTGTCCATGCAACGCTCGTCCATCCATCCCTATGCCTACCACACTCGAATCCCATTGTTTACTGCTATTGTCACTACTGTCTTTGCTTTACTACTGCTGTTACTTTACTATTCCTACTACAAAACTGTTGCTACTGATAAACTGCTTTGAGCAAGATTGTTTCTAGGTGCAGCTGAATTGACAACTCAGTTGTTAAGGCTTATAAATATTCTTTGGCTCCCCTTTTTTCGAATCAATAAATTGGGTTTCACTTCCCACGAAAATATTGCGATACACCCCCTATACTTGTGGGTCATCAAGACTATTTTCTGGCGCCGTTGCTGGGGAGCATAGCTTTATTTATCAAGTTCACTTGGATTCTCTACTGTTCGCTGCTATCCATCCATCATGGGTAAGTCTCGTGATGGCAAAGTTCCTATTTTACCATCCACTACAAGAAGAGGTACGGATCTAAACACCTCTGCTGCTCTTGATTCACCGTCTGTTATGAGTAAGTTCCTTACACCACCACATACACATGCTACACACACTGCTACTACTGTTGAATCTGAAACTTCTAATGCTTATGATGCTGCTTCTACTGTGCTTGATAAGAGTGGTTCACTAGGTCATTTCCTAGATGCTACGATTGCTAGAACTATAGCTGGAAATACCGAAACTCCTAATGAAGACACTACCATCCCTGTTAGCTCACCTGAGTCTAGTGAGAGTTATGATATTGAAGATGGTTATGTTGAGATGACCGATGAGTTTATTAAAGAATGTAAAAACACCCGTGATAGGAGCACTGCTAAGAGTCTCCTTGAGAGGCGTACTATTAGACCCAAATTGTCTCCTGATGCTAAGTTTGCTTCTTCTCCCATAAACATTATAGATGAAGATTATGATTTCTCTCTCGATCTATCTTACATAGCTATTGTCGAGAAAGAACCTTTTTGTGGGACTAAGAATGAAAGTGCGGTAGCACATATGAATGAACTTTCTACCATGAGTGGCTTGTTTTCTGTTGATATTAAGATGTGTACTTACTTTGTTGCTAAGATTCTTCCCTTTTCATTGAAAGGAGAAGCTAAAACTTGGTTTAGTAATTTACCTCCTGGATCTATTGATAGCCCTGAGTGCTTGATTAGTACTTTCCTGTAGAAATATTTTCCTCCTAGTGCTAGACATGCTATTTTGCAGGAACTTTTTGATTTTAAACAGGGAGAAAAAGAGGTATTGCCCGAATCTTGGGTAAGGTTTTGTGCTTTGATTCATGCACAGGCTGGAAGTCCATTACCTAAGAATGAGCTTCTTGATATATTTTTAATGGATTAACCGAAGAATCTAGTACATACCTAGATAGTTGTGCTGATTGTGTTTGCAGGAATAGGACTCCTAAGGAAGCTGAGGAATTAATGGCTAAAATAAGCAAGAATTATGAAGATTGGACTCCTCCTAAACAAGCTATACCTGAACCATCTATTCCCGTGCCTATTCCAACATCAAAGAAGAGGGGAGTTATTGAATTAAATGATGAAGTGACGAAGGAAGCTAAGAAATGTCTTAAGTTGAAGGGAATTAAAGCTGTAGATGTCAAGAATTTACCCCCTATAGAAGAATTATGTAAGCCTATTTCCTACTCATCCACTATTGAGGTACACTCTCTCCAACACTTTGATGAAGGTGATTTCCCTTACTCTAAACCTCCTGATCAATGCTTAGAAGAATTCGATATCTTTATTGTTAAGCAAGATAATTTTAATAAAAGGGTGCAAAATCATCTAATGGAAAACACTAGAGCTATTGTTGAGTTGAAAGATATTGTGGAAATATCCTCTAATGATGTTAAAATGATTGTTAAACACTTTCAAATGGTTCAAACTCAAATAGATCAACTCGCTAAAGTGCAAAACGACTTGCTAGTTAATGCTGCTAAAGAAAAACATGCTTATGAAATTAGAACTAGAAGTGGAGCTGCTACCTAGGATCCTCTATATCCCGATGGGGATCCCAGAAGAATTGAGCAGGATTGTTGACAAGCTGAAAATAGTGGTTCTACTCGTAAGAAAAGGAAAAAAACATAAAACTTTTGTAGAACCCTCTGAACCTGCTATAGATCCTAATAGTATATCTATCTCTAATGCTGAAACTGAAAGTGGTAATGAAGAAAATGTCGCTCCTAATGAAGAGAAAGTTGAGGAAGAACCTGAAAACCATACTAAGAATACTAAATACACCAAAGAAGATTTTATTGCTAAGAAACGTGGTAGTGAAAGAGAGCCTTGGGTCCAAAAACCTATGCCTTTCCCTGATAAGAAACACAAGTCGAAGGAAGATGAACACTATAATAAGTTTTGTGAGTGGATGAAGCCTTTATTTTTGCAAATTCCTTTGACTGATGCTATTAAATTGCCTCCTTACTCAAAGTATATGAAGGACATTGTCTCAAATAAAAGGAAGATCCCTAATGAAGAAATTTCTACTTTGCTTGCTAATTATTCCTTCAATGGTAAGGTTCCTAAGAAACTTGGAGACCCAAGGATTCCAACTATCCCTTGCTCTATTAAGAACAGTTATGTTAGAACTGCTTTGTGTGATTTGGGAGCTGGAGTTAGTGTTATGCCTTTCTCTCTCTATAAGAGGCTTCAACTTGAAAAATTAATAACAACTGATATATCTTTGCAAATGGCTGATAAATCCACCACTATTCCTGTGGGTATATGTGAGGATGTACCTGTTCAGGTGGCTCACAATTGCTTGATATTAACTGATTTTGTTGTGCTTGAAATACCTGAAGATGATAATATGTCTATTATTCTTGGGAGACCTTTTCTTAGTACTGCAGGAGCTGTTATTAATTGTATCAAGGAAAGGTGACCTTCAATGTTAATGACAAGGAACATACTTTCTATTTCCCCAAGAAGATTGAAAGGACTTATGGTTTGAATTCAATTGAACATGTTGAAGGCATTCAAGTTGGAGATATATATTGTCCCATACCAAGGGAAAAATTTGAAACTATTATGATTGGGACCATTGCTATCAAGGTTGAGGTAACATAATCATTAGTGGAGTACAAAGTTTTGTCTCATATGCAATTGTTTTGGTAGCAAGACTTGATCAACCTTGTTAACAAAAGGATTCCATTGAACAAAACAATGTTTTCATTATGATTATCTACGTTTATTTCTATCATTTGCATTTTAGTTTTTGCTTTCGTTTAGTTTTCTTTTTGTTGTTAGTTGCTTGCATGTTAGAACTTCTGTAGTTCTAGCCTTGTTTTGTCCTTGCATCATGTTTCCAAAAGAAAAAAATTCTATCTATCAGAAAAATCATTTTTCTATTTCTAAAAATTGCCCAAAAATAAAGTGTCTCGAAAAATTGCAGAAAATTCATATTAAATTTTTACGTGAAAAAGGGGTAGAGGAGTACCTGGGAGGTACCAGGGGGGCCCACCAGGCAGGCACACCGCATGGTGGCGTGGCCAGCCTTGGGTGGCGCCATGCCCTGGTGTGGGCCACCTCTGCCCCCCCACTAACTCTCTCACCTTCCACTGTCTTCTCTCTCCCGAGTAAGCTCCAGTTCATACCTCAAAACCACGTTCTTGCTGTGCTTGCTCTCGATTTTTTCGATCTCCTTGCTTAGCCCATCTTTCTTGCTGAAACTTGGAGCATTTGTTCCCTGGTATGTGACTCCTCCCCTTGTCCAAGTAGATTTGTGTTTAGTGGATTATATGTTGAGTATTTTGCTGCTGTAGGTGACTGGTTATGAGGACTTGTAAGCTTGTTTGATGCTTAGAGATATAGTTTTGATGCATGTTTAGGCCTCTTGCAAGTCCCTATGAGTAGAATCCTTCATTATATTTACTTTGCAATCACTTTTTTAATAGGTGTTTAAATTTCAGAATACCAGGCATGAACAACCATAATTTTGGAGAGATATCTGAGAGTGATGCACCTAGGAGGTCGAGGCCCTCAAGAACAGCCTCTCAAGCTAGGCCATCATACAATGAAGGTCTCATTGCAACTCGTATTGGCAGTGAAAGGGATGATGGGGATGCTCACCCATCCTCTTTTCCTTGTTTTACTTTCTTACAAGCTACCGGTATTCTTGATGATTTCTTGCTACTTATTGAGAGGGTTGGTTTGACCTCATATATGCAAGATGAGAGTGCGCAATACGCTATACTCACCAAAACTTTTGTTGAGAGCTTCACGTTTACTAACACACCCTATCAGTCTACTGTCTCTTTTAAAATCTATGGTCTGCCCTTCACCATGCCTTTGGAGAGATTTTGTAGTATTGTAGGTGTGCGCATGACAAGGATCGTGAAGAAAATTCAAGGGCGACCCGCTGATTTGTTGGAGCTTTACCGAGGGGTGACCAATGATGATGACCGCGTGGCGCAGCGCGGAAAGATAAGAAATATCCAACTCCCCGCTCTTAGATACTTTGCATATTATCTTGCTACTAGTGTATTGGGTAGGGAGAACACAAGTAATATCTCCAACTATCATTTAGCATTCCTTGCTGCTGCGCTTAACAATGATACTCGGTACAATCTTAGCTCGCTTATTGCTCGCCGCCTAGCTGCTAGGGGCCCTATCTATGGAGGCATCATTGCCTCGCGTATAGTCAATGCATTAGGTCTTTTAGTGGATCCCTATGATGCCATGCTGGCACCACAGAGGCTTCACCTTGTTGCCATGAAAACTCATCACTTTGTCACTGCTACCTCTGATTTGAACAATCTAGTATATAGGATGCTTTTCACTGACGGGGATGAAAGGGAGATCCTTTTGCCACAGCCTGCTTTGTTTAGTGTTCACAGGAGACCGTGGTCGCGCTCCAAGGAGGAGGTGGATGAGCAGCTTCGCTTGCTAGGTTTCCACGAGAAACACTAGGAGGATGTGCCCTCCTATGATTACTCCGCGCATTACGGAGGGACGTACTCGAGTTCGCACTAGGATGAGGGGACCTCTTCGTCGTACCAGGGTGACACTTCATCCTGGCCAGCTTGGGATTGATACCCACTTAGGCCAAAAGCCTAAGCTTGGGGGAAGGTACGCCGACACCGCACTCATCTCCATATCATGTTGCGTTGGTACTTTGTGTATTCATGTTTTCATTCTTTTTTAGTTTTCGTTCTTCTTTGCTTTTGCTTTCTAAAAACACAAAAAGGCCAAAAATATTTCTGTTGTTTCTCTTTGGTTTGCTTCTTCTTTTTGCCTTGGTTTGCTTTTCCCTTTTTGCTTTGTTTGAACTATTAGAAAAACCCAAAAATATTTTGCTTTGCTTGTTTTTCCCTTTTGGTTCTTGTTTAAAAATCGAAAACACCCAAAATATTTGTCGTTCTTCTTTGGTTTTTGTGAGTTTGCTACAGGGTTCGGCAGTCCTCAGTGGATATTGGTTTCCTATTATTATTCAAGCCACACAAGTGAAGAGCAATAATGAGGATCAATGACAACTTGAGGCGTGGTAAGAGGCTGGTAACAAACTCTATTTGTTTTCATTTTGTACATATACTCATCATTGTGAGCTTGCTTAGTCCGTTCAAGTAGGGTGTATGTTATCCTTGGATGCTTAATAGTTTGTAGCATGTCTTATGAATGTTTGCTTGCATTGCTCTATTCATAAATTGGTATGACACTGCGGTATCCTCCTCTGAATGTTTATTTGAATTGACTTGGCACATGCTCACGCATGCACATGACTGTCATAATCAGTTAAGCCTTGATGAATTATTTTGCCTTGAGGATCTTGAATCACTTTCATGCCATGAGTAGTCCTGTTTTGTTGCAAGCATGATAATGACAGCTATTGCTCTCTCGTTTGTCGCTCCCTTACTATTGCTAGCCTTCACTTTCACTTAGTATGCTTCACTCAAGTTCCCAACTCCCTAAACCAAATATTTCCAAAGTGTCCACCATACCTACCCATTAGCATCATTTGCTACCTCCGTGCATATTCAATATGCCTTGTTTTCTTCCGAATAAAATGTTTGCTTGTTATGAGAAAGTTAGTTAGTAAAGCTCTCACAAACTTGATGGCACACTTTATTTTCTTGCACTAAATAAACCTGAACCATTGCGGCCTTCTTTGTTGCGCATATGCTTGCGCTTTATGAGTTGAAGTTAGCAGAACCATGTATCATGGGGACCGCTATCAACACTTCATAGGTACTTTGTACCTAGTTTATATCATGTTCTTTTGCTTATGGATCCCGGTGGTGTGAAATAAAAGTGGAACTTGTAAGATCATGGAGTTTGTATGTATGTTAAAGAAACGCCTGGGCCGCTAGCCTAAGCCATGCCTAATCATGGTGGAAACTTGCAGCATAACCATAATGAGCATTCTATGAAGCATCCTCAATAAAAATCTATGCACATAGTAAATAAAAAGATTGCCGAGATGCTCATTGTCTGCTTGCCTTGTTATTTTGATTATGGGATAGCTCCCGTGTCATGTGCAAGGGGTACCCCGTTGGCGGTTCTCTATGATACGTATATACTTACAATGACAAGAGCTTACTTGTGACTGAAGTTGAGTAGCATGAGGATCGGTCTTCGTAAGTAAGGGGCATGAGACTTCGATTTATAACTTGTCAAGCATATCCTCTTAGTTGTGTCACTTTCACCTTAACCACATTAAAGATGCTTATGATAGGGGCAATGAGAGCTCAAAGCTAACGAGTACCATACTTTCAGCATTTGGAAGCCTTTCAAATTATTCAAAACCTTTTCTTCTACTTGTTGAGTCTCCACATATTCTTTGAGCACATTCTTGAGAGCATAATTGTTATTCTTTGTGTTTGTTCCATTACTTGATTATTTGTGTTATGACTTTGATGCTTGTATCCTTGATATATTTACTTCTAGTCATCACTTGAACTTCAGAGATGCCTTGGCATTCATAATCAAAGGCAAGCGAGATACCACTCTATCATACCTTTTTATGAGCATTGTAATGTTGCTTATGTTTGTGCTTCATGCTACTTATTATTCTTGAGTTGGAATCTCTTCATAGCTTGCAAAGACTATTAAGTAGACTTGGTTGCGTACTCTTTATTATGAATTGTCCAAGTAGTTGATCACATTGCTGAGAATATTTACATCATATGAAGCAAATGTGTTCGTGAAAGTTCTTTTATCGCACTCAGTTTTCAACTGAATTGCTTGAGGACAAGCAATAAGCTAACCTTGGGGGGAGTTGATACGTCCAAAACTTATCTACTTTCCCGAACACTTTTGTTATTGTTTCTCCTCTAAACTTGTGTGATTTGAATGCAACTAACGCGGACTGATGCTGTTTTTAGCAGAATTGCCTTGGTGTCTACTTTTTGTGCAGAAAACCAACTATTAGGAAAAATCCCGGAAAATATGCCAAAAATCCTATTTCACCCGAAGACTCCAGGAGCCAAAATACGAGACGGAGAAGAGCCAGGGGGTGGGCACACCACCTGGTGGCGTGGGCTAGGCCAGGCCGCGCCAGGGGGTGGTGTGGGCCCCCAGGCACCCCCTCGGCCTCTCGCTTCGCCTATAAGGAGCCTTCTGACCTAAAAACTTCGGGGGGTTCGACATTTTTCTAGAAGGAGTTCCGCTCCGCCGCCACCACCAGATTCCACGAAACAGCACCAGAAACTCCGTTCTAGCACCATGCCAGGACGAGGAATTGGAGGAGATCAACGCCATCATCAACACCATCGCTTCTCCACCAACCATCCATGTTTCCCCCATCTATGAGTGAGTAATCCCCCGCTCTAGGCTATGGGGATGGTAGGGATTGGATGAGATCGTTCAAGTAATGGCATCAGATTGTTAGGGCATGGTGCCTAGTATCTTTTATTAGTGCTTTATAACTTTGTTGCGACTTGTTGTGCTTAATGCTTGTCAATAGGGCCCGAGTGCCATGATTTCAGATTTGAACTTGTTATTGATTCATTATGATAGTATTGTTTATGGTCTTATCTGCAAGTTGTATACACACGTTGTTGTCCGGAACCTATGGCCCCGAAGTGATAGAAATTGGGATCGATGTGTGGTCTTAGAAGAGAATACACATTTCAATGATACTGGTGGATCCATATGTCGTATGTGAAAAGAACACACATGCAATGACTCCAATTGTTGTTAGTAAAAAGAACACACATGCAATGACACTGGTGGATCCATGAGTGGTCTCTAATGAGAACACACATTTCAATGACACTGCTGGATCCATATGTGGTATGTGAAAAGAATAGTCATGAAATGACACCAGTTGTTGTTAGTAAAAAGAACACACATGCAATGACACTGGTTGATCCATGTGTGGTCTCTGAAGCGAACACACATGCAATGAATCTGGTTGTTGTTAGTAAAAGGAGCACACATGCAATGACACTGGTTGTTGTTAGTAAAAAGAGAACACATGCAATGACACTGGTGGATCCATGTGTTCTCTCTGAAGAGAACACACATTTCACGACTCTAGCTGTGGTTAATGAGAAGAACACACATTTCAATGACACTGGTGGATCCATATGTGGTATGTGAAAAGAACACACATGCAATGACTCTCGTTGTTGTTAGTAAAAATAACACACATGCAATGACACTGGTGGATCCATATGTGGTCTCTTAAGATAACACACATTTCAATGGCACTGGTGGTTCCATATGTGGTATGTGAAAAGAACACACATGCAATGACTCTAGTTGTTGTTAGTAAAAAGAACACACATGCAATGACTCCAGTTGTTGTTAGTAAAAAGAACACACATGCAATGACACTAGTGGATCCATGTGTGATATGTGAAAAGAACACACATGCAATGACACTGGTGGATCCATATGTGGTATGTGAAAACAAGACACATGCAATGACTCTGGTTGTAGTTAGTAAAATGAACACACATGCAATGACACTGGTGGATCCATGTGTGGTCTCTGAAGAGAACACACATTTCAATGACACCGGTGGATCCATATGTGGTATGTGAAAAGAACACACATGCAATGACTCCAGTTGTTGTTAGTAAAAAGAACACACATGCAATGACATTGGCGGATCCATGTGTGGTCTCTTAAGAGAACACACATGCAATGACTCTAGGTGTGGTTAATGAGAAGAACACATATTTCAATGAGACGGATGGATCCATATGTGGTTTGTGAAAAGAACACAAATGTAATGACTCTAGTTCTTGTTAGTAAAAAGAACACACATGCAATGACACTGGTGGATCCATGTGTTGTCTCTGAAGAGAACACATATTTCAATGACACCAGTGGATCCATATGTGGTATGTGAAGAGACACACATGCAATGACTCTGGTTGTTGTTAGTAAATAGAGCACACATGCAATGACACTGGTTGTTGTTAGTAAAAAGAGCACACATGCAATGACACTGGTGCATCCATGTGTGGTCTCTGAAGAGAACACACATTTCATGACTCTAGGTGTGGTTAATGAGAAGAACACACATTTCAATGACACTGGCTAATCCATATGTGGTATGTGAAAAGAACACACATGCAACGACTCTATTTGTTGTTAGTAAAAATAACACACATGCAATGACACTGGTGGATCCATATGTGGTCTCTGAAGAGAACACACATTTCAATGGTACTAGTGGATCCATATGTGGTATGTGAAAAGAACACACATGGAATGACTCTAGTTGTTGTTAGTAAAAAGAACACACATGCAATGACACTGGTGGATCCATGTGTGGTCTATGAAGAGAACACACATTTCAATGACACTGGTGGATCCATATGTGGTATGTGAAAAGAACACACATGCAATGACTCTAGTTGTTGTTAGTAAAAAGAACACACATGCAATAACACTGGTGGATCCATGTGTGGTCTTTGAAGAGAACACACATTTCAATGACTCTAGCTATGGTTAATGAGAAGAACACACATTTCAATGACACTGGTGGATCCATATGTGGTATGTGAAAAGAACACACATGCAATGACTCCAGTTGTTGTTAGTAAAAAGAACACACATGCAATGACACTGGTGGATCCATGTGTGGTGTAACATGCCAATTTCAGCAACCCTAATTAGTTGTCCAGAATGAAAAAATCAGGGGGAACAAAAACTTTTTCTTGTTCATTGGTGCAGTGTTTGCTTGTTGTCTGTTTGTGTTTGTGCATGTGAGTGTATACCATATGATACGCCTTACCTCACCATCAGTTGACAAAAGGTATTTAACAAAACTATCCTGGCTCATTTTATATATTCTCAAATGTTCTGGCATTCCAAAACATGAGCCAAGATGCCTATGTAACAAAAACTAATTTTAGTAACTTATATTGACAAAACAATGGAGAGATATATAATATAATCTCCCTATGTTTTATAGACAGAACCTTCAACTACTCCTATCTCTAGGTTTCCCAAAACCTCCTTCTAAAGCTTCTGAATTCTACTCTTGGTAGAGATACCAAGGACTCTTACCTTACTCAAACTCCAACCTTTCAAAATTTCCCAACCTTACCTCAAGCTAAGGTTGATGATAACCCTAGTAGTAGGTTTGCTTTGTTTGTAAGATGAGTTGCCTTGATCTACTGCCTTATTTGTCTGCTTAGGAGATAGTATGAGATACTCTAGGAGCTCATCACTAGGATCAAGAGTTTTCCAAATCACCACACCCTAAGCAAGAATACAAAGCAGGATCTGATCCCTAGATACTAGGTGATCATCTAAAACCCTTAACTAGAGCAATTCTGCAGAGATCCATTCTAGAAGTTTCCAAGTCAATGAAGACCAATATCAAGCATGGATCGCTTCTACTCAATCTACACTTCAAACACATCCACTTGATGATGCTTTGGTACTTTGAAACCCATCAAAATCATCTCCACCCACATTCTAGTCAAAAACCTAAATCTGCCAAATTTGGCCAAGTCTGGAAATCTGTTTCCAACATCACCTTTTTGAATGCGTCCTTTTCCCAACCCTTGTGAATTTTTTGAAATGCACTTGAACCATCATGTTAACCATCCTAAGGAATACCAAGGCCCACTATTGCCCTTGGTTATTTCATCCTCCTACCCACTTGTTCTTGATGGTTTTGTAGGCAAGAAAATAACTATTCATGCAAATCTAGTCATCATGCCTACTTTGATAGAAGCTCACACCACCATCCCACCTTCTCTGGACCAAATCTTTGCATGGTGGTGTTCTACTAATATAATTCTACCAACATCTAGTTCACTTGTTCCAAGAGGATCTTTGTGCTTCTTACACCCACATGGTTTATAAGGCATCATGACTCATCGGGTATGGAAGCCTTAATTTCAACAAAGTTTGCCATCACCTCGAGGCCACCTCAAATGTAATTAGTCCAAAATCCTTCTGCCATGATCATATACATTACTTGGTCTACCTATCCATCTATCCCTTGCATAAAGGTGGGCTCTGAGCTCTAGGATCCAACAAGGTTATGGTGGTATAAAATTAACATCACCCTAGATCCTCGACTCCTCGTTTTTCCATCTAAATCAAGTTGGATTTCCAATTCCCAAGGTTGAAAATGCTTGTTACCACTTGTCCACATCATCTACCTTGATCATCAAGATTTATAAATAATTATCCATATTTATTATGGACCAAAACTATTTAATTTCCTAAATAGGCAAAACCTTCAAAACCTCTTCCATAAAGGAAAGTTTGGTTCTTGCCAAAACACTTCCCCAACTTTTGACTCAATTGAGGACCACATATTATACCCCAATTTCCCACTATTTTTTAAGAGCCTTATTATTTATTTTTGCCCATTTTCTTAAATGGATGAACTGTAATAATAATTGTTTTAAATACTTTTATCTTCCAATAAATCTTGGGAAAATTCCCCTAAGTGTGTATCCACATTTGGGACCATCTCAACTCAAAAAGTCAACTTCTCCAATACAAATTTATCAAATGAACTTCTAGAAACTACTTTTGTACTTTTTGAATAAATAATATTAAATGGAATTAAAATCCTCTTAAAAGTCCCAAATAATTCCTAGGTGTCTACCTTGAACTCATCTATCTACCAGTACCATTTTCCCACCTTGTCCTATGCAAAATTTTGAACTTCCTTCACAAGCACCATTTGATCAAATTCTAGCAAACTAAGCAAATTACCTCCAAACCCCATCAAAGTTTTCCCAACACTTCTCCACAGCAACTCCACCCCCTCTGGTTGAGCTACACTGTAGCTTTACGGTAGCATTGCACCCTTTTTGTCCTTTAGCTATTGGAGCAAGTGAGGGAGAGAGAGAGCAAATCAATGTCATATCTTGTAAAATCTTTACAGCAGCTGCAGCACACCCCCTCTCCCTCACTGGTCAACACATGACCACACTCCTCTCCCCTCTGCACCACTGAGAACCACCAAGCTCTCCCTAGCCCTCTTCCCCCTCTCCTCCCTTTCCTTTCAACCGAGGTAAAAAGGGTGGAGCACCCAAGGCTCCTAGGGAAGAGACACCGCCCCTTCTCTGGTCCTTGGCACCACACCACCCTCTCCACTGTCCATCTTGACCAACCAATGCCCAACACCCTCCTCCCATGGCTCATTGAGCTCGGTCCACCATAGACCGAAACCCCTAGGTTAAATAAGACAGACGCCACCCTAGGGCCTCTCATGCCCTCATTTGCATCCTCACACCCCCCACCTACCCTCCCCACAAGCCCCAGCTCCTCCTACCGCTCCACAGCACAGAGGAGAAGAAAAACTCTCCCCCCTCGGCCATGGTCTAGATCAAGCTCGCAGGGCCTCCTCCTTGCTGTATTCCTCTCTGCATGTCACACCACTGACCTCTCCTTGATCTCCTCTCTCTAACCCCATCTTTTTCTCCTCTCAGAGAGCTCCCAGATGTCCGCCGCTGCCGAGCTCTAGCGAACTCGCATCGGATGCCCCCGCGTGAGACTGTTTCAGACACTGAACCCCACCTTGTCGCCCCTCTCCTGGACCGCCACGTCACGCCGCTCCTCCTCCGCCACTCCTCCAACACCAGCGGCCCCTAGGTGAGCCTCCCTAGCCCCGCCTTCCCTCTGTTAGGGTTTCCTTGCAGCGGCCCTGATTCCGGCGAAGAAGACGACTACCCGTCGTCAATGTCGTCTTAATCCAACAGCCCATGGCGCCCAATACCTTTTCGGCGCTGGCGCTCGCTGATTGCCGGGCCCCGCGCCGCAGTTCGAACACGCTGCGCGCGCACCCCCACCGATGTAGCTGGGACGATTTCCCCTCCTCGGCCCAACTCCCCTCCAGATCCGGGCCCGTGACAACCCTTTTCTTTTTCCTTTTTGTAAAATACTAGATCTCACTTATGGAGTTTAGTTTAAATCGATTTAAAAATGGAAAATGAAGTATTTTGCCCAAATAGAATTTTTACCATGTTCATGTGTGTTTTGTGCAACATGCAAAACCAGTCTTATGCCAAAAATATTTTTCATTATTTATTGGCAATTAATCTACTAAAAAGTATCCTCGGCACTAAATAATTTCCCTAGCAAATCCTAGAAATCCAAATGAAGTAAATTAACTTCCCTCTGGTATGTGTTTCCCTTTACCATCTTTTGGCATTAGTCCCCTGCCAAGTGGAACAGTAGTAGTAGTTTGACAAAAATAACAAAAACAAGCCATTGCATCCTTTAGGAAATTCTCTAGGTCAAATAAAAGGTTGGAAAGACCTAATTACAACTCTCTGTGATGTGGTCACTCAGTTCTACCAAAATCCAAGAGATCAAAATTTATTAAGCCTCTGAGGATTTCTAATGAATTAAACATTTCTATCCATGGTGTTATCCCTAGATAAATCATCATAGTAGTTCCACAACTCCAAAAAGGTTGATTCCAATTTCTACAGCAAGGTATACTAAATAACTACAATGTGTCCTTGGAATCAAATCAAAAGCTTCTGTAAATTTAATTTGGTGAAAAAGACAAAACAGCTATAGAGTTGCCTTTGAGAATTTCCTAAGGGCATTCTGGTAATTATCTTGACTTGATTCCAACTCTGAGTGAACAAGTACATCAAGCCCTACCTAACAATCCAAGGAAATATTTTTTGGAGCTCCAGAACTTATCTGGTGAATTATTTCCTAAAACTAGAGTCTTATTCACTATAAAAATCACTATAAATCTTTGGTAAATGATAAAATAGTGAAACCACTTTTGTTGGTTTCATTCTATCAACTCCTATCTGTGCGTATCACCTTTACACAATGGTATCATACAGATTATTTCCTTGGTCCAAAACCCCTCTTAGGTAATTCCTAGCCTATAAATCCTAAGGGATTTTCTTGCATAATTTCCCAAGACAAGGCCAATCTCAATAATCCATTCTCCCTAAGACCTACTAATTTGTAAACTTGTATTGTTCATTGCTTGATGTATGCATTGATGTTTCTAAGCCTTTTTTTCATTGTGGTCATGCTTGTCTGCATGTATACTTGATGACGACGATAGTTGCGCTTGTATTGACCCCGAGAAGAAGGGATCTTATTATTATTGGTTATTATGGGTATTCTAAGATGAAGTCCAGGGACATATTGCCATATTGCTGATGATCATGTAAGCCACCTTCTTGCTCATAAGCCTTGTCCTACTGTTTTACTTATGCATGTTTTATCTATTGTTTATTTTAAAACTGCATTGTTTTACTATATGTTGATGTATATATGGTAGTGGTTGGCTCCTCCGAACTATTACACTTTGGTACTACTAAGTACAACCCCCTTGAAGATACCTACTTGTCCCTAGTATGGTAGATGCTGTAATACACCATACCCCTTTTTGGAGACCCTGTTTTAGCCAAAGAAAAGCTAGAGGATGGGAAGACCCCGGAATAAGTTTTACCAAAGGTTTTATGATAAAACCTTCGTGAGGTGGGACCTCCCAAGAGATGTTGAGAAAGAAAAAGGTTTTGTTTTACAAAATGCTGAAGAAAAGATGGAGGAGAAAGGTTTACAAAAATGCACCCGGTTCTTTGCAGTTTTGCTAGAACAATAAACCCTGTACAACCACATTACTCTGGAATGGGAAAGGGCTGGATTTGATGGTTGTTTATTCCGGTATAAGCTGCCTGACAACTACTACAGGGGATCGGGGATCCCTGGTGGGTGGGCCTTCTCCAATAAAGGTCCATGTGGGACATCGACCTGGAGAAGGAATGAAGGGTCCGCTAGCCTCCACGCGTCACTATGAGCCCCTCATTGAAAGCGCACACTTGAAAAGTGGAAAAAGCGCTCTAGTTGGTCCTCGGTACACGACGTCCCAGTTTTGAGGGGAATAACCCTCATAGGGTAGGCACTTATACTGGAGTGGGCATCTGGAGAGTCTTGATCGGTTACTCGTCCCACGAACGGTGAAGATCAGGGTAGTGTACCCGGATGGTGTGGGTAAAGTGTACAACCTCTGCAGAGTGTAAATCTATTCGAATAGCCGCGTCCGCGGTCATGGACGGTTGGGAAGGTTGCTGTAGAGCGGTGCTGGTTTTGTTTTCAAAAAGGATTTCGGAAAAGCAAAGGCTTTGCAAATGTTTTGATCATGGGATGGTCGGAAAGGATACTTGCTTTGACCATGGGATGGTCAGAAAGGTATGGAAGGAGTTTGGTCGTGGAACGACCTGAAAACGGGAACAAATGGGTGACCCAGTCCTGATGTTTTCCAAAACTTTTCAAAAAGGTTTCCAAAATATTTACAAAGGTTTTCAACAAAGTTATGTGATGCTATATCTACAAGAGAAACTAGATGAGAAAAGAACCACTCTTGGAGCCCTGCTACTACCATAGCCATAATGCATATCCTCCTGTTATTATTGTTAGCTTAAGGTGGTTTGCGAGTTCATTCAAAGTACTCACTGGCATTGTCCCTGGCTATTAACTTGGTCAGATATCAAGAAGAGGATGAAGTCGATGACTATGCGAGCTAGGCCGTTCTCCCAGTCAGTTGCATGTAGGTTAAGGCATGGCTCGGGCTCTACGCTTGATGAAGTTCCGCTGATGTTGATCGATGTAGCCATAATGGCAAATAAGGTGTGACAGGTATTCGTATGTGTTGGATGTTTACTTTGATACTTGTCGGTTATGTGCCACGACTAATTGATCATGGGATCGTGGTTGTATGCATAACAGGGATTCTCGAAGGATTAATCCGAGGGCCCCACATGTGGTCTCTGAAGAGAACACACATTACAATGACACTGGTGGATCCATATGTGGTACGTGAAAAGAAGACACATGCAATGACTCTGGTTGTTGTTAGTAAAAATGACACACATGCAATGAAACTAGTGGATCCATGTGTGGTCCCTAAAGAGAACACACATTTCAATGACACCGGTGGATCCATATGTGGTATGTGAAAAGAACACACATGCAATGACTCCAGTTGTTGTTAGTAAAAAGAACACACATGTAATTACACTGCAGGATCCATGTGTGGTCTCTGAAGAGAACACATGTGCAATGACTCTAGGTGTGGTTAATGAGAAGAACACACATTTCAATGACACTGGTGGATCCATATGTGGTATGTGAAAAGAAGACACATGCAATGACTCTAGTTGTTGTTAGTAAAAAGAACACACATGCAATGACACTGGTGGATCCATGTGTGGTCTCTGAAGAGAACGCACATTTCAATGACTCTGGTTGTTGTTAGTAAAAATAGCACACATGCAATGACACTGGTTGTTGTGAGTAAAAACAGCACACATGCAATGACACTGGTGGATCCATGTGTGGTCTCTGAAGAGAACACACATTTCATGACACTGGTGGATCCATATGTGGTATGTGAAAAGAATAGTCATGAAATGACTCAAGTTGTTATTAGTAAAAAGAACACACATGCAATGACACTAGCAGATCCATGTGTGGTCTCTAAAGAGAACACACATGCAATGACACCGGTGGATCCATATGTGGTATGTGAAAAGAACACACATGCAGTGACTCCAGTTGTTGTTAATAAAAAGAACACACATGCAATGACACTGGTAGATCCATGTGTGGTCTGTGAAGAGAATACACATGCAATGACACTGGTGGATCCATATGTAGTATGGGAAAATAACAAACATGCAATGACTCTAGTTGGTGTTAGTAAAAAGAACACACATGCAATGACACTCGTGGATCCATGTGTGGTCTCTCAAGAGAACACACATTTCAATGACACTGGTGGATCCATATGTGGTATGTGAAAAGAACAGACATGCAATGAATCTAGTTGTTGTTAGGAAAAAGAACACACATGCAATGACACTGGTGGATCGATGTGTGGTATCTAAGGAGAACAAACATTTCAATGACATTGGTGGATCCATATGTGGTATGTGAAGAGAACACACATGCAATAACTCTGGTTGTTGTTAGTAAAAAGAGCGTACATGCAATGACATTGGTTGATCCATGTGTGGTCTCTAAAGAGAACACACATTTCAAAGACTCTGGCTGTTGTTAGTAACAAGAGCACACATGCAATGACCCTGGTTGTTGTTAGTAAAAAGAGCACACATGCAATGACACTGTTGGATCCATGTGTGGTCTCTGAAGAGAACACACATTTCATGACACTGGTGGATCCATATGTGGTATGTGAAAAGAATAGTCATTAAATGACTCCAGTTGTTGCTAGTAAAAAGAACATACATGCAATGACACTGGTGGATCCATGTGTGGTCTCTGAAGAGAACACACATGCAATAACACTGGTGGATCCATATGTGGTATGTGAAAAGATCACACATGCAATGACTCTAGTTGTTGTTAGTAAAAAGAACACACATGCAATGACACTGGTGGATCGATGTGTGGTATCTAAGGAGAACAAACATTTCAATGACATTGGTGGATCCATATGTGGTATGTGAAGAGAACACACATGCAATAACTCTGGTTGTTGTTAGTAAAAAGAGCGTACATGCAATGACACTTGTGGTTGTTAGTAAAAAGAGCACACATGCAATGACACTGATGCATCCATATGTGGTATGTGAAAAGAACACACATGCAATGAATCTAGTTGTTGTTAGTAAAAATAACACACATGCAATGACACTGGTGGATTCATGTGTGGTCTCTGAAGAGAACACACATTTCAATAACACTGGTGGATCCATATGTGGTATCTGAAATGAACACACATGCAATGATTCTAGTTGCTGTTAGTAAAAAGAACACACATGCATTAACACTAGTGGATCCATGTGTGGTCTCTGAAGAGAACACACATTTCAATGGCACTTGTGCATCCATATGTGGTATCTGAAAAGAACACACATGCAATGACTCTAGTTGTTGTTAGTAAAAAGAACACACATGCAATGACACTAGTGGATCAATGTGTGGTCTCTGAAGAGAACACACATTTCAATGACTAGCTGTGGTTAATGAGAAGGACATAGATTTCAATAACACTGGTGGATCCATATGTGGTATGTGAAAAGAACACACATGCAATGACTCCAGTTGTTGTTAGTAAAAAGAACACACATGCAATGACACTGGTGGATCCATGTGTGGTCTCTTAAGAGAACACACATTTCAATGACACTATAGATCCATATGTGGTATGTGAAAAGAACACACATGCAATGACTCTAGTTGTTGTTAGTAAAAAGAACACACATGCAATAACGCTGGTGGATCCATGTGTGGTCTCTGAAGAGAACACACATTTCAATGACTCTAGGTGTGGTTAATGAGAAGAACACACATTTCAATGACACCGGTGGATCCATATGTGGTATGTGAAAAGAACACACAAGCAATGACTCCAGTTGTTGTTAGTAAAAAGAACACCAATGCAATGACACTGGTGGATCCATGTGTGGTATCTGAAGAGAACACACATTTCAATGAATCTGGTTGTTGTTAGTAAAAATAACACACATGCAATGATAATGGTTGTTGTTAGTAAAAACAGCACACATGCAATGACCCTAGTGGATCCATGTGTGGTCTCTGAAGAGAACACACATTTCATGACACTGGTGCATCAATATCTGGTATGTGAAATGAATAGTCATGGAATGACTCTAGTTGTTGTTAGTAAAAAGAACACACATGCAATGACACTAGTGGATCCATGTGTGGTCTCTAAAGAGAACACACATGCAATGGCACTGGTGGATCCATATGTGGTATGTGAAAAGAACACACATGCAATGACTCTAGTTGTTGTTAGTAAAAATAACACACATGCAATGACACTGGTGGATCCATTTGTGGTCTCTGAAGATAACACACATTTCAATGACACTGGTGGATCCATATGTGGTATGTGAAGAGAACAGGCATGCAATGACTCTGGTTGTTGTTAGTAAAAATAGCACACATGCAATGACACTAGTTGTTGTTAGTAAAAAGAACACAGATGCAATGACACTAATGGATCCTTGTGTGGTCTCTGAAGAGAACGCACATTTCATGACTCTAGTTGTGGTTAATGAGAAGAAGACACATTTCAATGACACTGGTGGATCCATATGTGGTATGTGAAAAGAACACACATGCAATGACTCTAGTTGTTGTTAGTAAAAATAACACACATGCAATCACACTGGTGGATCCATGTGTGGTCTCTGAAGAGAACACACATTTCATGACACTGGTGGATCCATATGTGGTATGTGAAAAGAATAGTCATTAAATGTCTCCAGTTGTTGTTAGTAAAAAGAACATACATGCAATGACACTGGTGGATCCATGTGTGGTCTCTGAAGAGAACACACATGCAATGACACTGGTGGATCCATATGTGGTATGTGAAAAGATCACACATGCAATGACTCTAGTTGTTGTTAGTAAAAGGAATACACATGCAATGACACTAGTGGATCCATGTGTGGTCTCTGAAGAGAACAAACATTTCAATGACACTGGTGGATCCATATGTTGTATGTGAAGAGAACACACATGCAATAACTCTGGTTGTTGTTAGTAAAAAGATCACACATGCAATGACACTTGTGGTTGTTGTTAGTAAAGAGATCACACATGAAGTGACACTGGTGGATCCATGTGTGGTCTTTGATGAGAACACACATTTCAATGACACTGGTGGATCCATATGTGGTATGTGAAAAGAACACACATGCAATGACACTGGTGGATCCATGTGTGGTCTATGAACAGAACACACATTTCAATGACACTGGTGTATCCATATGTGGTATGTGAAAAGATTACACATGCAATGACTCCTGTTGTTGTTAGTAAAAAGAACACACATGCAATAACACTGGTGGATCCATGTGTAGTCTCTGAAGAGAACACACATGCAATAACTCTGGTTGTTGTTAGTAAAAAGAGCACACATACAATGACACTGGTTGTTGTTAGTAAAAAGAGCACACATGCAATGACACTGGTGGATCCATGTGTGGTCTCTGAAGAGAACACAAATTTCATGACTCTAGCTGTGGTTAATGAGAAGAACACACATTTCAATGACACTGATGGATGCATATGTGGTATGTGAAAAGAACACACATGTAATGAATCTAGTTGTTGTTAGTAAAAATAACACATATGCAATGACACTGGTGGATCCATGTGTGGTCTCTAAAGAGAACACACATTTCAATGACCCTGGTGGATCCATATGTGGTATGTGAAATGAACACACATGCAATGATTCTAGTTGCTGTTAGTAAAAAGAACACACATGCATTGACACTGGTGGATCCATGTGTGGTCTCTGAAGAGAACCCAGCTTTTAATGACACTGGTAGATCCATATGTGGTATGTGAAAAGAACACACATGCAATGACTCTAGTTGTTGTTAGTAAAAAGAACTCACATGCAATGACACTGGTGGATCCATGTGTGGTCTCTAAAGAGAACACACATTTGTATTACTAGCTATGGTTAATGAGAAGGACACACATTTAAATGACACTAGTGGATCCATATGTGGTACGTGAAAAGAACACACATGCAATGACTCCATTTGTTGTTAGTAAAAAGAACACACATGCAATGACACTGGTGGATCGAAGTGTGGTCTCTTAAGAGAACACACATTTCAATGACACTGGTGGATCCATATGTGGTATGTCAAAAGAAGACACATGCAATGACTCCGGTTGTTGTTAGTAAAAAGAACACACATGCAATGACACTAGTGGATCCATGTGTGGTCTCTGAAGAGAACACACATTTCAATGACACCGGTGGATCCATATGTGGTATGTGAAAAGAACACACATGCAATGACTCCAGTTGTTTTTAGTAAAAAGAACACACATGCAATTAAACTGGCGGATCCATGTGTGGTCTCTGAACAGAACACACATGCAATGACTCTAGGTGTGGTTAATGAGAAGAACACACATTTCAATGACACTGGTGGATCCATATGTGGTATGTGAAACGAACACACATGCAATGACTCCAGTTGTTGTTAGTAAAAAGAACACCCATGCAATGACACTGGTGGATCCATGTGTGGTCTTTGAAGAGAACACACATTACAATGACTCTGGTTGTTAGTAAAAATAGCACACATGCAATGAGACTGGTTGTTGTTAGTAAGAACGGCACACATGCAATGACACTAATGGATCCCTGCGTGGTCTCTGAAGAGAACACACATTTCATGCCACTGGTGGATCCATATGTGGTATGTGAAAAGAATAGTCATGGAATGACTCCAGTTGTTGTTAGTAAAAAGAACACACATGCAATGACACAAGTGGATCCATGTGTGGTCTCTAAAGGGAACACACATGTAATGACACTAGTGGATCCATATCTGGTATGTGAAAAGAACACATATGCAATGACTCTAGTTGTTGTTAGTAAAAATAACACACATGCAATAACACTGGTGGATCCATTTGCGGTCTCTAAAGATAACATACATTTCAATGACACTGGTGGATCCATATGTGGTATGAGAAGAGAACACACATGCAATGACTTTGGTTATTGTTAGTGAAATAGCACACATGCAATGACACTGGTTGTTGTTAGTAAAAAGAGCACACACGCAATGACACTGGTGGGTCCTTCTGTGGTCTCTAAAGAGAACACACATTTCATGACTCTAGTTGTGGTTAATGAGAAGAAGACACATTTCAATGACATTGGTGGATCCATATGTGGTATCTGAAGAGAACACACATGCAATGACTCTAGCTGTGGTTAATGAGAAGAACACACATTTCAATGACACTGGTGGATCCATATGTGGTATCTGAAGAGAACAGACATGCAATGAATCAAGTTGTTGTTAGTAAAAAGAACACACATGCAATGACTCTGGTTGTTGTTAGTAAAAATAGCACACATGCAATGACACTGGTTGTTGTTAGTAAAAAGAGCACACATGCAATGACACTGGTGGATCCTTGTGTGGTCTCTGAAGAGAACTCACATTTCATGACTTTAGTTGTGGTTAATGAGAAGAAACATATTTCAATGACACCGGTGGATCCATATGTGGTATGTGAAAATAACACACATGCAATGACTCTAGTTGTTGTTAGTAAAAATAACACACATGCAATCACACTGGTGGATCCATGTGTGGTCTCTGAAGAGAACACACATTTCAATGACACTGGTGGATCCATATGTGGTATGTGAAAAGAACACACATGCAATGACTCCAGTTGTTGTTAGTAAAAAGAACACACATGCAATGACATTGGTGGATCCATGTGTGGTCTCTGAAGAGAACACACATTTCAATGACATTGGTGGATCCATATATGGTATGTGATAAGAACACACATGCAATGACTCTAGTTGTTGTTAGTAAAAAGACCACACATGCAATGACACTGGTGGATCCATGTGTGGTCTCTGAAGAGAACACACATTTCAATGACTCTAGCTATGGCTAATGAGAAGAACACACATGTCAATTACACTTGTGGATCCATATGTGGTATGTGAAAAGAACACACATGCAATGACTCTAGTTGTTGTTAGTAAAAATAACACACATGCAATCACACTGGTGGATCCATGTGTGGTCTCTGAAGAGAACACACATTTGAATGACACTGGTGGATCCATATGTGGTATGTGAAAAGAACACACATGCAATGACTCCAGTTGTTGTTAGTAAAAAGAACACACATGCAATGACATTGGTGGTTCCATGTGTGGTCTCTGAAGAGAACACACATTTCAATGACATTGGTGGATCCATATATGGTATGTGATAAGAACACACATGCAATGACTCTAGTTGTTGTTAGTAAAAAGACCACACATGCAATGACACTAGTGGATCCATGTGTGGTCTCTGAAGAGAACACACATTTCAATGACACCGGTGGATCCATATGTGGTATGTGAAAAGAACACACATGCAATGACTCTAGTTGTTTTTAGTAAAAAGAACACACATGCAATTAAACTGGCAGATCCATGTGTGGTCTCTGAACAGAACACACATGCAATGACTCTAGGTGTGGTTAATGAGAAGAACACACATTTCAATGCCACTGGTGGATCCATATGAGGTATGTGAAACGAACACACATGCAATGACTCCAGTTGTTTTTAGTAAAAAGAACACCCATGCAATGACACTGGTGGATCCATGTGTGGTCTTTGAAGAGAACACACATTTCAATGACTCTGGTTGTTAGTAAAAATAGCACACATGCAATGAGACTGGTTGTTGTAAGTAAGAACAGCACACATGCAATGACACTAATGGATCCCTGCGTGGTCTCTGAAGAGAACACACATTTCATGCCACTGGTGGATCCATATGTGGTATGTGAAAAGAATAGTCATGGAATGACTCCAGTTGTTGTTAGTAAAAAGAACACACATGCAATGACACAAGTGGATCCATGTGTGGTCTCTAAAGAGAACACACATGTAATGACACTAGTGGATCCATATGTGGTATGTGAAAAGAACAAATATGCAATGACTCTAGTTGTTGTTAGTAAAAAGAACACACATGCAATAACACTGGTGGATCCATTTGCGGTCTCTGAAGATAACATACATTTCAATGACACTGGTGGATCCATATGTGGTAAGAGAAGAGAACACACATGCAATGACTCTGGTTATTGTTAGTAAAATAGCACACATGCAATGACACTGGTTGTTGTTAGTAAAAACAGCACACACGCAATGACACTGGTGGGTCCTTCTGTGGTCTCTGAAGAGAACACACATTTGATGACTCTAGTTGTGGTTAATGAGAAGAAGACACATTTCAATGACACTGGTGGATCCATACGTGGTATCTGAAGAGAACACACATGCAATGACTCTAGCTGTGGTTAATGAGAAGAACACACATTTCAATGACACTGGTGGATCCATATGTGGTATCTGAAGAGAACAGACATGCAATGAATCAAGTTGTTCTTAGTAAAAAGAACACACATGCAATGACTCTGGTTGTTGTTAGTAAAAATAGCACACATGCAATGACACTGGTTGTTGTTAGTAAAAAGAGCACACATGCAATGACACTGGTGGATCCTTGTGTGGTCTCTGAAGAGAACTCACATTTCATGACTTTAGTTGTGGTTAATGAGAAGAAGACACATTTCAATGACACCGGTGGATCCATATGTGGTATGTGAAAAGAACACACATGCAATGACTCTAGTTGTTGTTAGTAAAAATAACACACATGCAATCACACTGGTGGATCCATGTGTGGTCTTTGAAGAGAACTCCCATTTCAATGACACTGTTGGATCCATGGGTGGTATGTGAAAAGAACACACATGCAATGACTCCAGTTGTTGTTAGTAAAAAGAACACACATGCAATGACATTGGTGGATCCATGTGTGGTCTCTGAAGAGAACATACATTTCAATGAAATTGGTGGATCCATATATGGTATGTGATAAGAACACACATGCAATGACTCTAGTTGTTGTTAGTAAAAAGACCACACATGCAATGACACTGGTGGATCCATGTGTGGTCTCTAAAGAGAACACACATTTCAATGACTCTAGCTATGGCTAATGAGAAGAACACACATGTCAATTACACTTGTGGATCCATATGTGATATGTGAATAGAACACACACGCGATGACTCCAGTTGTTGTAATGAGAAGAACACACATTTCAGTGACACTAGTTGATCCATATGTGGTATGTGAAAAGAACACACATGCAATGACTCTAGTTGTTGTTAGTAAAAAGAGCACACATGCAATGACACTGGTGGATCCATGTGTGGTCTCTGAAGAGAACACACATTTCAATGACACCGGTGGATTCATATGTGGTATGCGAATAGAATACACATGCAATGACACTGATGGATCCATGTGTGGTCTATGATGAGAACACACATTTCAATGGCACTGGTGGATCCATATGTGGTATGTGAAAAGTACACACATGCAATGACTCCACTTGTTGTTAGTAAAAAGACCACACATGCAATGACACTGGTGGATCGATGTGTGGTCTCTAAAGAGAACACACATGCAATGACTCTAGTTATTGTTAATGAGAAGAACACACATTTCAAAGCACTAGTGTATCCATGTCTGGTCTCTGAAGAGAACACACATTTCAATGACAATGGTGGATCCATATGTGGTATGTGAAGAGAACACGCATGCAATGACTCTGGTTGTTGTTAGTAAAAAGAGCACATATGCAATGACACTGTTGTTGTTAGTAAAAAGAGCACACATGCAATGACATTTGTGTTTCCATGTGTGGTCTCTGAAGAGAACACACATTTCTTGACTCTAGCTGTGGTTAATGAGAAGAAGATACATTTCAATGAGACTAGTGGATCCATATGTTGTATGTGAAAAGAACACACATGCAATGACTCTTGTTGTTGTTAGTAAAAATAACACACATGCAATGACACTGGTGGATCCATGTGTGGTCTCTGAAGAGAACACACATTTCAATGACACTGGTGAATCCATATTTGGTATGTGAAAAGAACACACATGCAATGACTCTAGTTGTTGTTACTAAAAAGAACACACATGCAATGACACTGGTGGATCCATGTGTGGTCTCTTAAGAGAACACACATTTACCGGTGGATCCATATGTGGTATGTGAAAATAATACACATGCAATGACACTGATGGATCCATGTGTGGTCTATGATGAGAACACACATTTCAATGGAACTGGAGGATCCATATGTGGTATGTGAAAAGTACACACATACAATGACTCTAGTTGTTGTTAGTAAAAAGAACACACATGCAATGACACTGGTGGATCCATGTGTGGTCTCTAAAGAGAACACACATGCAATGACTCTAGTTGTGGTTAATGTGAAGAACACAGATTTCAAAGCACTGGTGGATCCATTTCTGGTCTCTCAAGAGAACACACATTTCAATGACAATGGTGGATCCATATGTGGTATGTGAAGAGAACACACATGCAATGATTCTGGTTGTTGTTAGTAAAAAGAGCACACATGCAATGAAACTGGTTGTTGTTAGTAAAAAGAGCACACATGCAATGACACTGGTGTTTCCGTGTGTGGTCTCTGAAGAGAACACACATTTCATGACTCTAGCTGTGGTTAATGAGAAGAAGATACATTTCAATGAGAGTGGTGGATGCATATGTGGTATGTGAAAAAACACACATGCAATGACTCTTGTTGTTGTTAGTAAAAATAACACACATGCAATGACACTGGTGCATCCATGTGTGGTCTCTGAAGAGAACACACATTTCAATGACACTGGTGGATCCATATGCGGTATGTGAAAAGAACACACATGCAATGACTCTAGTTGTTGTTAATAAAAGAACACACATGCAATGACACTGGTGGATCCATGTGTGGTCTCTGAAGAGAACACACATTTCAATGTCACTGGTGGATCCATGTGTGGTATGTGAAGAGAACACACATGCAATGACTCTAGTTGTTGTTAGTAAAAAGAACACACATGTAATGACACTGGTGGATCCATGTGTGGTCTCTGAAGAGAACACACATTTCAATGACTCTAGTAGTGGTTAATGAGAAGAACACAAATTTCAATGATACTGGTGGAGCCATATGTGTTATGTGAATAGAACACACATGCAATGACTCCAGTTGTTATTAGTAAAAAGAACACACATGCCACGACACTGGTGGAACCTTGTGTGGTCTCTGAAGAGAACACGCATTTCAATGACACTGGTGGATACATATGTGGTATGTGAAAAGAACACACATGCAATGACTCCAATTGTTGTTAGTAAAAAGAACACACATGCAATGACACTGGTGGATCCATGTGTGGTCTTTGAAGAGAACACACATTTCAATGACACTGGTGGATCCATATGTGTTATGTGAAAAGAACACAAATGGAATGACTCCTGTTGTTGTTAGTAAAAAGAACACACATGCAATGACACTGGTGGATCCATGTGTGGTCTCTGAAGAGAACACACATTTCAATGACACCGGTGGATCCATATGTGGTATGTGAAAAGAACACACATGCAATGACTCCAGTTGTTGTTAGTAAAAAGAGCACACGTGCAATGGCACTGGCGGATCCATGTGTGGTCTCTGAACAGAACACACATGCAATGACTCTAGGTGTGGTTAATGAGAAGAACACACATTTCAATGACACTGGTGGATCCATATGTGGTATGTGAAAATAAGACACATGCAATGGCTCTAGTTGTTGTTAGCAAAAAGAACACACATGCAATGACACTGGTGGATCCATGTGTGGTCTCTGAAGAGAACACACATTTCAATGACTTTGGTTGTTGTTAGTAAAAAATAGCACACATGCAATGACACTGGTTGACATGGGTATACCCTACAGGTACTCGAGTTTGGTATATACGGCCTTAATACAGCAGAAGCCCACGGTATCGCCAAGGCCCAAGAGAGGACTCGAGTGGCCTACGGACTCTCGATTGCTTGAAGAACAAGAAGAAGCTAAAGATAGAAAGTTCAAAGGGGAAAACCCTAACTTGTAACCGACTCGACCTGCTACCTGAGACCTAGCCTACCTATATAAAGGCTAGGAGGGGGCAGCGAGGAGGACACACGCAACCCTAGTTTTCCACAACCCTCGCCAGATTACATCTGCGCATCATTGTAACCTTCGATTCCTTCGATAATTCCACAAGCAGACAAGCAGGAGTAGGGACCTCTACGAGGCCTGAACCTGGGTAAATCTTTGTCCCCTATGTGCCTGTTTGCTAGCCGATAGATGTCTCCAGCGCTCCCACCTTCTCCTAAACCCAAGTCTATAACAATGGGCATTGATGAGTTAAACCCTCATCAATTGGCGCCATCTGTGGGAATTGGGAGTGCCGATGTTGCGGCTTCTTCGGCGCCATCAACTGCGATCTACAACTCCGCAACAACGGAGATTCACCAGCTCTTCGGCGCGTTCGACTCCACCGTCCACACGCCGGCCACTCGCCCGGCCTTCGAGTCTGTGGGTGACGGAATCAGCCTAGCGATCGGGAGCTTCCGCTTCCAAGTTGGTCAGATGGGCACGCTTCGCATGCCTGATCAACCGACAACACCAGCGATTGCTCCAGCATCATGGTTCCCTGCATCGATCGGCACCCTCATGAGCTCAACACCCCGACAATAGTCGAGAACACGGTCAGCGATAGCAATCGTGACTCCGATATGAGCGATCTGGCCACTGAAGACGAAACCTACGGTTCTGGATCTGAGAGGTGCTGAAGCAGCAGCTTCCCCAATCACTTCATGTACACCGTCATCAACGCAGGCGATACCTCTACCAACCGTGACAACGCGGGAAATCGCGGTAACAAAACCGACCCGCTGAACCGTGGCAATGGCGGCAACGGTGGCAATGGCGGCACTCCCATCAACAACGGAGGGACAATCGAACCTCCAACCATAACCAATGAGCAAACCGACGAACGCGTCGTAGTCAGGCTCAATGAGCTTGAATGGGCTCGCTGCCGCGAGGCCCTACGGGGAAACCCTCTACCCCCCGGATCCTCCCAAGAACTGCTGATGGGCTACCATTGGCTCCTGAAGGAGGAATTTAAGCGCCAAGCACAAACAATCGCGCAGCTTGAAGAACGTAAAAAGGCAGTGAACAAGTCGAGCCTTCGTCGTGCTGGGCTCTCCTCCCACAGAGGATCCTCCTCAAAGGGCAACAAATACATCGCCAAAAAGAGGCAATCCAGGATGGCCCACCTTACCGAGCAAGAACGCATAGAAGCTGCGAAAGTCCTCGACTTCAGCTCTATGACAGTCGATACACGGGGCAATGTGGTCCCCAAGACACCACAAGCCGCGGTGACAACAACCACCATGTACCTCCTCAACAACCAGCCACCAGCTGGAGATCCCCGAGCCGCCATGCACCGATCTACTATCGTGGGCTTGGGACTAATCGACGCTGCTCTCGAAAAGGAGCCAACACCTGAGCCGAAAAAGGGCAAAGCGCTACTCCTCGCCCTCATCCAGCGACGACAGTCACGACGTGTCTCGACGCCGCTGCTCATGGCGACACGATCGCGACTATGATGCGTACAACGACCTCACGCAGCGCAAGGTCGACAAATCAAGGGCGCGACGTTCCCGGTCGACCGACTCAGAAGAGGAAGATGTGGAGCTTTGCGGCGCCAGATGCTTCAGCGGATCCATCAGGCAAAAGCGAATGCCTAAAGGGTTTAAACTCCCATCCGAGAACCTGAAGTTTGAAGGCCTACAGGACCCGAAGATCTGGCTGGAGGACCACATCTCCTCCGTTAGACTCCTCGGTGGTAGTCGAAGCACGGCCATGCAATGCTTACATCTACAACTGGAAGGCGCCGCTAGAGCATGGCTCAACAACCTCCCGCGCGGATCCATTTGCAGTTGGGATGATCTGGTTTACAGCTTCGTGCGCAACTTCAAGGGCACGTACAAGCGGCCCGCAGCAATCGAAGAGCTGAGGTGCTCCTAGCAAATATCGGGCGAATCTCTATGCTCCTACATCCAAAGGTGGTCTATCATCAAGAACTCCGTAGAGAACATCTCGGAGGATCGCCCAATTGACGCGTTCAACGGCGGCGTTCGCCGCCTAGAGCTTAGGGAGGAGCTAGGCCGCTCAAAGCCCCAAACCATCGACCGCCTAATGGAAATCACGAATCGGTGGGCTGATGGAGAAGATTCGGTGAAGAATCGCGTTCACTCTGACAAGGAGGCGGAACTCGAGCGCAGCCACGATCGCCGAGGCAAGCATCGCATGCGCATCTACGATGACCGCGACGACGTCAACATGGTCGCGGCTGGCTACACTGATAGACGCGACGATAACCGCAACAATGGATACCATAGTGGTGGATACCGCGACTCCGGGAAAACAACGCAAGTGTGGCTACACCGCAACCGTGATGAGGCACCCGCAACATCCATTGAGGACAAACTGTCCGGGCCATGTACGGTACACTTATACATCGACAAGCATGATGGAAAGAAGAAGTCTAGCCACCTCCTCAAGGATTGCCACGAGTTCCTCAAGCTACATGAGGGATTGGTTCGGATGAACTGCAGCGCAGTCGAAAGAGGCTACGGAGCCGCTCTAGGCGCCGTGGCACATGGTGCTTCGCCACCACCACCTGGGCCGCCCCCCAATGCAGCTGTGCCGGACCAGCACCACAGAGGCGAGCCGTACCCACGAGCCATGGGCACCATGATGATCCAAAAGGGACGCCCCTCGAATCGGGTGCAGAAGGCCATCACTCGCCAAGTCAACCTGGCCACACACTCGCCACCATCTACTACTGAGTACCTCAGTGGAAGCGAGTCCTGCATCACCTTCGACAAACGCGATCATCCGCCTCAAGTACCTCGTCCAGGTCATTGCCCCCTCGTACTCGAGGCGCAAATCGGAGGTTTAGAAATGAGTCGCGTCTTCATGGATGGCGGGAGCGGCATCAACCTCATATTCACGAGTACCTTGCGAGCAATGAGGATCCCCCTAACCTGCCTGGAGGCCTCAGACACAACATTCCATGACATCGTCCCAGGGAAAGGCGTATATCCCCTAGGAAAAATCAACCTCGACATCATCTTCGCCACACCGAAGAACTTCCGGCGCGAGCGCATCGACTCTGAGGTCGTCGACTGGCCCTCATAGTACCACTACATCCTCGGGCGCGTCGCGTTTGCTAGGTTCATGGCAGTGCCCCACTACGCCTACCTGCAGATGAAAATGCCAGGTCCCAATGGTGTCATAATGATCAACGGGAGCTTCGAGAGATCTGACAGTTGCGACAGGGAATTCAACAGAATTTCCCAGTCCTTCGGCATGCAGGAGGAACTCGCGAGACTAAAGGAGTCGACAGACAACAGTCTGCCTCCCCTAAGCCGACCAAGTTCACCTGATCTCTCCTTCGACTCATCGGTGCACACAAAGAAAGTGCAGGTCCACCCATCGGATCCCGCCAAGACGACCCTCATCGCCAACAACTTGAGTCCCGCATAGGAACTCGCGCCCGTCAAATTCCTCCGTGATCACTGGGAAATTTTTGCCCGGTGTCCTACGGACATGCCAAGAGGTCCCAGGGAATTCGCCGAGCATGCACTCAACGTCAACCCCGACGCAAGGCCAGTCAAGCAAATGATTCGGCGACTGTCTAAGCCACGAGCACAGGCAGCTGGAATGGAGATCAATAGACTCCTTGAAGCCATGTTCATACGCGAGATCAAGGAAAGCACTTGGCTCGCCAACACGATGCTGGTACCAAAAAAGTACACGGATATCCTGCGGATGTGCGTGGACTTCACCTCTTTGAATAAGCACTGCCCAAAGGATCACTTCCCGTTGCCGCGCATCGACCAGATCATCGACTCCACTGCAGGATGCGAGCGCCCCTGCTTCCTCGACGCCTACTCAGGCTATAATAAGATTCGAATGAAGGAGGAAGACCAAGAGAAAACAACATTTAGAACGCCCTTTGGTGTGTTCTGCTACAATACAATGCCCTTCGGGCTAAAAACCGCAGGAGCCACCTATCGGCGGTGCATGCAGGCTTGTCTCAAAGAGCAACTTGGTCGCAACATTCAAGTCTATGTCAACGACATAGTAATCAAGACCAAGGAGGAAGCCTCCCTAATCGACGATTTGCGCGAAACCTTCGCCAACCTCGACCGCTACTGGATCAAGCTCAATCCGGGCAAATGCGCCTTCGGCGTACCATCTGGGCAACTACTCGGGTACCTCATCTCCGCGAGGGGAATCAAGGCAAACCCGAAGAAAATAAAAGCCCTACTGGCCATGGAGAAGCCGAAAAACATAAGGGGCGTCCAGCAGCTGGCTGGGCGAATCGCGGCCCTCAGTCGATTCATCAGCCGGATGGGAGAAAAGGCACTGCCCTTCTACCAGCTCCTCCGCAAAGCTGAAAAATTCGAGTGGACCAATGAAGCGCAAGAAGCATTCGAAGACCTCAAGCGCCTGTTGTCCACTTCGCCAGTACTGGTGACCCCACGAGAAAGGGAACCATTGTTGTTGTATATCTCCGCCACCAACCAAGTGGTCAGCACAGTACTCGTGGTCGAACGAGCCAAGGAAAACAAGGTCCATGGAGTACAACACCCAGTCTACAACATCAGCGAGGTTCTCACGCCAACAAAACAGCGGTATCCGCACTACCAGAAGCTGGCATACGGCATCTTCATGACCGCCCGGCGACTGCGCCATTACTTCCAGGAGCACCCAATCATGGTGGTCAATGACGCCCCGTTGGGGTATATCCTCAATAACCCCGACACCACGGGACGAGTCGCGCTATGGGGAATAGAATTGTCCCCACGAGACATTACATACGAAAGGCGTGACGCAATCAAGTCGCAAGTCCTCCCTGATTTCCTCGAGCACTGGATGGAGAACCAGCTCCCTGATAAACCAGATATGTTCCAAGAATTCTGCGAGAACCTGGGGATCAACATCAGCTACGCCTCAGTAGCGCACCCACAGACCAACGGTCAGGTGAAAAAAAGCAAACGGGCTCGTCTATGGCAGGATTAAGAAGCGACTCCTCCGGCCACTCGAGCAAGCCGCGGGTTGTTGGCCGGACGAACTTCAATCCGTACTCTGGAGCCTACGCACAACTCCAAACAGTGCCACGGGCTACACGCCATTCTTTATGGTGCACGGAGCCGAGGCAGTGCTACCCGCCGAGGTACGGTACAAGGCGCCGCGCGTGGTCTCTTACAGCGAACAAGAATCATCCCTCGCACTCGAAGACTCCGTCGACCTCCTTGATGAGGCAAGGGAAATCGCCACAGAAAGATCAACGATCTACCAGCAGAACCTGCGCAACTATCACAGTAGGAGGCTACGCCCCAGATCCTTCGCCGAAGGATACCTAGTCCTGCGCCTGAAGCAACAGGGTCATCTCAAGCTCGAGTCCCCCTGGGAAGGACCGTACGTGATTACAAAAGTAATCCCAGGTGGCGCCTATCGCCTTCAAGATTTAGAGACAGGAGTCGCATACTCCAACTCCTTGAACGTCGCACAACTACGACACTTCTACCCCTAGTCGCTTTTACTTTTTACATCGCAAATAAGGCTACTCGGCCAAGGCTACTTAGCCACACATTGTACCTCGCATTGTTCTTTGAATAAATAAAGCTAAGTGCCCCAAAACTCTGTGTTCTTCTTTACTTTTCCAATTTTATCTACTCGGGGGCTGCGCCAGCCTATATACATCTGTTCTATGAACCAAAACGAGATATCCTGAGTAGATGGCACATCAATCGAAACCCTTGACACAAACATCAACCTAGCTACAACGCACCTGACAGGTTGACAAGGGACTGAGATAAAAGCATGACCAGGCTAATGAAAGGGACTCGCATAGTGCAACGCAGTTCATGCTAACAAAGCTCTCTATACGTATTCGACAATAAATTATTTACAACATTTATACGAACTTTACAACACGAGTACACCTATGTTCAGGATACAAACTAAGCTACTACTGCAGCAAGAGAACGTTGAAGAAGTCGACAGTCTCTTCTGCTGGACGATCCACCGCCTGGTAGTGCGGCACTATATTCCAGGCAGAACTTGCTAGGGGTACAGGCGACCCAGACGCAATTGCCGCAACATCTATGTCAGGCCTGTGCAGTCGCACCAACGATAGAGCGGCCTTGGCACCAGCCACCAACGGTTGCCTCATGCACTCGCGAACCGCGGACAGGTCTTGAAACTTGGCAAGGAGGGCCAATAGGCTTGATGGAGTGACATCCATTGAAAACATCGTCCGATAAATGTTCTTCAAGCATGACTGCGACTTATTCAGAAAGTGCAGCAATCACGACGCACGATCCTGTAGGGTCGCCAGCGCAATTGCACGATCATGATCTACCCAGAAGTATCCACTCTCTTGAAGTTTCTCCTGGGTAAGATCATGCATATGAATGGCAATTGTATCCTTCTCATCCTGCGGACGACGTGCGCTGACAACTACACGAAGCAACAAACATCAGCATAAGTACATCATCGCGAGTGACTACACAGAAAAGATAAGAGCAAGCAAACTAACACTTGAATTGGTCGCCCAGTTGCGTCACCTCGCCAAGCAGATACTACTCTCGGGCGGCGGCTTTCTCCGCCTTCAACTTCCATACATCCGCGTTACCGCGGAGCACGGGCAACTCACGCTCTAGCTGCTTCACGCGGTCACGCAGTCACGAGAGCAGGGACAGTTCATCTACCCTGGAGCACGGCGGTGCCAAATTATCATCAAGCGGCGGTGAGTCCTGAGTTTACCTCAAAGGATCACTTGATGAACCCTACCACAAGTCAAAATAGAAACAAATAAGACGACCAAATCAACAAAAAGGCAAAAGGCTCAAGTGCATTCAAGACTAGCAAAAGTATCAGCAGATACACTCGCCCGCAGGCATGTTCTTAAGAAAGGACATAATCTAGTCAACTATTACAAAGACTACTAAGGAGCGACTCGCTTCTTAGACTTCGACGGCTTCAGGGGCTTCATCGAGTCTGTGGCAGTGTCAGATGCCACTGACTTTCCACCAGCCCCTGATGACGAAGCTTTCGCCGCCTTCTTGGCGCGTTGCAGCTCCTCAGAATACTTCACGACAGTATTTATCAGATGATGCCCATATTTGCCACAGGCAGTCGCGAAAGGAGCAAAGACTACCTGCTGGCCGTCCGCGCTAATAGGCATCGCCTTCGACACCGTAGCAGGATCAATCTCGACTCCGTGGGCCTGCACCATGGCAAGCGACATGGACGCGCCGGCCGGGCGGAGTGAGTTCTTGAAACTGGAGGGCACACCTCCGGCGAGTGACTCCACCAGCTCGTCTATATTCTCGACTAGCTCCGCCTTGGGCATCAGCTCCTGCCGAAGGCGACTGAGTACGCCTTTGGCCTTGGAGAGCGTATCCTGCATGGCGGTGCTGCGGTCTTCGACTGCTGACAGTGCACCCGCCAGAGCGTCATCGCGATGAAGGGCCTACGGGTCAAAGCTCAAATCGCCAACATCTGTACATAAATCCACACACGGACAAAACATCAGCGCCACCGGCGAAAACATTCGACGCAGAAAAGGATAACGATATCCACAAGCAAAGTACCTGAGAGGGCCTTGGCAATTGAGAACAGTTGTTCTTTGAACAACTTCTCCCTGGCTGCGAAGGAAGCACGCAGATCTTCTTCGCGCCTTTGCGCCGCGTCATGCGCCGCGATTGCTTCATCGCGACCCTTCACAGCCGCAGCAAGTGTCTTCTCTAGGGTGGCGGCGTCACGCAAGAGGACGTTATGTTCAGCTTCACAACAAACAAATTGATTATCAGTCGACTATATCAAAGGAGAACAAGAAGAAGAGGTGCTGGACACTCACTCTCAACCACACGATGACACGTCTCCAGCATCGCATGCTGACGGCCCATCGCAAGCACTTGCTCCGCCAAGTGTGCGGCTTCCTTCGCAAGGAGCTATCGCACAACAAAGGGATCAGCAGAAGCAATAGATAACATCGACTGCAACATTAAAAGAAGAAAATCTACACTTACATGATCCTCCAATGACTCCGAAGATGTCTGCTGTACCGTCATCTGGGCAACCATTCGATGCTCCCCTGCATGAGGAGAACTGGAAGAGTTGTGACCGGAGTGGGCCGCCAATGGAGGGGAAGGAGCGCGCTCGACCTCTTTCTTGGCCCTTGAGGTCACGACTCCTAATTCTTTCAAAAATTGGACGTCGCTAGAAGATGACGACGCCTCTTGACTGCAAAGACAAAATCAACATAAAGAACAAGACAAAAATCCAGAGACAAACCAAAAAGGGAAAAAACAGAGAAGCACAAGTAAACTAGAAAACTTACCAATCAAACTTGTCAAAGTCAAACGTGGCCTCCCATGACTCTGACGAGGACTCCTTGGGTAATCACATCTTCTTGCGAGAGGACGGTGCCATGGCGCTCACAGGAATGGCAGGGATCGGCGACTCCGCACCAACACCTGCACCTTCCGGAGTCGAAGGAGATGACGCATCGGAATCCTCGTTGCGCGAACGCTTGTGAGTATTCGGACTACCGGACTCGGGAGCTTCCTCCTCCACATCAGATGGGACGGTCGACTCCGACTCGTCCTCTTCCAAGGCTTCGCGAGGGATAACCCCCTCAGGAAGAGGGGGCATACAAGGTGATACCGCCCAATCCTACATATAGACAACAAATTCAGAAAAAAGCATGTAAACAATAGGGAAGAAATCGACAAACTTAGTTACTGCGTAGCACAACTATACCTCGGGAGGAGGATTAGTAGCATCAAATGGAGGAACAACTGGCTCACTGGGGAGCACATCCTTGATGGTGTACTTGGTGACCAGTCGAACCCTCTTGTCCACCTCACTGGCGGACATGCCATCGGCAGACACGCGAGTGACATCATCAGCGCCAGCCCACTGAAACATGGGGTGGACCCTGGCCTGCAGGGGCTGGATGCGACGGTGCAGCCACGTGCGAATGAGAGCGCAGCCTCCCTCCTTTTTGCCTATGCGACTTTTGAGGTCGTAGACGCGCTCGTACAACACATCTATCTCTGCGGATTCGCCAGGCATAATCACATTCTTCCAGGAGCGCCTCCTCTTGCACGGTGTCGCGGGGTCGAAGGGCGCGAGTCCAAAGTGGTCTCCGTCGGCCTTCTAGTCGCGAATGTAGAACCACTTGTCCCTCCACCCTTGGACGGACGCTGTGAGTTTGATATTGAAATAGGTGGCGGATGGGTCGACGTGAATTCCGCAACCACCTACATCATATATTAAGGAGCCAGAAGCGGATTGGCACTTCAACTTGAATATGCGCTTGAAGAGGCCAAAGTGCAGCTCGATTCCGAGCCAGCACTCGTAGAGGGTGATGAAGCAAGAAATATGGAGGATAGAGTTCGGGGACAGCTGATGGAGCTGGAGCCTGTAAAACAAAGGAGGCCCCTATAAAAAGGGTGAAGGGGCAAGGAGAGACCGCGAATTATGAATGCCAAAAACATCACTCGAAAATCAGCGGGAGGAGCAGGAATTGCCTCACCGCCGGGGACGCGCGCATCAGCGACTGCGTCGGACAGCACTACGTCTTGGCGAAGAAGACGGAGATCCGATGACTTGATGATGGAGGGACGCCACGCGCCATTCGTGACGTGGGTTCCCGTGCCCTTCTTCTTCCCGCCGGCGGCGGTGCTGGTTCCCGGAGCGGCGGAGCCGCCTTTCTTCTTCGCCGCAGCAGCGGTACCCGCGGAATCAGCCGCAGCACCTCCCTTCTTCTTCCCCATTGCACGGCGGCGATGCGATCAAAGGAAGTAGCTCGGAAATGAGCGGAGCTGGTCCAGCGTCATGGAAGAAACGAGTGCAGAGAAAGCAGAGGAGTAGCGGCAATGGTGCTGGAAGCAAAGGATGAATGAGAGCAGATGAGAAAAATTACCATCACAGCACCGCTACATAACCCCTGGAAGATGCAATCCAACGGCTTAGAAAAACCCTACTGGACGCGTGGCAAACATCGCGTTGGACACGTGAAGGAGTGGAAACGCGAACCGTCCCTCCACTACTCCCATTACGCGCAGAAACCGAGGAGGCGCAATTAAAAATAAAAGATTATGCACGCCCAGTCAAATCAAAGTCAGAGAGTGGGACCCACTGCTGGTCACGTCCCGTCAAACTCGCTCACGTGGGCAACTGAGGTCATGAAATCGTCAGCACTGACATCATCAAAGCTACGCAGTAGAAGACTTCGATTACTTTAGTCCTTGCTCGAGTCTTCGACTCCACCAAGCACTCGGGGGCTACTCCCATAGGGAGCGCTGGTCGCACACCCTATGATTTTTCTCTTCTTTTTGCAGGAACATGGACAATAAAAGGCAGACCCAAACACTCGAAATACGGTTCGACTATGGACATGGGTTACTCCCATAGGGAGCGCCAGAAGCAAATTTGACTGAAAACAAGCAAGCAAAAGACGACAGCAGTCGCAAAAGTTCTTTAGTCCCTGCCTGAGTCTTCGACTCAACCAGGCACTCGGGGGCTACTCCCATAGGGAGCACTAGTCGCGCACCCTATGATTATTTATACTAAGTACTGTGTGTTGAAACATCCACACTCGAAGTTTATGGTGAAACCGCCTCATCATATTTTCCCTACAAAGAGACTGCGTCTCCTGGGTCACCCGAATCGTCTCCGCGATGATAAAATTCGGATGCCACGCTTACAGCGTGAAGGTAAGACCTGAATAAGGCCTGGCAACGCATTAGCTGCGCACTATCAGAAATATATCCGTTCCTACAGGTACGATGAACATGCCTTGACGGACGCGTCGATTGCTCACACCCATATAACTGGAATCCGACTCCTATAAGACCTCCGCGGCTTGAGTCGAATTACACCAGCACTTTTCCAGATTCGAGTCCAGGGACTCGAGTTCGAGTAGATTGTGTTGTTTTACCCTAAGGTAGTTAACTGACACAGATACATCGGTTAAATGAGGCACGCATATCAACAATCCCTATGAAACAAACAAAGCAGTCGAAAATATACTCATTCATGCACTTGAAAGGCTTCATAAAGTCCCCAGTCGAATCTACGATTCCACTCGACACTCGGGGGCTACTGACATGGGTATACCCTACAGGTACTCGCGTTTGGCATATATGGCCTGAATACAGCGGAAGCCCACGGTATCGCACTGGCCCAAGAGAGGACTCTCGATTGCTTGAAGAACAAGAAGAAGCTAAAGATAGAAAGTTCAAAGGGGAAAACCCTAACTTGTAACCGACTCGACCTGCTACCTGAGACTTATCCTACCTATATAAAGGATAGGAGGGGCAGCGAGGAGGACACACGCAAGCCTAGTTTTCCACAACCCTCGCCAGATTACATCTGCGCACCATTGTAACCTTCGATTCCTTTGATAATTCCACGAGCAGAGAAGCAGGAGTAGGGACCTTCCACGAGCCTGAACTTGGGTAAATCTTTGTCCCCTGTGTGCTTGTTTGCTAGCCGATAGATGTCTCCAGCGCTCCCACCTTCTCCAAAACCCAAGTCCATAACAATGAGCATTGATGAGTTAAACCCTCATCACTGGTTGTTGTTAGTAAAAACAGCACACATGCAATGACACTGGTGGATCCATGTGTGGTCTCTGAAGAGAACACACATTTCATGACACTGGTGGATCCATATGTGGTATGTGAAAAGAATAGTCACGAAATGACAACATTTGTTGTTAGTAAAAAGAACACACATGCAATGACACTAGTGGATCCATGTGTGGTCTCTGAAGAGAACACACATGCAATGACACCAGTGGAACCATATGTGGTATGTGAAAAGAACACACATGCAGTGACTCCAGCTATTGTTAGTAAAAAGAACACACATGCAATGACACTGGTGGATCCATGTGTGGTCTCTGAAGAGAACACACATGCAATGACACTGATGGATCCATATGTGGTATGTGAAAAGAACAAACATGCAATGACTCGGGTTGTTGTTAGTAAAAAGAACACACATGCAATGACACTCGTGGATCCATGTGTGGTCTCTCAAGAGAACACACATTTCAATGACACTGGTGGATCCATATGTGGTATGTGAAAAGAACACACATGCAATGACTCTAGTTGTTGTTAGTAAAAAGAACACGCATGCAATGACACTAGTGGATCCATGTGTGGTCTCTGAAGAGAACACACATTTCAATGACACTGGTGAATCCAGGTGTGGTATGTGAAAAGAACACACATGCAATGACTCCAGTTGTTGTTAGTAAAAAGAACACACATGCAATGACACTGGTTGATCCATGTGTGGTCTGTGAAGAGAACACACATTTCAAAGACTCTGGTTGTTGTTAGTAAAAAGAGCACACATGCAATGACACTGGTTGTTGTTAGTAAAAAGAGCACACATGCAATGACACTGGTGGATCCATGTGTGGTCTCTGAAGAGAACACACATTTCATGACACTGGTGGGTCCATATGTCGTATGTGAAAAGAATAGTCATTAAATGACTCTAGTTGTTGTTAGTAAAAAGAACATACATGCAATGAAACTGGTGGATCCATGTGTGGTCTCTGAAGAGAACACACATGCAATGACACTGGTGGATCCATATGTGGTATGTGAAAAGATCACACATGCAATGACTCTAGTTGTAGTAAAAAGAACACACATGCAATGACACCGTGGATCCATGTGTGGTCTCTGAAGAGAACACACATTTCAATGACTAGCTGTGGTTAATGAGAAGGACACACATTTCAATGACACTGGTGGATCCATATGTGGTATGTGAAAAGAACACACATGCAATGACTCCAGTTGTTGTTAGTAAAAATAACACACATGCAATCACACTAGTGGATCCATGTGTGGTCTCTTAAGAGAACACACATTTCAATGACACTGGTGGATCCATATGTGGTATGTGAAAAGAAGACACATGCAATGACTCCGGTTGTTGTTAGTTAAAAAACACACATGCAATGTCACTGGTTGATCCATGTGTGGTCTTTGAAGAGAACACACATTTCACTGACACCGGTGGATCCATATGTGGTATGTGAAAAGAACATACATGCAATGACTCCAGTTGTTGTTAGTAAAAAGAACACACATGCAATGACACTAGCGGATCCATGTGTGGTATCTGAACTGAACACACATGAAATGACAATAGGTGTGGTTAATGAGAAGAACAGACATTTCAATGACACTGGTGGATCCATATGTGGTATGTGAAAAGAGCACACATGCAATGACTCAAGTTGTTGTTAATAAAAAGAACACTGTAGCACCCCGGCAAAACCACTACTAGAAAATCGCTATGTTTTTGTTTTGTGCATCATCATGACCGCATGCTCATGTCATCATGCCACATTGCATTTGAGCATCATCATATCATCATGCATTTGTTTGCCAAAAACGTTTTTCTAAAAGCCCTAGTTTGTTTTCTAAAATAATCCTCTCTCTTTTATTCAAATTCAAAACTCTGGGTTTACCTTGATATTTTGTTTGTCTAAAAACTAATTACAAAAGTCTTTCAAATAATAAATAAAAGTTATATTATTTTTGGGAGGCAGCCAGCCAGGCCCAAAAGCCCAGCCGGCCACCTCCAAACAAAGCCCAAACCGTAACCCTAGACACACTGCATGCCATGCGCAGCCTCACTTACCACCTAACCCGACACGGCGCCTTGCCAGACCCGACCCACCCTGCACCGCACGTCCTAGCTACAAACGCGAGCGAGCGACTCGGCCACGTCTCCCTCCCCTAGACCAACCAACCACTGCTCGCGACGCGACCCAACGCCCCAGGCCCACCCGACGCGATGCCCCTGGCACCAACCATCGCACACACCCCGCTCTCGCTTGATCCCTTGCCTCACTCACCTGCCCGGCCCCACCTGGCGCTAGCCCCGCGAGCGACACAACCCCGATCCCTGCGCCCTGGCCCCACCACCACGTGACCGACCCTGCCCCATCCCCTTTCCTCTCACAGGCGCCGCCCCACCGCGTGGTTCCTCCCCTAGACCCGATAACCGCCGCGCGCTCCTCCCTAAATCCCGCCGCCGCCTACGCGACCCAGTGGCCGCCGCCTGGGCCTTGATCTGGCGGAGCTCCAGCCACCACCCTACTTCCTCTCTGCCGGCCGTGCGGGTCCCGCTTCTCCGTCGTCCGTGACCCCGCTGCCTGTCCCCTCGCGTTGAGCCACCGTTGACCACACCATCGAGCTCCACTGCCGCCTGTGGTCTCTCTCCGGCCACGCCATCTACCGCCTGTGGTCGAGCCCCTTCAGGCCGGCCGTTGCTCGCCCGCGTCTCAAGCTCCTCCACCTCCACCGTGCCCGGCCGCTGCCCTGTGTCGCTCCCCGCCGTTAGATGCTCCGCTCCGCCTAGCTCACCCCGAGCGCTGTCGTGTCCGGCCGCCCTCGACCTCGACCCCGGGTGCCGCCTCCTTCCTTCGCGCATAGACCACCACCGCCCAGCAAGCGGCGCCCCACGGGACCCCTCGGCCTCTGCCCGCGTCACCCTGTCGGCCTCTACCCGTGTTGCCTCCTGTCTCGCGCCTGAGCCGTCAAGCCCCGACACCTCCGTCCGTGAACCAGACCACCTCGTCGCCTCCCTCGCGCCGTTCTACTGCACAGTGTCGCCGCCATGTTCGACCCCGACCCCATCTCTGGCAACCCTGCCCCTCGCGAGGATGCCTCCTTGTTCCTGCCATGTTCAATTCGGTACTCTCTGTGTTTCCAAGCGTGCAGGTGTGTATGGATGCATATGTGTGCTCGTGTAAGCTAAAGCCGGTCGGAATATTTGTGTGGGTGCCCTGTAGCTGCGAGCCCTTGACAAGATCGACGGTAGAGCAAGCTAGGTATGACATTGGCTACTTTTTTCCCAATGTTTGACATCGACAAAAGATGGGCAATGAGCACTTCAACATGGAAACCGGATCTACAAGACCTTCTTCGGAACCAAGGACTGGAGACCAATCCTAAACCCAGCACCGCGCCAAGATCTCCTTCCCGAATTAGATGGCAGAGACCCCGAAGAGCCCGGATTCGAAGGCCGATCCCCGTCGAACCCCGAGACCCTGGATCCAAACCCCGGCATCAGCTTCATGCTCTCCTTCCCGGACGCCAAGACCCGTTCCTGGAGGCGAAGGCCGATCTCGTCGACCCATAGACCCTCGGAGCCCAAGTTCGCCGAACCCTAATGTGATTCCCTTTCCGAGACCCTATTTTTTTATAATATATGACATACTTGTTGCATTTAAATTGTTCATGTCGCATTCATATTGTGGTTATTGGGGGTATTTAGACGATTCACCTGAATTAAATCTGGAGTGCATATGCGGGCTATTCTTGTCTTATACCACCTCCATTTAAATTTGCGTAGTGAACCGATGCCATGTTTTGCCTTGTTAATCAATATTTAAATTGCGGGGTATCTAAATAATTTGGACCTTCTATTAATTGTCGGGACCCCAGTTTCGCTTAATATTGCCTAATTGCACCGCATCTTGCCATGCCATGCACCATATCATAATCATGTCAGATCTTCTGCTGTAGTATTAAATAGTGCATCCGGTGTTCTTTTAGTGCTTTGCTTCTTCGCGGATTAGGCCGTTGAGTTGATGCGAGTATCGACAATTTCTTCGGATAATGAACCTTCGACAGTGTTTCCCAGGCGAGCATTCTCCCCCTTTCTACCTATTTTGCATTTATAGTCTTTACTTCCTCTTGTTGATCTATTCCTACCAGTATTGTGATTCTTTAGTTTCCGTGCACCATTTATATTCTATGCAGCCTTTATAGTGCCTTGGACACCTCCTATTACCTGTTGTTTGGTAGATAGATGGTCTTGCGAGTCGTAGTCGCTTGCTTAGGTGCGATCCCGTGTCGTGAAGTACCACACAGTTGTTGGAATGTTGTCATATGCTTTGCGGTAGAGAGGATCATGACTTTAAATACAACTATTAAATTGCTGAGAATAGATATAACTAATGAAGAGGCATCGGTGGGCAATAGATGTTATTTGGTTCTTCCACGCTCACTTGTGTCCCGTAGGACCCCGAGTACTTGATACCTGTTCCTTGACTATCGCACTATCCGCATGTGGGACCATGAATCCCCTTAGCCAGAAGTTGATTCATTTCTTATTTCTTGGGGCCACAAACTAGTTTGGGGCTTTATTACTATCCTATACTTATGCCATGTTTTACTGCTTTATTTAAGATTGTGCGTGGAGCACCTATACTGTTTTGGATCGTGCCACGTTTTCACGGTATCGACAAGCCCAGTCACACTTTCGGGTTCCCAGTCGTTTACAGCCGTCGTCACAAACCCTGGGTCTGTTCCGGAGCCGGCCAACTTTGTTGCGGGTAGCTTAGTGGGGTGGCCCCCTGAAATATTTTATGAATTCTGTGATTGCTTTGTCGTGAAAGCCTCGTTGGGTTTTGATTTGGTTTTTCCGAGGTTGATCGTGCGTGTGTTGCTATCTGTGCACCCCTGTAGGGTAAATCTTTTTGAAAGCCGTGTCCAAGGTTATGGACGACTCGGAGCACGGTATCTCGATCATAGACAAGCATAGCTAAAGTAGTGCTATCAATTTGACTTAATATGTGGCTAGTAATCAACTTTACTACAATGGAATGGATAATAAAAGTGCCAATAACTGGTGGAACTGGGGTGTACCGTGTCATGTTATACCTGCCTAGTAAGTATAGCATGTCGAATGGAATGAAATAAAAGTGCCAACAACTACTGGGTTTGGGATGTCACATGCTAATTGTATCTGACTAGTAAGTACTACAACTACAATGGAATGGTTAACTAAAACCGCCCACTACTTATGCTATCAGGATGACTCATGCTATCTATATCTGACTAGTAAGTGCTGCAACTATAATGGAATGAATAAAACTGCCAACTCTGTGAGTTCCTCAGTTTGACTTCCTCGTTTGGTCTCGAGGGGGAATACTAGGATGGGTATGATTGGTGTTAGTATAAGTTTGGTTCCGAATAGGTCTTTCTTATCTCTCTCTAATAGCCGACAGTTTATTGAGTCTCTATTGGTTGTTTAGTGCATGCTTCGCTGCCGCTTCAGTCCACCATACCTATGTAGGAGAGAGCCGCCAAATTCTAGCCTCGTCGTGTACTGGCCTCAGTACTGACGCTCCTCTTTTTCCTTCGCCCTTTGTTGGCACCCCTTTTGTTTTCGCAGGTTTGAGATCAACGTCGTTAGCAGGGTTACCCTTCCGGCTTGGACTGGGTAGGGTTATGTACGCCATTGGTTATTCTTCAGGGCTCTTAGCTCAATTTACTTCTTATCCGTACTCGGATGCTGTACCGTTTTCAAGGTGATTTGGATCTTTATACTGTATATCTGTATTCTTGACTCGTGGAGTCGTTGTTGTATATATATGTTCTATGGGTTCCATTGTGGACTAATGTGTAATGGTATTACTTCGTTTTCCACCCGCACGAAAGTGCCTGGTGGGCGTCCTTGAATCATTTCTATGCGGGTTTGGCGGAAAAGGGCTAAAACTTGCATAGGGCCGATTCGAGGGTGTTACAGAGTGGTATCAGAGGTCAGCAGTAGCGGTACCCCACTGGACCAGCCTATAGGATAACCTAGCTAACGGCCGATGTAGAGTGTCAAAACTATTTTCGCAAAATCGGTTGGATAGATCTAACTAGGTCTTCTTTTACTCCTTACCCCTCTACTATTCTCCTCTTACCTCTGCGTGTTTCAAATCTTCTCTCTTCCCTTTCTCTGAGTCCAGGAATTCTCGTGGTTGGGTTTCTGTTGTACCTCCAGGGTTTCTCTTCCTCCTTTGGTAACGGTGTTTCAACATCCAGTCTTCGTGCTATCTGAGGAATCCTTCATCTGTTGGACTTCTCTTTGTTCCTTGTTTGCGCCTTCTGGTGTTTTTCCATGCGACAACATCCTCTACGCCAGATCTGATGCAGAGCCTGCACCGCTCCTTTGTTTCCGAACCTCGCTTGTCGAGATCTTCAGTCTGATTTCGAGAGTTGATTGCATAATTCTACTATTCATGTATAGAGTAATGCTTTGAGTGCGGGATGGAGTCATGACCATACCACTACTCTTATCATTATCCTTGCACATTGAATTGGCGGATCTATGCAATTTACTCCTTCCACTGAATTTAGAGGTAGCCTTATGACCTCTTTCTTCATCTTTGTTTCTCTGGTATTCTCGTGGAACGTGAGCAACGACCTCTTATTGGTGGTATCGGAGATTCCAATATGGAGCAGGAATCTTTGTTAGTGGTGTCGCGGGGATCTATATGAAGCGAGAAGATCCAGATCATCGGCCTTCTTCCCCGTACCATGAGGCGGATCTCGAGGGCGAGATCCATTGTTAGTGGTGTTGAATTATAGCACCCGGCAAACCACTACTAGAAAATCGCTATGTTTTTGTTTTGTGCATCATCATGACCGCATGCTCATGTCATCATGCCACATTGCATTTGAGCATCGTCATGTCATCATGCATTTGTTTCCCAAAAACTATTTTCTAAAATCCCTAGTTTTTTTCTAAAATAATCCTCTCTCTTTTATTAAAATTCAAAACTCCGGATTTACCTGGATATTTTGTTTGTCTAGAAACTAATTACAAAAGACTTTTAAATAATAAGTAAAAGTTATATTATTTTTGGGAGGCAGCTAGCCAGGCCCAAAAGCCCAGCCGGCCACCTCCAAACAAAACCCAAACCCTAACCTTGCCCTAACCTGACCGAACCACCTAGCCCTAGACACACTGCATGCTGTCCGTAGCCCCACCTACCACCTAACCCGACGGGGCGCCTTGCCAGACCCGACCCAGCCCGCACCGCACGTCCTAGCGACGAACGCGAGCGAGCGCCTCGGCCACGTCGCCCTCCCCTAGACCAACCAACCACCGCTCGCGACGCGACCCAACGCCCCAGCCCACCCGACGCGATGCCCCCTGGCACCAACCATCGCGCACACCCCGCTCTCGCTCGATCCCGTGCCTCACTCAAGTGCTCAGCCCCACCTGGCGCTAGCCCCACGAGCGACACAACCCCGATCCCCGTGCCATGGCCCCACCACCACGTGACCGACCCCGCCCCATCCCCTTTCCTCTCGCAGGCGCCGCCCCACCCTGTGGTTCCTCCCCTAGACCCGATAACCGCCGCGCGCTCCTCCACAAATCTAGCCGCCGCCTGCGCGACCCAGTGGCCGCCGCCTAGGCCTTGATCCGGTGGAGCTCCAGCCACCTCCCTACTTCCTCTCTGTCGGTCGTGCGGGTCCTGCTTCTCCGTCGTCCGCGACCCTGCTGCCTCTCCCCTCGCGTTGAGCCACCGTCGACCTCACCGTCGAGCTCCACTCCCACCTACGGTCCCTCTCCGGCCACGCCGTCTACCGCCTACAGTCGAGCCCCTTCATGCTGGCCGTTGCTCACCCGCGTCTCAAGCTCCTCCACCTCCACCGTGCTCGGCCGCTGCCCCGTGTCGCTCCCCGCCACCAGATGCTCCGCTCCGCCTGGCTCACCCCTAGCGCTGTCGTGTCCGGCCGCCCTCGACCTCGACCCCGGGTGCTGCCTCCTCCCTCCGCGCACAGAGCACCACCGCCCCCCAAGCGGCGCCCTACGGGACCCCGTCCGCCTCTGCCCGTGTCACCCCGTCAGCCTCTACCCGTGTCGCCTCCAGTCTCGCGCCTGAGCCGTCAAGCCCCCACGCCTCCGTCCGCGAACCAGACCACCTCGTCGCCTCCCTCGCGCTGTTCTACTACACAGTGCCGCCGCCATGTTCGACCCCGACCCCGTCTCCAGCAACCCTACCCCTCGCGAGGACGCCTCCTTGTTCCTGCCATGTTCAGTTCGGTACTCTCTGTGTTTCCAAGCGTGCAGGTGTGTATGGATCCATATGTGTGCTCGTGTGAGCTAAAGCCAGTCGGAATGTTTTTGTGGGTGCCCTGTAGCTGTGAGCCCTTGACAAGATCGACGGTAGAGCAAGCTGGGTATGACATTGGCTACTTTTGTCCCAATGTTTGACATCAACAAAAGATGGGCAACGAGTACATCAACACGGAAACCGGATCTACAAGACCTTCTTCGGAACCAAGGACTGAAGACCGATCCTAAACCCAGCACCGTGCCAAGATCTCCTCCCCGAATTAGATGGCGGAGACCCCGAAGATCCCGGATTCGAAGGCCGATCCCCGTCGAACCCCGAGACCCCGGATCCAAACCCCGGCATCAGCTTCATGCTCTCCTTCTCGGACGCCAAGACCCGTTCCCGGAGGCGAAGGCCGATCTCGTCGACCCATAGACCCTCGGAGCCCAAGTTCGCCGAACCCTAATGTGATTCCCTTTCTGAGACCCTATTTTTTTATAATATATGACATACTTGTTGCATTTAAATTGTTCATGTCGCATTCATATTGTGGTTATTGGGGGTATGAAGACGATTCACCTTAATTAAATATGGAGTGCATATGCGGGCTACTCTTGTCTTATACCGCCTCCATTTAAATTTGCGTAGTGAACTGATGCCATGTTTTGCCTTGTTAATCAACATTTAAATTGTGGGGTATCTAAGTAATTTGAACCTTCTATTAATTGTCGGGACCCCGGTTTCGCTTAATATTGCCTAATTGCACCGCATCTTGCCATGCAAGGTATCATATCATAATCATGCCAGATCTTCTGTGTAGTATTAAATAGTGCATCTGGTGTTCTTTTAGTGCTGTGCTTCTTCGCGGATTAGGCCGTTGAGTTGATGCGAGTATCGACAAGTCCTTCGGATAATGAACCTTCGGGAGTGTTTCCCAGGCAAGCATTCTCCCCCTTTCTACCTATTTTGCATTTATAGTCTTTACTTCCTCCTATTGATCTATTGCTACCCGTATTGCGATTCTTTAGTTTCCGTGCACCATTTATATTTCGTTCAGCCTTTATATTCCCTTGGACACCTCCTATTACCAGTTGTTTGGTAGACAGATGGTCTTGCGAGTCATAGTCGCTTACTTAGGTGCGATCCCGTGTCGTGAAGTACCACACAGTTGTTGGAATGTTGTCATATGCTTTACGGTGGAGAGGATCATGACTTTAAATACAACTATTAAATAGCTGAGAATAGATATAACTAATGCAGAGGCATCGGTGGGCAATAGATGTTATTTGGTTCTTCCACACTCACTTGTGTCCCATAGGACCCCGAGTACTTGATACATGTTCCTTGACTATCGCACTATCCGCATGTGGGAATGTCGTCGGATTGATGACAAGTACGCCATGAGGGGGTCCTCGAGGCATGCGGAAGAGAGGGGGGGGGGTGAGACGTACGGTATTCCGGGTCGGTGAGCACACAAGTTTACCCAGGTTCGAATCCGCCGGCTTTGGACGGATCCTACTCCTGCTAGCAATCCAGTAATACGGCAGAGCCGGAATATGGGTTACAATGGTATCGCCTGTGCCCTAAAGGCTCTCCCTAGGATGTCTTATATAGATATCCGGCCTAGGGTTTACAGGAGAGATCAATCCGGCTACGACTAAGAGTTGGTTACAGAGTACATCTTGAAGTACAAGTAACATTATGGGCCTAAGTTGATTAGTCTTCTGGGCCTTCCCGTAGCCAGATTGGACTCCGTCTTCTCCCCCGACTGGGCCGCCCGTGAAGCAAAGCTCTAACCCGAAGTGGGCCACCCTGGTCAGTGAGGAACTGTGAGGATACCCGGAAAGTATATCCCCAACAGCAGCCCCGGGAGGCCTCCAAGATCCAAAGTCGGATTTTACCATCGTCTAGCTTGATCTTCGGATTGCAGAATCTTGAAGGGTTCCTGAAACTTTACAAAAATACGATCCGGGTCTTAAAAAATAAGTCGGACCTATCAATTAGTTACTCGGATTTTCCAGCTCGATTTTAAACTAAGCCGGAACTTGGTTTCCACGCCACCTAACACAAGCATGGTCAAGTCACGTCATCTGACAGGCGTGCGATCAGCACGACCGTTGGTGGATCCGCGGTTCGCGGAACCAAGGCATCGTTTCAATGCGAGCATGGATATCGAGGAGACGCAATCATCGCGTGGGTCCTTCCCAGTTCTTTCCACGATGCGTGGCGGTTACACTGTAGCATTTGCACGAATCTTGGCGCACTTAGGTGGATATAAGGGGTTTGGATTTCTCCTTCTCCTTTCCACCAGTCTTTGCCGTTTCCTTTCCTCCCAATCCTCATGCACGCTTAGAGCTCTCTCGTCCTCCCCCCCCCCCCACAGAAAACTCCCAGCGCCGCCGCTTTTAGGTCACTTTCTCACCGGAGAAAAATGGCTTCATCATCTTCTTCCTCTAGTTGGGCGGCGGCAGCGGCGGAAGCAGCTGCAGAGAAGGAGAGCTTCCGGGGAATCTGGATCCCCTGCGCCCTTGACGAGGACGGCCTCAAGAACGTGGAGAAGGAGGGGCTTCTCACTGCCGGCGACTGGCGGAGCGGCTCCGACGAAACGTTCCCCAACCCGCGCGAGGGCGAGCGTGTCCACTTCGGCACCCATCTGGACCGAGGTCTGTCTTTTCCTCCCTCGGAGTTCTTCCCCGAGGTGATAGATCACTATGGAGTTCAACTCCACAATCTTCCTCCCAATTCTCTTCTAAAAATGAGCGCATATGTTGCACTTTGCGAGGGCTTTCTCGGCATTAGGCCGAGTTTGCTTCTCTTCCGATACTATTTTCATGTCCGGAGAAATTCCATCACTGCCGGTGTTCCTTACATCACCGGCACCATTAGCTTTTCAGTTAGACGAGAACGGCCATATCCCAAAATTTCTGCCAGTAACTCGGTCAAACAATGGCCAGCCACTTTCTTCTATCATAGGGATATTCCGGCTCCCGGCAAAGCTACTGCTTTGCCGGATTTTGTCGACGGAGCTGCCATGGCCCAGCCTTCCTGGGATGAGGCTGCTCTGGCTCTCACCGACGATCTGATCCTCGCTAAGAGGCGGATCGAATATCTGATCAAGCACATGGGTCTGAAGGGATCCGACTTGGTCCAGTGCTGGGTCTCACGTCGGATCCAGCCACTTCAGTACCACGGGGATAGACTGATGCATTCCATCACGTCTTCCAAAAAAGGCTCCCTCCACATCAGCCCCAAATCCTACACCACTCAACATCAGCCAGATCAAGTGGCTGATCAAGGAGCGGATCGAGAGGAGGATTCCGGAGATTTCTCTGGATATGTACATAGCAGAAAACCCCATGGTGCCGGTAAGCTTCCATCAATACACCTTTTATATGTTTCAATCTCTAAGTTATATACTGCAATGCTGATATGTTTTCTTGTTTTCAGCTTGCTGACCTCCCCGAGTCGGAGCTTGCTCCACTCGAAGGATATCCTCCTGAGTTTTCTCAGGAGACTGAAGTGGTCCTATTGCCGGACCTTGCGCTCAAGAAGCGCAAAGCTCCGACAGTGGCTGTTGGCACAAAGGAAGTGCCTGTTGTGAAGAGGTAACTTTCATTCACAATTTCCGCCTTTGTACCTTTCTCGAATTTCTTTCTGAAATGTAATGTTTCCAACATTACAACATTCTTAGAGAAAAGCCTCTCATCAAGGGTAAGGGAAAAGGGACTCCTGCGAAGCCCCTGCGCCAGGCGAAGCTCACCATAGCTTCTCCTGCCATGGCTCCTCCAACTCCTGCCCCTCAACCTTCTCCAACTCCGGCGACCATTCCTTCTCCGGTGGTCGCAGAAGATCCGGCTCCCCAACGGAGCCCGCGATCCTTGGGTCGCAAACTGACGTCACCATGGGTGCGTCAACTGAAGATAAGGGTGAACCCTCTTCGGGTAATGATCCCTCGGCTGAAGTCTTCACCGAAAACCTCCTCAGCAATCCGGGACTTGCCAAGTTTGGCCTATCCTGGAAATATGCAGAGGAAATCCAGCGGCTGGCCAGGAAAGCCCTGGACAAAAGCCATCTTTCCACCAAGGAGGAAGCGCAAGAAGCAGAGGACGTCAAGTTCTCTGACCTTCTCGCTCAAGTCCGCCTTCGCAACGAGAGGATCAGGACTAGAGAGCTTCCAACAGCCCCAGTAAGCCCTCTTACCCTCGCCGAGAAGGTGGCAGCTGAAGTTAATGCGTGTTTAGACAAACACACCCGCGAGCAATATGTAAGTCGGAATTCTAACTCTTGCTTTTACATTATGTTATATCATATCCTCTAGCCCCCAAGCATGAAGTAGGATATAGAATCCGAGTTATTGCTTCATTAGGATGCCAAAGAATGAACTAGTGTATCCCCAAGGCTCGTGCTGATATTTAGCAAAAAATATTAGCCCGAGTCTTAAGTAGCTTTCTGACTTTCGGTATTCTGACTTACAGAAAGTATGTTCCTATAACCAGGAATTATTATCCAATGTCTGCGATAAGCGGAGAGAGATCAAAGCTCTCCGGCTTAAAAATGCTGAGCTCAAGGTAGCTAAGGACGAAGCCGAAGGTAAATCATTTCGAGATTCAAACCTTGTCTTTTGCTTTTTTAATGTCGAAATTTTCTGAATTGTTGTTCTTTTTGACTTATAGCATTGGTGAAACAATCTATCGCTATGATTGAAGAGGCCGAGAACCTCAAGACCCTGGTGGTGGAGAACAAGGGACTCCGCCAAGAGCTGGATAAGCTCAAGGCAGATCATGAAAGGAGCATATCTCAAGTCCTAGAATCCTCCTCCATGGCCACCGAAGAGCGTGATCGCAAGATCTCTACTCAAGATAAAATTATCTCGGACATCAAGAATGAGCTTGGCAGAGAGAAGGATATCTCCGAGGCGCTCCGGGATGAACTCCAGAGTCTTCGGGAGGAGAAGATCAAGATTGACAACGTCATTCTTGGTACGTTCCATCTGGCTGACTTATCATTTCTTCGACTTTCATCAATGTCGGATTTTTCTTCAATTGTTTTGTGTATAGGTCCTCTGAACTTGACGGACTCTTCCTCCTCCGAGCCCCGCACCCACCGGCTTACCCAAGTCGGTGATCTTCTGCATGACTTCCGCCAGTCTATTGAAGACATTGGCGAGTCTCTCAGGATTCCAGACATGCCAAGCATGTCGGATTTTCAGGTGCGGGACAAGGCCAAGGAGATGCCGCAGCTTGTTCGGGACTGAAACATGTCCTACGCGCGGACTGCTGCGCAGAACGCTCTCACCATAGTCATGAGCCACCATGGAAACATGGAGATATGGCAAGTGACTAGAGGGTACTGCAAGGTAGACGAAGACGGCCAGGAGAAAGACTTTCAAGCCATCATGCATTCCTGCGCCGGATATGGGTGCCACGTAGCTGATCTGACCAGCTACGAGATCCCCTTCTTCACCCGCATAGATACTCTGCCGCCTCCTCCAGAAGAAACCGAAGAAGTTTCCGACGATGAACGGACCACCTCGGATCCGGACATCTCAGAACGATATCAAAGCGGAGTAACCAGCGAGCCGGCAGCTACTTCATCTCCTCCTGCATCATAGATCAGAAAACTATGTATTATTCTGGAAAGACATGATGCGTTTTGTAAATATTAAGTACTATTCACTTTTGCTAGTGGTAAGCTTTTTATCTATTCAACTTTTGGCTTTTGAAATTTTTGCGTGCCTGAAATGTTCACATAAGCACTTGAAATTTTCCGTCTCTACTTATCGTTTATCTGGCTTTCCGCCTCGTCCCTTTCGTGAGCCGGCTAAACCTTCAGCCGGAAACTTTTCCGAGCAACAGAGCTCAATTGCTAAACCAATTGGTAAAGACTAGAATTTTTTAGAGTTATACCTGAAGGTAATAGTTTTAGAATCAGAAATCTAAACCAGAACGAACATGAGCATAAAGTACTTTCAAGCATTCTAGGATTTTCGACTATGACATGATCATTTAGGAAATAAGATGGTAAAAACTTCTCAGAAAAACTTTGAGGTAACCAAAACTTTTATTTCTCACAGAACATGTACAGATGTATGATTACAAAGAAGGATAAACTAAGAATAAAAGGGACGTAGCTGAGCAATATTCCACGGTCTGTCTAACTCATTCGGATTTGTACTGCCTCCAGCTCTCTTTCTCTTCTTAGTAGCAGGTCTTTCTTTGACTGGCCTCATGTCAGTTAAGTAGTACGATCCATTGTGTAATACTCGACTAACTAAAAAGGGCCCTTCCCATACTGGGGAAAGTTTGTGCTTTCTTTGTTGCACAAGCCGGAGAACCAAATCACCTTTATTGAAAGATCTAGTTCGGACTCTCTAGCTATGATACTTGCGTAACTTCTGATGATAGGCTGTAGATCTCATTTCAGCAACGACGCGAACTTCTTCGACTAATTCGAGATCATTTTTTCGAGAAATCTTGGCATCCTCTTCGATATACGCGGACACTCTAGGAAAAGTATGAATTAAATCGCTAGGAAGAACTGCTTCTGCACCATAGACCAAGAAGAAAGGTGTGTATCCTATTGACATGTTCAGAGTTGTTCGTAAACTCCAAATTACAAAGGGTAATTCCTCTGCCCAAGCCCCCGCAGCACGTCATAGTGGTGCTTCGAGTCTTGGTTTCAAGCCTTGTACAATTAAACCATTTGCTCTTTTGACTTGTCCGTTAGCCTATGGATGTGCGACTAACGCAATGTCAAGCCGGATATTTTGCTCATCGCAGAATTCAGCCAATTCTCCCATGGGAAAGTTACTCCCATTGTCCGTGATAATACTATGCGGATAACCATACCGGATTATAACATCCTCGACAAATCTTTTGGTTGTTGCTCCATCACAACTAGTGACAGGTTTAGCCTCGATCCACTTTGTGAATTTGTCGACCATCACTAAGAGGTGAGTGAATCCACTTGGGGCTCGTTTAAAAGGTCCTACCATATCAAGCCCCCAGACCGCAAAGGGCCATGTTATAGGTATTGTTCGCAGCTGGTCAGCCAGAACATGAGCTTGCTTGGCCTACTTTTAGCAGCCTTTGCATGTCTTGACTAATCGTTCGGCATCTGCCTGAGCTGTAAGCCAGAAAAATCCATGTCGAAAAGCTTTTGCCACTAAAGATTTGGCTGCAGCGTGGTGACCACACTCGCCTTCGTGGATTTCCCTTAAGATTTCCACTCCTTCTTCCGGAGATACACAGCGCCGAAAAACCCTAGAAACACTCCGTTTATGGAGCTTGCCTTTAACAATATTATAGGCTTTTGCTCGTCAGATAATCTGTCGGCTCAGTACCTCGTCTTCGGGTAATTTGCCAGCTACCAAATAATCGAGGTAGGGTTGAGTCCAGCTGGGGGTTATAGCCAGAACTGCTATCAAAGGTGAGTCGGATTTGGTCGGATATTCCTCATCTACTCCTTTTATCGAGGGAACTTTGAGGTGCTCTAAAAATGCGCCATCCGGGACCTCTTTCCGCGCAGAGCCTATTCGAGATAGTGCATCTGCTTCCTCATTTTCTGCTCGAGGGATGTGTTGAATTTCAAACCCCTCGAACGATTTAGATAGATCATCCACGACAGCTTTATATGCTGCCATGTGGTTATTTGCATTACAAATATCCGAGACTTGCTGAGCAACAAGATCTGAATCTCTGTAACACATCAAACTTCGGATGCCAATATCCTTAGCAATCCGGATTCCATGCAGCAGTGCTTCATACTCGGCAATGTTGTTTGTCGCTGTGAAGTGGATCTGCACACGTATAAAAGTTTATCTCCTTGGGGTGATTTGAGCACCACGCCAGCCCCCGAGCCCCCTCGAGCCTTAGACCCATCAAAAAAGAGGGTCCAATATTCCGACTCAGGAAGGACCATGTTCTCCTTGGTCTCTGTCCAATCAGCGACAAAGTCAGCAAGGATCTGGGATTTGATTGATGTCCGGGGTTTGTACTCAATATCGAAAGCTACAAGCTCTATGCCCCATTTGGCGACATGTCCTGTGGCATCGCTATTGGTGATTATATCTCTCATGTGAGCTTTGGTCACCACGGTAATTGGATGCTCCTGAAAATAGTGTTGTAACTTACGAGATGCTAGAAAAACACCGTAAGCCAACTTTTGATAGTGCGGATACCGCTGTTTTGATTCTGTCAGGACCTGCTGACAAAGTACGTCGGACGCTGCACCAGGTGTTCCAGATTTTCTTCTGGTCTGTCCACTACCATAGCGATACTGACAACCTTATTTGTCGCAACAATATAGAGCAACATCGGTTCCTGAGGTTCCGGCGCTGCAAGGATAGGAGCAGATGAGAGTACTTTCTTCAGGTCTTGTAGTGTAGCTTCAGCTTCGTCAGTCCAGACAAAATCCTTGGTCTTCTTTAGGAGTTTGTATAATGGTGCGGCTCTTTCATCAAGCCGGCTTATAAATCGACTGACCGCAGCAATGCAACCAGTTAATCTTTGTACGTCCTTCAGGGGAGTTGGCCTGGAAATATTGAGAATAGCCTTGATCTTGTCGCGGTTCACTTCTATGCCTCTTTGAGACACGATGAAACCTAACAATTTTCCGGCTGGTATTCCAAAGAAGCATTTCTTTGGGTTAAGCATGATGTTGTATTTTCGTAGATTGGCGAACGTTTCCTCCAAGTCAGAAATCAACGTTTCCTTCTTTTTGGACATGACCGCAATATCATCCACGTATGCATGTACATTGCGTCCAAGTTGATCATGGAGGCAACGCTGCATCGTGCGCTGGTACGTAGCTCATGCGTTCTTCAGCCCAAAGGGCATCGTAACAAAACCGAAGGTTCCGAAGGGGGTTATGAATGAAGTTTTGACTTTGTCAGATTCCTTCATCCGGATTTGGTGATAACCAGAATATGCGTCGAGAAAACAGAGGAGTTCCGAGCCTGCCGTAGAATCGATAACTTGATCAATTCTAGGCAGAGCGAACGGATCTTTCGGACAAGCCTTATTCAAGGCAGTATAATCAACACACATCCTTAAATCAGTGGTGTCCTTTTTAGGGACCATTACAGGGTTGGCCGACCAATCAGTATGGATGACCTCTTCTATGAATCGGGCTAACTCGAGCCGTGCTAGTTCCTTAGCTATTGCCTTATGCTTTTCATCGCAAAACCGTCGTAAGGACTGTTTGACGGGTTTAGCGTTTGGGTTTACATTTAGAGAGTGCTCGTCAAGTTCCCTAGGTTCTCCGGTCATGTTAGATGGCTGCCATGCGAAGATATCTTGATTTGCTTGGAGGAACTTGATGAGCGCGCTTTCCTATGCGCTACTTAGGCCTACGCCTAACTGGGTCACCTTGGAGGGGTCATCATCCTTCAACGGCGTCTTCTTCGTCTCTTCTGATGCCTTGAACTCCAGATTTGGCTTTGTGACCTCCTTCTTCGTTGCAGACATCTCGGACGGATCTATGCTCTTCTTGATCTCCTGGTACTCCTAGGCGTGCAACACGGCTTCGGCAAAGGCGGCATTTCCATCTTCGCACTCTCGTGGCTTCTTCGGGTTTCCCCTGATGGTGATCACGCTGTTGGGACCTAGAATTTTCATCATATTGTAAATGTAACATGGACGAGCCATAAAAGCCCAGTAAGCCGGACGCCCGAATATAGCGTGGTATGCGCTCTTGAACGGGACCACTTCGAAGGAAAGTGCCTCCGTCCGATAATTCTTTGGAGTTCCAAAAGTAACATCCAAAGTGATCTCTCCCAGGGAATTAGCTTGTCTTCCTGGGACAACTCCATGAAAGATCACAGAGCTATGGTTTAGCTGTGTTTCCGAGATCTTCATCCGGCGTAGCGTTTCGACATAGAGAATATTGATGCTGCTACCACCGTCCATGAGGGTCTTGGAGAAACCATAACCGTCAATAAGTGGGTTGACGATTAAGGCGTATTTTCCTCGCCTGTGTAGTTTAGGAGGATGATCAGCGCGATCAAACATGATTGCCACTTCTGACCAGTCTAGATACTGAGGGACAGCCGGAACTGTTGCATTGAGCTCGTGGAGAACTGCTTCCTTGACCTTTGCTGGTTGAGATTCGAGGAAGGTGACGTAAGTGTCCTTCTTGGTGGGAAAAGTCTTCTTCCCTTCTGACTTGGGATTTGAAGCATCAGCTTCCTCCATGTCGGAATCTTCCTTGGTCTCCTTGTCTTTTTCGGGATTTTTCTTTCCTTTCTTCCGCTTAGCTTTGTAGCCCGCGGTATCATCTCTCTTCATATCGTCATTAAAACGACATTCAGCGTTGGTGTGGGACGAGCCCCCATTGGCGTCTAAATGATGCACACATGGGTTATTGGCAATGTCGGCCCAAGTGTAGGTTTTGCCTGGTTGTTGCTCTCCTCTGCCTTGGACCCTTGACGTCCCACGGCCATGCCCGCGGCCTCCGCCACGTCCTCCTCGTCCTCCAGACCCGGAAACAGTAATGACCACTGCTGTCTCCGCGTTGGGTTTTTCTTCCAAGGTATTTTTGCGCTTCTGAGCTTGTTGCTTTGGTTGTTTTGCCGACCGAGGCACAGCCAGGGCATTGAGTAATCCCTCTGCATCGTCGTCAGCATCTGCATACTTTCTCGCTGTTTCTATCATCTCTCCCAGATCAGTAACCTTGTCACACTTCAAGCGATGGTACAGTAAACCAATTGGGAGACCTGCGATGAAAGCTTCAATCGCAGTTTGATCGTTTACTCCTTCGCAGGAGTTTTTTGTGTTGATCCATCGTCCGAGATAATCCCGGCAAGTTTTTCCGGCTTTTTGGGTGCAATGCTGTAGGTCTCCAACCATATAGGGCCTCCGATATGTGCCTTCGAAATTCCGAAAGAACGCACTTTGCAAGTCATACCAGTTGTGGATGGTGTTTGCCGGAAGTTCATTGAGCCATGATCGTGCCGTCTTCCGCAACATAAGTGGGAGATATTGGGTTGCGACCAGGCTGTTTCCGCCTTTAGCGATGCAGCAAGCTTGGAAGAAATCCTGTAACCAGTTGTCTGGCCGAGCAATGTTGTCGTAGGCTTGGATATGTCTTGAGATAGCAAGTCCTTCCGGGAATTTTGTAGCTCTGATGCGTGGTCCGAAGGACTTTGGGCCCACGTACACGTCATCGTTTTCATAGCGCCGAGCCTCTATGTTGGAGTTGATCCTGTGCCTTGCGTCGTTCGGGGATAGAGATCGTCCCGAATGTCGGCTGTGGCTGCGGTGCCTTGGAGCCGGACTTCGGCTTCTGCCACCACCTCCTCCGCCATGTCGTCCTCCTTGACCTCCTTAGGGGCCATTGTGATAACTCTGTGGTGGAGAGGGTGGTGAAGCTGGATAGTTTCCGGCTGATCGCTGGCCTCCATCCGGAGCGTCATTATTCCGGTTCCGGGGAGGTTCTTGACTATGACAAGGCCCCTGCCGGCTTGTTCCAGCATGGTTTCCGTCGTTCCCTCGTCCGTCGTTCCCAGCATGGTGAGGCTCAGCCGGACGGCTCTCATGTCTAGGAGGTGGCATTCTCTAACAATCCTCCTCCCGACGTTTCTCCTTATCTTCTCCCTTTCGATCGTTGAATTCTCGTTGGGGAGGATTCCTCGGATTCAGTGTAGCGATCGCGTCTTTCTGGGATGCTGGAGCGACATTGCTCCAGTTATGTGTAGCTCTGCGATGCTGTCCTGACGATCCGGTTCTTGAATAATTGTCTTCCCTGCGTTCGGGGTGATGGTACTGTGCCCGAACATAATGGGATCTTACGTCAGCCCATGCCGGATCTGTGCGACATTGGTCAGAATCGGAGACCAGTTTTTGACTTCCGGATAGGGCGACCTTCCGCTGCTCCAGTCCCTTGTTGAGTAGCTTGATACCCAAGCGTATCTCCTCTGGCCCTGGATTAGCTGATAGAATTTCACGAGCTGCCATGGTATTTTGCACTGGTGTTGGGTATACCCAATCTCTGTTGCTATCCTTCCGTTTCTTCCCCATCTCATCGCCGAAAAGGACGGCACGGACACGTGGGAATTGGTTGTTATCTATGTGACGCTTCCGTGTCTTCTGATGTAGACGGGACATGTACTCCTTGGTTGACATGCGCTTCTTCTCCACCTCGATGTTTTTGGCTTCATCAAGGAGTTGTTGACGACGCGCTTCTAGGGCTTGGGCCCTTTCGTCCATCTCATCTACAGTAAGTTCTGCAGCTGTAGGGATAGGTGTGGTTAAGGAGGCATCAATGAGTTTACGCGCACCTTCAGTGATCACGTGTCCATCCACCGATGCTTCTTTTTTCGGCTCTTCTGGGATAAGTGCTCCATCCGAGTCTTCCTCGTATTCCTCGGCAATCACCTCCTCTGTCAGAGGGTCTTTTGTCGGGGTCTTGTTCTTCTTGTTCTTCTTCTTTGCCTTCTTGGCAGCGCCGGTAGCAAAGACGGCTTTGGGTCCGTTTCCCGGAGTCAAGCTCTGATCGGTACTTTCGGACATCTGGACCTTGGGATTATCTCCGACGTCCATGTCATCCTGCGCTTTGGGAGAGTGTTCCCCGGATCCTTCATCCATGGCTTCTCCTTCTTCTGCAGCTTTGGAGTTGTACTCCTCTTCCTATTCCACGGAGAACTTTCGGAAATCTGCCGATGTCATAGATTCATCCGAGGATGCGGGAACATCGCCGTTTGTTCTAATTGCCTCCAGCACCGAGTCGGTGTTTTCTCCAGCATCGACAGAGCCGGATCTGGATCCAACATATCCAACGAAGTGCGATGCGTGCTTCTTGAGGTCAGCTTTTGCGATCAGCCATATCGAAACTTTTAATGGTTTCGAGGATTGCATCTGCGCTAGCGCCTTGTAGTATCATACGTCTTAGTGTGTACCTAAGGAAAGGCCTGTCTGTCCCGGCATCGTCAGAGCCGGAATCAGTGTCATTGATATGCTCCTCCTGGATTTCGACTTCCACGGGTGGGTCGATCTGGGATCCGGCTTCTCTAGGGAGATCGACTCCAGATTTGACTTGGACCGTGAGGTCTTCTTCAGGCTCGGATTTCTCCACTATCTCCGCAACTGGTGTTGGCTGGGTGGGATTAGGGTTTTCTGAGATCCGGAACTCTGCCGCCTCCGCGGACAAAGGGGACCCAGAAAATTCTTTTGCCTCTATCATCACCGCTGGGGTGGGTTGGGCAGTTTCAGCGAAACCGATGTAAACATCGATGTCGCCAAAAGACATGATTGTATAGGCAGTCACGACTTCCCTAGCCTGAATCCAAGTCTCGTCGAGAATGATGAGAGGGACGTCGCTGGCGTAGAGGATGCGACCGACGGCGATGGTCTTGCCGATTCCGATTCTTGCAGATTCCGCTCGGAACGCAGATCCGAAGCTCACTTGCCCCACGGTGGGCGCCAACTATCGTCGGATTGATGACAAGTACGCCATGAGGGGGTCCTCGAGGCATGCGGAAGAGAGGTGGGGTGAGACGTACGGTATTCTGGGACGGTGAGCACACAAGTTTACCCAGGTTCGAATCCGCCGGCTTTGGACGGATCCTACTCCTGCTAGCAATCCAGTAATACGGCAGAGCCGGAATATGGGCTACAATAGTATCTCCTGTGCGAATTGAGGGTCTAAAGTATTGGGTGTGCCCTAAAGGCTCTCCCTAGGACGGCTTATATAGATATCTGGCCTAGGGTTTACAGGAGAGATCAATCCGGCTACGACTAAGAGTTGGTTACATAGTACATCTTGAACTACAAGTAACATTATGGGCCTAAGTCGGTAAGTCTTCTGGGCCTTCCCGTAGCCGGATTGGACTCCGTCTTCTCTCCCAACTGGGCCGCCCGTGAAGCAAAGCTCTAACCTGAAGTGGGCCACCCTGGTCAGTGAGGAACTGTGAGGATACCCGGAAAGTATATCCCCAACAGGGACCATGAATCCCCTTAGCCAGAAGTTGATTCATTTCTTATTTCTTGGGGCCACAAACTAGTTTGGGGCTTTATTACTATCTTGTACTTATGCCATGTTTTACTGGTTTTATTTAAGATTGTGCGCGGAGAACCTGTACTGTTTTGGATCGTGCCACGTTTTCGCGGTATCGACAAGCCCAGTCACACTTTCGGGTTCCCAGTCGTTTACAGCCGTCGTCACAAACCCTGGGTCTGTTCCGGAGCCGGCCAACTTCGTTGCGGGTAGCTTAATGGGGTGGCCCCCTAAAATATTTTATGAATTCTGTGATTGCTTTGTCGTGAAAGCCTCGTTGGGTTTTGATTTGGTTTTTCCGAGGTTGATCGTGCGTGTGTTGCTATCTGTGGACCCCTGCAGGGTAAATCTTTCTGAAAGCCGTGTCCGCGGTTATGGACGACTTGGAGCACAGTATCTCGATCATAGACAAGCATAACTAAAGTAGTGCTATCAATTTGACTTAGTATGTGACTAGTAATCAGCTTCACTACAATGGAATGGATAATAAAAGTGCCAACAACTGGTGGAACTGGTGTGTATCGTGTCATGTTATACCTGCCTAGTAAGTATTGCAACTACAATGGAATGAAATAAAAGTGCCAACAACTGCTGGGTTCGGGATGTCACATGCTAATTGTATCTAACTAGTAAGTACTGCAACTACAATGGAATGTTTAACTAAAACCGCCCACTACTTATGCTATCAGGATGACTCATGCTATCTATATCTGACTAGTAAGTGCTACAACTATAATGGAATGAATAAAACTGCCAACTCTGTGAGTTCCTCGGTTTGACTTCCTCGTTTGGTCTCGAGGGGGAATACCAGGATGGGTATGATTGGTGTTAGTATAAGTTAGGTTCCGAATAGGTCTTTCTTATCTCTCTCTAATAGCCGATAGTTTACTGAGTCTCTATAGGTTGTTTAGTGCATGCATCGCTGACGCTTCAGTCCACAATACCTATGTAGGCGAGAGCCGCCGAATTCTAGCCTCGCCGTGTACTGGCCTTAGTACTGACGCTCCTCTTTTTCCTTTGCCCTTTGTCGGCACCCCTTTTATTTTAGCAGGTTTGAGATCAAAGTCGTTAATAGGGTTACCCTTCCGGCTTGGCCTAGGTAGGGTTATGGACACCATTAGTTATTCTTTAGGGGTCTTAGCTCAATTTTCTTCTTATCCGTACTCAGATGCTGTATTGTTTTCAAGGTGATTTGGATCTTTGTACTATATATCTGTATTCTTGACTCATGGAGTCGTTGTTGTATATATATGTTCTGTGGGTTCCATCGTGGACTAGTGTGTAATGGTATTACTTCGTTTTCCACCCGCACGAAAGTGCCTAGTGGGCGTCCTTGAATCGTTTCTATGCAGGTTTGGCGGAAAAGGGCTAAATCTTGCATAGGGCCGATTCAAGGGTGTTACAAACACCCATGCAATGACACTGGTGGATCCATGTGTGGCCTCTGAAGAGAACACACATTTCAATGACTTTGGTTGTTGTTAGTAAAAATAGCACACAAGCAATGACACTGCTTGTTGTTAGTAAAAACAGCACACATACAATTACACTAGTGCATCCATGTGTGGTCTCTGAAGAGAACACACATTTCATGAAACTGGTGAATCCATATGTGGTATGTGAAAAGAATAGTCATGGAATGACTCCAGTTGTTGTTAGTAATAAAACACACATGCAATGACACTAGTGGATCCATGTGATGTCTCTAAAGAGAACACACATGCAATGACACTGGTAGATCCATATGTGGTATGTGAAAAGAACACACATGCAATGACTGTAGTTGTTGTTAGTAAAAAGAACACACATGCAATGACACTGGTGGATCCATTTGTGGTCTCTGAAGATAACACACATTTCAATGGCACTGGTGGATCCATATGTGGTATGTGAAGAGAACACACATGCAATGACTCTGGTTGTTGTTAGTAAAAATAGCACACATGCAATGACACTGGTTGTTGTTAGTAAAAAGAGCAAACATGCAATGACACTAGTGGATCCTTGTGTGGTCTCTGAAGAGAACATATATTTCATGACTCTAGTTGTGGTTAATGAGAAGAAGACACATTTCAATGACACTGGTGGTTCCATATGTGATATGTGAATAGAACACACATGCAATGACTCCGGTTGTTGTTAGTAAAAAGAACACACATACCACGACACTGCTGGATCCATGTGTGGTCCCTAAAGAGAACATGCATTTCAATGACACCGATGGATCCATATGTGGTATGTGAAAAGAACACACATGCAATGACTCCAGTTGTTGTTAGTAAAAAGAACAAACATGCAATGACACTGGTGGATCCATGTGTGGTCTCTGAAGAGAACACACATTTCGACGACACAGCTGGATCCATATGTGTTATGTGAAAATAACAAACATGCCATGACTCCAGTTGTTGTTAGTAAAAAGAACACACATGCAATGACACTGGTGGATCCATGTGTGGTCTTTGAAGAGAACACACATTTCAATGACACTGGTGGATCCATTTGTGGTATGTGAAAAGAACACACATGGAATGACTCTAGTTATTGTTAGTAAAAAGAACACACATGCAATGACACTGGTGGATCCATGTGTGGTCTCTGAAGAGAACACACATTTCAATGACTCTAGCTATGGTTAATGAGAAGAACACACATTTCAATGACACTGGTGGATCCATATGTGGGATGTGAATAGAACACACATGCGATGACTCTAGTTGTTGTAATGAGAAGAACACACATTTCAATGACACTGGTTGATCCATATGTGGTATGTAAAAATAACACACATGAAATGACTCTAGTTGTTGTTAGTAAAAAGATCACACATGCAATGACACTGGTGGATCCATGTGTGGTCTCTGAAGAGAACACACATTTCAATGACACCGGTGGATCCATATGTGGTATGTGAAAAGAATACAAATGCAATGACACTGATGGATCCATGTGTGCTCTATGATGAGAACACACATTTCAATGGCACTGGTGGATCCATATGTGGTATGTGAAAAGTACACACATGCAATGACTAAAGTTGTTGTTAGTAAAAAGAGCACACATGCAATGACACTGGTTGTGGTTAATGAGAAGAACACACATTTCAAAGCACTGGTGGATCCATGTGTGGTCTCTGAAGAGAACACACATTTCAATGACAATGGTGGATCCATATGTGGTATGTGAAGAGAACACACATGCAATGACTCTGGTTGTTGTTAGTAAAAAGAGCACAAACGCAATGACACTGGTTGTTGTTAGTAAAAAGAGAACACATGCAATGACACTGGAGTTTCCATGTGTGGTCTCTAAAGTGAACACACATTTCATGACTCTAGCTGTGGTTAATGAAAAGAAGATATATTTCAATGAGACTGGTGGATCCGTATGTGGTATGTGAAAAGAACACACATGCAATGACTCTAGTTGTTGTTAGTAAAAATAACACACATGCAATGACACTGGTGGATCCATGTGTGGTCTCTGAAGAGAACACACATTTCAATGACATCGGTGGATCCATATGTGGTATGTGAGAAGAACACACATGCAATGACTCTAGTTGTTGGTAGTAAAAAGAACACACATGCAATGACACTGGTAGATCCATGTGTGGTCTTTGAAGAGAACACACATTTCAATGACACTGGTGGATCCATATGTAGTATGTGAAAATAACACACATGCAATGGCTCTAGTTGTTGTTAGTAAAAAGAACACACATGCAATGACACTGGTGGATCCATGTGTGGTCTCTGAAGAGAACACACATTTCAATGGCACTGGTGGATCCATATGTGGTATGTGAAGAGAACACACATGCAATGACTCTGGTTGTTGTTAGTAAAAATAGCACACATGCAATGACACTGGTTGTTGTTAGTAAAAAGAGCAAACATGCAATGACACTAGTGGATCCTTGTGTGGTCTCTGAAGAGAACACATATTTCATGACTCTAGTTGTGGTTAATGAGAAGAAGACACATTTCAATGACACTGGTGGTTCCATATGTGATATGTGAATAGAACACACATGCAATGACTCCGGTTGTTGTTAGTAAAAAGAACACACATACCACGACACTGCGGGATCCATGTGTGGTCCCTAAAGAGAACACGCATTTCAATGACACCGATGGATCCATATGTGGTATGTGAAAAGAACACACATGCAATGACTCCAGTTGTTGTTAGTAAAAAGAACAAACATGCAATGACACTGGTGGATCCATGTGTGGTCTCTGAAGAGAACACACATTTCGACGACACAGCTGGATCCATATGTGTTATGTGAAAATAACAAACATGCCATGACTCCAGTTGTTGTTAGTAAAAAGAACACACATGCAACGACACTGGTGGATCCATGTGTGGTCTTTGAAGAGAACACACATTTCAATGACACTGGTGGATCCATTTGTGGTATGTGAAAAGAACACACATGGAATGACTCTAGTTATTGTTAGTAAAAAGAACACACATGCAATGACACTGGTGGATCCATGTGTGGTCTCTGAAGAGAACACACATTTCAATGACTCTAGCTATGGTTAATGAGAAGAACACACATTTCAATGACACTGGTGGATCCATATGTGGTATGTGAATAGAACACACATGCGATGACTCTAGTTGTTGTAATGAGAAGAACACACATTTCAATGACACTTGTTGATCCATATGTGGTATGTAAAAATAACACACATGAAATGACTCTAGTTGTTGTTAGTAAAAAGATCACACATGCAATGACACTGGTGGATCCATGTGTGGTCTCTGAAGAGAACACACATTTCAATGACACCGGTGGATCCATATGTGGTATGTGAAAAGAATACAAATGCAATGACACTGATGGATCCATGTGTGCTCTATGATGAGAACACACATTTCAATGGCACTGGTGGATCCATATGTGGTATGTGAAAAGTACACACATGCAATGACTAAAGTTGTTGTTAGTAAAAAGAGCACACATGCAATGACACTGGTTGTGGTTAATGAGAAGAACACACATTTCAAAGCACTGGTGGATCCATGTGTGGTCTCTGAAGAGAACACACATTTCAATGACAATGGTGGATCCATATGTGGTATGTGAAGAGAACACACATGCAATGACTCTGGTTGTTGTTAGTAAAAAGAGCACAAACGCAATGACACTGGTTGTTGTTAGTAAAAAGAGAACACATGCAATGACACTGGAGTTTCCATGTGTGGTCTCTAAAGTGAACACACATTTCATGACTCTAGCTGTGGTTAATGAAAAGAAGATATATTTCAATGAGACTGGTGGATCCGTATGTGGTATGTGAAAAGAACACACATGCAATGACTCTAGTTGTTGTTAGTAAAAATAACACACATGCAATGACACTGGTGGATCCATGTGTGGTCTCTGAAGAGAACACACATTTCAATGACATCGGTGGATCCATATGTGGTATGTGAGAAGAACACACATGCAATGACTCTAGTTGTTGGTAGTAAAAAGAACACACATGCAATGACACTGGTAGATCCATGTGTGGTCTTTGAAGAGAACACACATTTCAATGACACTGGTGGATCCATATGTAGTATGTGAAAATAACACACATGCAATGGCTCTAGTTGTTGTTAGTAAAAAGAACACACATGCAATGACACTGGTGGATCCATGTGTGGTCTCTGAAGAGAACACACATTTCAATGGCACTGGTGGATCCATATGTGGTATGTGAAGAGAACACACATGCAATGACTCTGGTTGTTGTTAGTAAAAATAGCACACATGCAATGACACTGGTTGTTGTTAGTAAAAAGAGCAAACATGCAATGACACTAGTGGATCCTTGTGTGGTCTCTGAAGAGAACACATATTTCATGACTCTAGTTGTGGTTAATGAGAAGAAGACACATTTCAATGACACTGGTGGTTCCATATGTGATATGTGAATAGAACACACATGCAATGACTCCGGTTGTTGTTAGTAAAAAGAACACACATACCACGACACTGCGGGATCCATGTGTGGTCCCTAAAGAGAACACGCATTTCAATGACACCGATGGATCCATATGTGGTATGTGAAAAGAACACACATGCAATGACTCCAGTTGTTGTTAGTAAAAAGAACAAACATGCAATGACACTGGTGGATCCATGTGTGGTCTCTGAAGAGAACACACATTTCGACGACACAGCTGGATCCATATGTGTTATGTGAAAATAACAAACATGCCATGACTCCAGTTGTTGTTAGTAAAAAGAACACACATGCAACGACACTGGTGGATCCATGTGTGGTCTTTGAAGAGAACACACATTTCAATGACACTGGTGGATCCATTTGTGGTATGTGAAAAGAACACACATGGAATGACTCTAGTTATTGTTAGTAAAAAGAACACACATGCAATGACACTGGTGGATCCATGTGTGGTCTCTGAAGAGAACACACATTTCAATGACTCTAGCTATGGTTAATGAGAAGAACACACATTTCAATGACACTGGTGGATCCATATGTGGTATGTGAATAGAACACACATGCGATGACTCTAGTTGTTGTAATGAGAAGAACACACATTTCAATGACACTTGTTGATCCATATGTGGTATGTAAAAATAACACACATGAAATGACTCTAGTTGTTGTTAGTAAAAAGATCACACATGCAATGACACTGGTGGATCCATGTGTGGTCTCTGAAGAGAACACACATTTCAATGACACCGGTGGATCCATATGTGGTATGTGAAAAGAATACAAATGCAATGACACTGATGGATCCATGTGTGCTCTATGATGAGAACACACATTTCAATGGCACTGGTGGATCCATATGTGGTATGTGAAATGTACACACATGCAATGACTAAAGTTGTTGTTAGTAAAAAGAACACACATGCAATGACACTGGTTGTGGTTAATGAGAAGAACACACATTTCAAAGCACTGGTGGATCCATGTGTGGTCTCTGAAGAGAACACACATGCAATGACTCTGGTTGTTGTTAGTAAAAAGAGCACAAACGCAATGACACTGGTTGTTGTTAGTAAAAAGAGAACACATGCAATGACACAGGAGTTTCCATGTGTGGTCTCTAAAGTGAACACACATTTCATGACTCTAGCTGTGGTTAATGAAAAGAAGATATATTTCAATGAGACTGGTGGATCCGTATGTGGTATGTGAAAAGAACACACATGCAATGACTCTAGTTGTTGTTAGTAAAAAGAACACACATGCAATGACACTGGTGGATCCATGTGTGGTCTCTGAAGAGAACACACATTTCAATGACATCGGTGGATCCATATGTGGTATGTGAAAAGAACACACATGCAATGACTCTAGTTGTTGGTAGTAAAAAGAACACACATGCAATGACACTGGTGGATCGATGTGTGGTCTTTGAAGAGAACACACATTTCAATGACACTGGTGGATCCATATGTAGTATGTGAAATTAACACACATGCAATGGCTCTAGTTGTTGTTAGTAAAAAGAACACACCTGCAATGACACTGGTGGATCCATGTGTGGTCTCTGAAGAAAACACACATTTCAATGACTCTGGCTGTGGTTAATGAGAAGAACACACATTTCAATGACACTGGTGGATCCATATGTGGTATGTGAATAGGACACACATGCAATGACTCCAGTTGTTTTTAGTAAAATGAACTCACATGCCACGACACTGGTGGATCCATGTGTGGTCTCTGAAGAGAACACGCATTTCAATGACACTGGTGGATCCATATGTGGTATGTGAAAAGAACACACACGCAATGACTCCAATTGTTGTTAATAAAAAGAACAGACATGCAATGACACTGGTGGATCCATGTGTGGTCTTTGAAGAGAACACACATTTCAATCACACTGGTGGATCCATATGTGGTATGTGAAAAGAACACAAATGCAATGACTCCAGTTGTTGTTAGTAAAAAAGAGCACACAAGCAATGCCACTGGTGGATCCATGTGTGGTCTCTGATGAGAACAAACATGCAATGACTCTAGTTGTGGTTAATGAGATCACACATTTGAATGACACTGGTGGATCCATATGTGGTATGTGAAAAGAACACACATGCAATTACTCTAGTTGTTGTTAGTAAAAAGAGCACATATCCAATGACACTGGTGGATCCATGTGTGGTCTCTGAACAGAACACACATTTCGATGACACTGGTGGATCCATATGTGGTATGTGAATAGAACACACATGCAATGACTCCAGTTGTTGTTAGTAAAAAGAACACACCTGCAATGACACTGGTGGATCCATGTGTGGTCTCTGAAGAGAACACACATTTCAATGACTCTAGCTGTCGTTAATGAGAAGAACACACATTTCAATGACAATGGTGGATCCATATGTGGTATGTGAATAGAACACACATGCAATGAATCTAGTTGTTGTTAGTAAAAAGAACACACATGCCACGACACTTGTGGGTCCATGTGTGGTCTCTGAAGAGAATACACATTTCAATGACACTGGTGGATCCATATGTGGTATGTGCAAAGAACACACATGGAATGACTCCAATTGTTGTTAATAAAAAGAACACACATGCAATTACACTGGTGGATCCATGTGTGGTCTTTGAAGAGAACACACATTTCAATGACACTGGTGGATCCATATGTGGTATGTGAAAAGAACACAAATGCAATGACTCCAGTTGTTGTAAGTAAAAGGACACACAAGCAATGCCACTGGTCGATCCATGTGTGGTCTCTGATGAGAACAAACATGCAATGACTCTAGCCGTGGTTAATGAGAAGATCACACATTTCAATGACACTGGTGGATCCATATGTGGTATGTGAAAAGAACACACATGCAATTAGTCTAGTTGTTGTTAGTAAAAAGAGCACACATCCAATGACACTGGTGCATCCATGTGTGGTCTCTGAAGAGAACACACATTTCGATGACACTGGTGGATCCATATGTGGTATGTGAAAAGAACACACATGCAATTACTCCAGTTGTTGTTAGTAAAAAGAACACACATGCAATGACACTGATGGATCATGTGTGGTCTATGATGAGAACACACATTTCAATGACACTGGTGGATCCATATGTGGTATGTGAAAAGTACACAAATGCAATGACTCTAGTTGTTGTTAGAAAAAAGAACACACATGCAATGACACTGGTGGATCCAAGTGTGGTCTCTGAAGAGAACACACATGCAATGACTCTAGTTCTGGTTAATGAGAAGAACACACATTTCAAAGACACTGGTGGATCCATGTGTGGTCTCTGAAGAGAACACGCATTTCAATGACACTGGTGGATCCATATGTGGTATGTGAAAAGAACACACACGCAATGACTCCAATTGTTGTTAATAAAAAGAACACACATGCAATGACACTGGTGGATCCATGTGTGGTCTTTGAAGAGAACACACATTTCAATCACACTGGTGGATCCATATGTGGTATGTGAAAAGAACACAAATGCAATGACTCCAGTTGTTGTTAGTAAAAAAGAACACACAAGCAATGCCACTGGTGGATGCATGTGTGGTCTCTGATGAGAACAAACATGCAATGACTCTAGCTGTGGTTAATGAGAAGATCACACATTTTAATGACACTGGTGGATCCATATGTGGTATGGGAAAAGAACACACATGCAATTACTCTAGTTGTTGTTAGTAAAAAGAGCACATATCCAATGACACTAGTGGATCCATGTGTGGTCTCTGAACAGAACACACATTTCGATGACACTGGTGGATCCATATGTGGTATGTGAATAGAACACACATGCAATGACTCCAGTTGTTGTTAGTAAAAAGAACACACCTGCAATGACACTAGTGGATCCATTTGTGGTCTCTGAAGAGAACACACATTTCAATGACTCTAGCTGTCGTTAATGAGAAGAACACACATTTCAATGACACTGGTGGATCCATATGTGGTATGTGAATAGAACACACATGCAATGAATCTAGTTGTTGTTAGTAAAAAGAACACACATGCCACGACACTGGTGGATCCATGTGTGGTCTCTGAAGAGAATACACATTTTAATGGCACTGGTGGATCCATATGTGGTATGTGAAAAGAACACACATGGAATGACTCCAATTGTTGTTAATAAAAAGAACACACATGCAATTACACTGGTGGATCCATGTGTGGTCTTTGAAGAGAACACACATTTCAATGACACTGGTGGATCCATATGTGGTATGTGAAAAGAACACAAATGCAATGACTCCAGTTGTTGTAAGTAAAAAGAACACACAAGCAATGCGACTGGTGGATCCATGTGTGATCTCTGATGAGAACAAACATGCAATGACTCTAGCCGTGGTTAATGAGAAGATCACACATTTCAATGACACTCGTGGATCCATATGTGGTATGTGAAAAGAACACACATGCAATTAGTCTAGTTGTTGTTAGTAAAAAGAGCACACATCCAATGACACTGGTGGATCCATGTGTGGTCTCTGAAGAGAACACATATTTCGATGACACTGGTGGATCCATATGTGGTATGTGAAAAGAACACACATGCAATTACTCCAGTTGTTGTTCGTAAAAAGAACACACATGCAATGACACTGATGGATCATGTGTGGTCTATGATGAGAACACACATTTCAATGACACTGGTGGATCCATATGTGGTATGTGAAAAGTACACAAATGCAATGACTCTAGTTGTTGTTAGAAAAAAGAACACACATGCAATGACACTGGTGGATCCAAGTGTGGTCTCTGAAGAGAACACACATGCAATGACTCTAGTTCTGGTTAATGAGAAGAACAACATTTCAAAGACACTAGTGGATCCATGTGTGGTCTCTGAAGAGAACACACATTTCAATGACACTGGTGGATCCATATGTGGTATGTGAAAAGAACACACATGCAATGACTCCGGTTGTTCTTAGTAAAAAGAACACACATGCAATCCCACTGGTGGATCCATGTATGGTCTCTAAAGAGAACACACATTTCAATGACGCTGGTGGATCCATATGTGGTATGTGAAAAGAACACACATGCAATGACTCCAGTTGTTGTTAGTAAAAAGAACACACATGCAATGACACTGGCGGATCCATGTGTAGTCTCTAAAGAAAACACACATGCAATGAATCTAGGTGTGGTTAATGAGAAGAACAGACATTTCAATGACACTAGTCGATCGATATGTGGTATGTGAAAAGAACACAGATGCAATGATCCAGTTGTTGTTAGTAAAAAGAACACCCATGCAATGACACTGGTGGATCCATGTGTGGTCTCTGAAGAGAACACACATTTCAATGACTCTAGCTGATGTTAGTAAAAATAGCACACATGCAATGACACTAGTGGATCCATGTGTGGTCTCTGAAGAGAACAGACATTTCATGACACTGGTGGATCCATATGTGGTATGTGAAAAGAATAGTCATGGAAAGACTCCAGTTGTTGTTAGTAAAAAGAACACACATGCAATGACACTAGTGGATCCATGTGTGGTCTCTAAAGAGAACACCCATGCAATGACACTGGTGGATCCATATGTGGTATGTGAAAATAACACACATGAAATGACTCCAGTTGTTGTTTGTAAAAAGAACACACATGCAATGACACTGGTGGATCCATTTGTGGTCTTTCAAGATAACACACATTTCAGTGACACTGGTGGATCCATATGTGGTATGTTAAGAGAACACACATGCAATGGCTCTGGTTGTTGTTAGTAGAAATAGCACACATGCAATGACACTGGTTGTTGTTAGTAAAAAGAGCACACATGCAATGGCACGGGTGGATCCTTGTGTGGTCTCTGAAGAGAACACACATTTAATGACTCTAGTTGTGGTTAATGAGAAGAACACACATTTCAATGACACTGGTGGTTCCATATGTGGTATGTGAATAGAACACACATGCAATAACTCCACTTGTTGTTAGTAAAAAGAACACACATGCCACGACACTGGTGGATCGATGTATGGTCTCTGAAGAGAACACCCATTTCAATGACACTGGTGGATCCATATGTGGAATGTGAAAAGAACACACATGTAATGACTCCAATTGTTGTTAGTAAAAATAACAAACATGCAATGACACTAGTGTCTATGAAGAGAACACACATTTCAATGACACTGGTGGAACCATATGTGGTATGTGAAAAGAACACAAATGGAATGACTCGAGGTATTGTTAGTAAAAAGAATACACATGCAATGATACTGGTGGATCCATGTGTGGTATCTGAAGAGAATACACATGGAATGACTCTAGCTGTGGTTAATGAGAAGACCACACATTTCAATGACACTGGTTGATCCATATGTGGTATGTGAAAAGACCACACATGCAATGACTCTAGTTGTTGTTAGTAAAAAGAGCACACATGCAATGACACTAGTGGATCCATGTGAGGTCTCTGAAGAGAACACACATTTCAATGACAACGGTGGATCCATATGTGGTATGTGAAAAGAACACACATGCAATGACTCCGGTTGTTGTTATTAAAAAGAACACACATGGAATGACACTTCTGGATCCATGTGTGGTCTCTGAAGATAACACACATTTCAATGACAATGGTGGATCCATATGTGGTATGTGAAAAGAACACACATGCAATGACTCCTGTTGTTGTTAGTAAAAAGAACACACATGCAATGACACTGGTGGATCCATGTGTGGTCTCTGAAGAGAACAGACATTTCAATGACACCGGTGGATCCATATGTGGTATGTGAAAAGAACACACATGCAATGACTCCAGTTGTTGTTAGTAAAAAGAACACACATGCAATGCCACTGGTGGATCCATGTATGGTCTCTGAAGAGAACACACATTTCAATGACAATGGTGGATCCATATGTGGTATGTGAAAAGAACACACATGCAATGACTCTAGTTGTTGTTAGTAAAAAGAACACACATGCAATCACACTAGTGGATCCATGTGTGGCCTCTGAAGAGAACACACATTTCAATGACTCTAGCTATGGTTAATGAGAAGAACACACATTTCAATGACACTGGTGGATCCAGATGTGGTATGTGAATAGAACACACATGCGAGGACTACAGTTGTTGTAATGAGAAGAACACACATTTCAATGACACTGGTTGATCCATATGTGGTATGTGAAAAGAACACACATGCAATGACTCGAGTTGTTGTTAGTAAAAAGAGCACACATGCAATGACACTGGTGGATCCATGTGTGGTCTCTGAAGAGATCACACATTTCAATAACACAAGTGGATCCATATGTGGTATGTGAAAAGAATACACATGCCATGACTCCAGTTGTTGTTAGTAAAAAGAACACACATGAAATGACACTGATGGATCCATGTCTGGTCTATGATGAGAACACACATTTCAATGGCACTAGTGGATCCATATGTGGTATGTGAAAATAAAACACATACATTGACTCCAGTTGTTGTTAGTAAAAAGAACACACATGCAATGACACTAGTGGATCCATGTGTGGTCTCTTAAGAGAACACACATGCAATGACTCTAGTTGTGGTTAATGAGAAGAACACACATTTCAAAGACACTGGTGGATCCATGTGTGGTCTCTGAAGAGAACACACATTTCAATGACAATGGTGGATCCATATGTGGTATGTGAAGAGAACACACATGCAATGACTCTGGTTGTTGTTACTAAAAAGAGCACACATGCAATGACACTAGTTGTTGTTAGTACAAATAACACATGCAATGACACTGGTGTTTGCAGGTGTGGTATCTGAAGAGAACACACATTTCATGACTCTAGCTGTGGTTAATGAGAAGAAGATACATTTCAATGACACTGGTGGATCCATATGTGGTATGTGAAATGAACACACATGCAATGACTCTAGTTGTTGTTAGTAAAAAGAACACACGTGCAATGACACTGGTGGATCCATGTGTGGTCTCTGAAGAGAACACACATTTCAATGACACTGGTGCATCCATATGTGGTATGTGAAAAGAACACACATGCAATGACTCTAGTTGTTGTTAGTAAAAAGAACACACATGCAATGACACAGGTGGATCCATGTGTGGTCTCTAAAGAGAACACACATTTCAATGACACTGGTGGATCCATATGTGGTATGTGAAAAGAACACACATGCAATGACTCTAGTTGTTGTTAGTAAAAAGAACACACATGCAATGACACTGGTGGATCCATGTGTGGTCTCTGAGGAGAACACACATTTCGATGACTCTAGCTGTGGTTAATGAGAAGAACACACATTTCAATGACACTGGTGGATCCATATGTGGTATGTGAATAGAACACACATGCAATGACTCCAGTTGTTGTTAGTAAAAATAACACACATGCCACGACACTGGTGGATCCATGTGTGGTCTCTGAAGTGAACACGCATTTCAATGACACTGGTGGATCCATATGTGGTATGTGAAAAGAACACACATGCAATGACTCCAATTGTTGTTAGTAAAAAGAACACACATGCAATGACACTGGTGGATCCATGTGTGGTCTCTGATGAGAACACACATGCAATGACACTATCTGGCATCCAAGTACGTCGACCCTCCTCCCGATCACCCCTGATAGATCCTGCCCCTCCAGTATCATCATACACAGGTCTAGGAGTAGGTGGAGACATCATTACCTTAGGAGATGTATTGTTGATGAGCGGAAGAGGAGGCCTGTACTCGCCACAGTGCTCTGGCTGTGTTCCCAGTATGGCAGTCACATCATGAGCTGGAATTGACAACGGCGGCAGCCTGGTTCCTTGTAGTATACAGCTGGAACGATTCTCCTCTTCCTGCACCTTCCCGAGGGTTTCCATGGACAGATTGACCTTCACCTGCATCTGTTCCAGAGATTCTGCCAGTCGATTCATCTTCCCTTTGATCTCCCCCAGGTGAGACTGCACCTTCTCCATGGCCTCGAACATCACATCCAGCACATTGAAACGCACTAGCATCGCCTTCTGGAACTCATCCATGGCGTCTATCACAAATCGAGTCTAGGTGGATGGGATAGAGACTCGAGAGGGAGCCGTCGCAACTTCCTCTGTACCTCCCAAACGCCAATTTCGGATTTACAGCAAACTTTCTGAAAATTAATTTGCAACCAATTGGTCGATGTTACTAGGAAGGCGTCGAGTAGTGAATCGCGCCTGGTCCGATCCGAGCTCTAATACCAAAGTGTCACATCATGTCGCTAGTAGTATGATTGCTGCCGCTAGGGTTCCGGTGAGGTGGAGAAAGGGGATCGGATGGGAGGAGCGAGACTTGTGAAGGAAGAAGGTGAGACTGTCAGAGTTCATTCATTTTCATCATAATCTTCACGTTACATCTGGCGACCGTTATACCGAGAGCCCCAGTCCTGGCCTCAACCCAAATTAACAACACACTCATGGCCCACGGCCCACTACACTCGACCGACACATCTAGTTACACAGTTACAGGTAATGTAGTAGTACTAGATGTTACAATTTTGTGATGCAACTTCCGCCACACTAGTGCAACATGCAACGTTGAAGCTGATTTCCTCTGTGTTTTTGGTCTATGTGACCATGGTTTCCTAAAACCACATTGATCCATAAATGTCATTGCATGTGTTCTTTTACTAAAACCACATTAATCCACTAGTTTCATTGATCCACATGACCACATTGCATGTGGTCTTTTCCTAAAACCACATTGATCCACTAGTGTCACTGATCCACATGACCACATTGTGTAACATCTCAAAAATATTAAACAAGCTTATCAAGTTCTAGTCACCCAAGATTAGGGTTAACAAAAACTTTTATTTCTAAAATCTATATGAGTGCATGTGTGATTTGTATTAATACATGAAAGCTTGCATTTTCCATGTTGGATTGCTACAAATGATAAGGATTAGTTTAAAGATGAATACCACATCATCCAGGTCAATTACAAGCAAAATCAAATATGAGGCATATGATCATATGGTCACTTTTGCCAAAATTAACCATTAGCCCACTTTGGGTATCTCTAGTAAAAGATTTTCAATAGAAACAAATCCAATTATTTTCACCCCTTGCTAGACCAGGTAACAATGAACCCAAGAAAACTTTACAAATCTACATAAACTAATTTCAAATCTATTTGAGAGGCAATTCAAAATTGAATCAAGTGTAGGTGCATAGATCACCACTTCTCCAAAACCACTCAAATCAACACCATTTGACAATTCCCAGCAACCATAGACTACCAAGCATGTGATCAGTTCACCCACCAAAAATCATGAAAAAATTCCAAAGTTAATCTCATGCGGCCATTTGGTTGAACACCTAGCAGACAAAGTACAAGCTACCAACTATTCACTATTTGTGATCACTCAATTGCTCACCAATTGTACTGCAATCAACTCAATAAATCACCCCACGACCATCCCAGTACTTGGCCGTGCAGTGGAGCAGCTCACCTTCGTCGTTGCGCCAGTGCCATGCGGTACCCGAGCGAGGTCATGCCGGTCGACCATGGACCAGTCGCCACAAGCCACACCGACCTCTCCCACAATGCCTGGCTTTTAGCCGTGACCTCACCGCCCCTCTCTTCCACCCCTTGACCAACAACAAGGAGTGGAGGAGCCAGAACATCCACGCCCTTTTAAGACCTTGCCATGCCGAGAGCACGACAGAGCGCCAAAGCTGCCACACATGCACATGCCACACATCGCTCTCTCCACGCATACCCGTAGTCGCCGCGTCACCAGTGAGCTCCCAGACACGATGACTTCCACCGCAAGCCCCGTGACCATAGTACTTGATGACGAACACCTCCGTACCTGAACAGAGCGCCGACGTCGCCTGACCGATTGAGACCGCCCCTTGCCGCGCCATCACGCGCATGACGATCACCGCAGTGTCCTGCGTCGACCCGTGCCATCCGCCATGCCTAGCTCGACCTATAGCCGCGTTGCCGATGAAGCCCGACCCTGCGCCCTGCCTCCAACGCCGGTGTATAAATAGGAGCCACCCCAGACCTCAAACGGCACACCATCTCACTCCCCACTCACCCAGGAACCTCACTGACCCTTCACCAGAGCAAGGCGAGCACCACATCATCGGAATTTGACTAGAGCCCGCCGCTGAAGTGAAGGAAGGGAGCCATCGATTGAAGCCACCCCAGGAGCCACCGCGACCACCAATTGACTCGCCGTCATCGACCAGCTCGTTCGCCCCCATCGCCGGACCTAGATGGAGCCTTGGTAAGCCTCCGATGAGCCCCACCATGCTGCTAGGTTTAGAATCTCGTCAGAGCAGTTCGCCGTAGATGATGAACCTCAGCCGTAGATTTCATTCTAATCGTAAGGCTGAGATTGGTAGATACCATTTCGGGTTAGATAAGTCGCTGACACGTGGGACCGTTCTGTCAGCAGCCCGCTGCGCATACGCTGTGCAGTTGGACCAGCCCAGTTCCTTTCACGAGCTTAGCCCATAGATTCAAACTTGGTTTTTCTATTTAATTCAAAACCCTGTTTTATAGCTATATTCAAAATTGAATTCAAGGAGATGTACTGAACCAAATTGTATGATTCCAATTTTGCTCGAAAGGTATTGAAAATATATAATGACTCCCGTTGGATTCAAACCATTTGATACTATAGATCACCTATAGTAAAAATAACAAGACAGAGCCTTTTACCCCTTCAAACATTTTTATAAAATCGACGATAAATGATTTTGAGTTGATTCCAACTCTCAAAAAAATCATTTCCCATTCTCTACATGAATATGTAAAATGATTTGGTTTTACAGATACTAAACATGGACTAGTACTAAAAGAATGCTATATAAGCATTTCTAGTCACTTTTATATTATTAAATAGTAATATTAAATCTTGTAATATATGCCATCCCTTTTAAATCACATTCCCAAGTATTGAAATAGGCGGTGAGGACATGTGTCAATATGATCCCCTATTTTAATTGGATAATATTAAATCTTAAGTATTTTCAATGAGTAGAAATTACTTTTCTAAAATAAGATGAATAAGAAAATGTTAATGTTTCATGTGATGATTGAGATGATGCTAGATCATCTAGCGTGAGCCCTTGTTTGCTAAATAGAAGTAGTGAAGTGTTGTTTGGTGATTGTGTACCTCGTATGTATTTATAGATGCTAGTATCGACCCGGGCTACAACGAGGAGGAGTACTTCGAGGAAGAAGAAGAGAACTTCAACGACGACAACCAACAAGGCAAACCCACTATGCAAGCTATCCATGCAATTTTAGCTATGCAAGCTAACTTGTATAGATACCATATGAAAACCTTTGAAATGCAACTTTACCAATTCCCAGTTTTACTCGAAGCTTTACTTTTCCGCTGCTAAAGTTCCATACTTAGTTAATAACTTGTCACTAGTGGAAAATATGATGGATAACATCAAGATCATAGGATTAGTCTTGGATACTTATACCTGATTAGCACCCCTCGGTAGTGATACCCTCAACATTAGTGGCGAGTGCTAAGATAAAACTTGATCACTTTAGATGGGAATGCATGGAGAAAATGATTATGAAAACCTTGGAATGATGCTTCATTCTATTGAAATGTTTTGACATGTGTTACGACACAATGGTTTGTGATGGAACTGAATGCGGCATGAGGCTTGACTTTGACAAAAACGGATGGTTGGCTTCGCATGCGATACCATTCTAATTTTACTGTACAACCACATTACCTGAGTTGGGTAGGGCTTAACTAGAAGTTTATATGTCTTAGTATGGTTCCCTTGCGGAAGAGTTTGAGCTGAGGCTACCTCATGATGAATGTCCACCTATGAAGTGCCAAGGATGGTAGATGGCCATGGCTAGGAGGCTAAACTCATAGGGGAGGTGCCTATACTAGGGTGTGTAATTGAAAGGTTAGGATTGATTATCCACATACCAAGTATGGTGATTCAGGGTTGTCCCTGACAGATATATCGAATCTTGTGGTGAAAGTGTACCACCTCTATAGAGTGTCAAACTATTCAAATAGCCACGTTCGCGGCTATGGACAGTTGGAGTGGCCATACTGTTCTGTTGTCAGATGTTTTCCAAAATGACTTGTGACTTGAACAATGACTTTGACTTGACCATAATAGAGTTGTGGACATGAAACCTAGTTCCCCCCTTAAGTAATCTAGCGAACTAAAATAGGCTTTACTATGGAGGACTTATAAAATTGGCTTATTGCAAATAAGACTAGAGCTTAGGATTCCTACTAGCATTCCATTACTTGTGTTAGTGTTAGTTTGCGAGTACTTTAAGAGTACTCATGGCTTTGTCCCTGGCTATTCCCATGGCCAGACTATGAGGAGGACTACCTAGAAGATGGACATCAGGAGGTCTATGATAACTAGGATCATCTCCCATCGTCAGCATTGCCTGTGACCATAAAGATGGAGTCTACTACATTATATTTCCGCTACTCTGATTTGTATTAAGAGTGAATCATGAGATCCTTTATTTGTAAGACTATTATGGTTTGTAATGGATGATGTACTGTGGTACCACTTCTGTTATGTCTGGCAAAAATGGTAATCCTGGGATTGTGACGTACGGCATAACATGCAGTTGGACTTAAAAATCCGGGTGTTGACAAGTTGGTATCAGAGCCATCCTGACCATAAGAGACCCTAGTTAGAATGGACGTCTAAACAAAAAAAAACTTAGTTTCAAAACAAAGAAAGCGAGTATTTATGAAAACCTATTCTCATTCTTATCCTTGAGATTCTTTCAAAAAGGAGTTCACATGTTACTCAAAACTCTTACAATTCTACATAAAAATTGACACACTTGATCACCCCACTAACTTACTCATCTTAATTGCTTATAGATGGAGGTCAAATATAGCAAGTTTTACCAGTTGGGAAATGGAGGGGAGCTCATCTTTGAGAGGGATTTGGACCAACTCTCGGAGTATCTTGGACGCCCGCACCCGGACTTCTTCGGAGCACAGCTCAATGACCAATCTGGAGGGGAACTACAGTGGTTGATTGTTGCTGACCTGAGAGGCAAAATGGATCCGCCGCTTTCAGAGAAGATTCAGTTCAGCGTCAGGGAGAACAGCTGGTTAGACGAACTAGATATGGCAATGCAGGAGGCACTTGCTCGCTTGTTTGCTCAAAACATCAACTAGATCAGTGGCACCCACTACACCCACTATGCAAGACGTGACTCCACGGGACAACCTTTGCCATCTCGTCACATCCGAAGTTAAGGCATCATGTGAACCACTTGGACTTCATGCTACATGAGACTAAGAAGGAGTTGGACAACGCTCGTGCTTACGCCAATCAGAACCATGCCGAATCAAACCCTCGCCATCCTCGCCAAGGAACACAAGTCACTTCATGACCAGCGCAATAAAAAGGATCGCATCATCGTCTGTCTTCGTCAGAAGGTAGCCACCCTGGAGGAGACCATCCATGACCAGGAGATCCAGCTAGAGGAGAAGGAGGAGGAAGGTGAAGATATCTGTGGTGATATTCACTCTTACCTCAGTGATGACGATGACTACCTAGAGGACGCCGCCATGCAGGACCACACTGATGAGGATGATGCTGACTTCATTGATGATGAGGAGCCTGGCACCCCCGATGATGAGTGGTCGCACCTAAGCACTATCGTAGGTGTGAGTTGTACCTAGTCCCACTGTATCGTAGCTTCATAGAATGTTTCTTAAAACCATCTGTTTTCTAGTTGTGGTGTGTGTTTGTATGGTGTGTTTAGAATGAATGAATGAGAAGAAGTTGTTAGTTTTCAAAACCAGAGTCATACTGAAAGTTTAAAGCCTTTTGAAAAAAACCCATGAACCATAGAAATTTCCCTCTTGTCTCATAATCTATCTCAATCTTCAGATGACTTGCGGAAACCCTAGAGGAAGCAACTCATATTAGGACCCAATGCTTTAGATTCTACAAATGTTAGTTTCAGACCGTGAAGCTGGTAGAGCTGAACGTCAAGCAAAATTAGCCACACTTCAACAGATAACCCATATGGCCCACAATAATCAAGGGCATGGAAACCAAGATCACCATGGATCCAAACTCAAGAACTTCCAGAATACCAATCCTCCTATGTTTAGCAAGTCTGAGGAGCCCTTAGATGCTGATGATTGGCTGCAAACAATGGAAAACAACTTATAAGTCATAGGAGTGGATGCGAATGAGAAGGTACTGTTCGCCACCCACTATCTGGCAGGATATGCAAGATCATGGTGGAATAGCACCCGTACCATGAACGGAGGTCCGATGATGACTTGGGAAGAGTTCAAACTCAAGTTCAGTAGGACCCATGTGCCCCTAGGTTTGATCAAGAGGACGCGAGATGAATTCAGGGAGCTGAAGCAGGGAAGAATGACTGTGGTTGAGTACCGTGACAAATTCTTGTCTTTGGCTAGGTATGCCCCTGATGAGATTGACAATGAAGCGAAGAAGAAGGAGAGATTCTTGAATGGTCTGCATGATGAGATGCAAACAGTGCTAGTCAACATCCCCTTTGATGACCTCGAAGCCTTAGTGGATTCTGCAATCCAGATGGAAGGCAAGATCAACCAAGCTAGTGAAAACCGTAAGCATTGGATGATGCACCAACCTGGACCCCACCATACCCCGAAGTATCGCCCCAACCCTTCTGCAGGATATGCACCCAGAAACAACAGACCCCCAATGAACCGTCCGAACTATCCCAATCGTGGCGAAGGAAACCCGGGGCCTGGCAGAAACCACCATAACAACCCCGGCAACCCCAATAACTTCAACTGTGCACCTCCAAAGTCCAACCACAACAACCCCAATACTACCCAAAGGACTGGAAGCAATGTTGTGCCTATCACAGGGAAAGACAAGTCAATGATCAGTTGTTTTGAATGTGGAGTCACGGGCCACAACGGCCGGTATGTTTTCCCCAAGAAGCTTGCTACATCAACCAATGTTACTGCACCTACCCAGCAGCAATGCCGTGTCCAGCCTGGAAAGAGATTTGGCCCAGGAAACCCGCACAACCGTACCGGCCGTTTATTCCACATGAATGCTGAGGAAGCATAGGAAGCGCCAGATATTGTGCTGCATATGTTCTCTGTTAACTCAGTATTAGCAAGAGTGTTGTTTAATACTAGAGCATCACACTCGTTTGTCACAAAATAATTTGCATGCACTAGTAAGATTCAACCAACAAATTTGAAGCATGTTATGATAGTTCAAATACCTGGTTCAACCACCAAAGCTAGAAAAATATGCAAGTCCGTACCTATCAGAATCCAGGGGATAGATTTTTATGCCAATCTAATAGTACTTGGAACCAAAGGTTTGGAAGTAGTACTAGGAATGGATTAGATGTCGAAACATCAAGGATTAATCGACTGTGCCAAGAAAGCCATAACCATGACCAGTAGTACCAGAGTACCAGTAGACCATGTATCTAAGATGCTACCCTATCAATTCAAGTGCAACAAGAGTTTAGCCAAAACCACCATTGACCAAGTCAGAGTAGTTTGTGAATACCCCGATGTGTTCCCAGATGAATTGCCCGGTATTCCCCTAGATCGAGATTATCGAGTTTATCATTGAACTAGTTCCTGGAACAGGACCCATATACATGAGACCAAAAAGATGAATTTTGATGCTAGCTTTATTAGAGGTTTTGCACCTCGCAGGTTTGACAAATTCGCTTTCATTCCTTCAGATGGAGATTCTGGTGGTCTCCTAGTACTTTGGGTCAGTAATTTATTTGAGGGACAGATTCTGTTGGAAGAGAGTTTTGGTATTGCAGTCTCCTTCACCTCTACTATCTCAGCTAAAAACTTCACTCTGGTTAATGTCTACGGCCCTTGCTCAGGTTTAGCTCGTGAAAATTTTGCTGCATGGCTGGTCTCTCTTGATATTGCTGATGATGCACTCTGGTTGCTCCTGGGCGATTTCAACTTTTACAGATTTACTGAAAACCGCAATAGTGAGGGTGCCAATCTTAATGATATTGCAACTTTTAATGAAATCATCAACGATCTTGGTCTCATCGAGCTCCCCATTAAAGGACGTGCCTTTACATGGAGCAATATGTAGCTGGACCCTCTTATGGTCCAATTAGATTGGTTTTTACCTCGACTGCCAGGACCCTAAAATTCTTGAACACCTTGGTATCTCCTCTTGCAAGGCCAACCTCGGACCACGTGCCATGTGTGGTCTCAATTGGCACCAACATTCCTAAAGCTAAAGTATTCCGCTTTGAAAACCATTGGATTAGGCTCCCAGGATTCCTGGAGATGGTCAAATCCATTTGGGAAATCCACTGCCCAGGTGATAGTGCTAAATGTCTTTCCACAAAATTTAAACATTTGCGCAAAGGATTAAAGCAATGGAGCTCCAGCTTTGCTGTCTTGGACACGCTAATTGGTAACTGTAATAAAGTCATTTTTGATTTGGATGGCATTGAAAAGTTGAGATAGCTTCACTTAACTGAATGGAACTTCAGAGACATTGTTAAAAACAGACTGCAGCAGCTGCTATTATGTAAATAAAATTATTGGTGTAAAAGATGTGTAGCTAGGTGGGCTCATCTTGGGGATGAAAATACTGTTTTTTTCCATTCAATGGCCACAATTCGCTACTGAAAAAATCTGGTTGCAACTCTAAATAGAGATGATGGTTCCCAAGCTACTGAACATCATGAAAAAGCTGGACTGCTATGGGAGTCCTTTCGACAGAGGCTGGGCATTTTGATCCCAATAAACCCTGAGTTTGACTTTGCCCAATACTTCACTCGCTTTGAAGGTTTAAGTTGCTTGTCTGCTACCTTTTCTCATGAGGAAATTGACAAGGTAGTATCTCACATGCCTAGTGACAAATCCCCGGGACCAGATGGGTTCTCAGGTTTGTTCCTAAAAGTTTGCTGGCCAATTATAAAGTATGATTTTTACAGACTGTATCAGGAATTTTGGGAAGGCAAGGTTAACTTACAAACTATACATGATTCTTTTATCACCTCAATCCCCAAAACTCTCTCTCCTAAGGGTCCAAATGACTACCACCCAATATCATTGCTGAATATCTGCATGAAGCTTCTCACCAAGTTATTGGCTGATAGATTGCAAAACAAAATTCTTGAAATGGTTCACATTAATCAATATGGGTTTTTGAAGTCAAGAAATATCCAAGACTGTGTGGGTTGGGCATTTGAATATATTCACCAATGCAAGCAAGTGGGCTCGGACACAGTCAATTTGAAACTGTACAATGCAAAAGCCTTCGACACAGTTGAAAATAGTGCAGTTATGAAAGTGTTTGAGTGTCTCGGCTTTGATTCTAGATGGTTAAAATGTATGCATATGATCATGTCTACTGGTTCCTCGGCTGTACTTCTTAATGGAGTCCGAGGGAAAACGTTTCCTTGTTGTCGAGGAGTCCGTCAAGGTGACCCTTTCTCGCCACTCCTCTTTGTCAGTGTTGCGGAGCTGCTTCAGATTATGGTCAATAAGCTGCATCATGACGGAATTCTCACTGCCCTTTTGTGCATTCCAAATACTGATTTCCCCATTGTCCAATATGCAGATGACACACTACTGATTCTTAAAGCTTATCCGACTCAGTTGGCCGCTCTAAAAAATTTGCTAGAAGTCTTTGCTCAAGCAACCAGCCTACGTGTCAACTACGCTAAATCGTCGCTTATGCCAGTTAATGTTGCCCAAGAGCAACTTGTTAGCCTTGTAGAAGTTTTTGGTTGTGCCATGGGCTCCTTACCTTTCACCTACCTCGGCCTTCCCCTTGGCCTTACTAAACCCACCATCCAAGACCTCTCTCCACTAGTTGGCCTTGTTGAGAGAAGACTAAATACAAGTGCAAGGTTCCTAGGCTATGGTGGCAGGCTAGAATTTGTCAGGTCGGTTTTGTCTTTTCTTCCGAATTTCTTCATGTGTTTGTTCAAAATTCAGAAGACAATCATAAATATACGTAACCGGGCATAAAGACATTGCTTATGGGCATGCACTAGCTGCTTGGTCTGTTGTTTGTCGGCCACGTAAACATTGTGGGCTTGGCATGTTAAATCATCAGCTTCAAAACAAGGCGCTGCTCATGAAACCGCTCCACAAATTCTACTCTAAAGAGAATATACCGTTAGTGCAACTATTATGGTCATTATACAGAGGTGGTGCTCCTCATGCACAATCACGGCGGGGATCCTTCTAGTGGAGGGATATTTTCAGCTTGGTAGGGGAATACCACAACATTTCCAAATGCCAGGTGGGGTATGGCACTTCTGTCCTTGCATGGAAGGATTTTTGGTTTGAGGATGGTCTTCTTTGCGACCGATTCCCTCGTCTGTTCTCCTCTGTGATCGACTAGGACCTTACCATGGTAGAGCTCTCAAATGTGACTAATCTAAACACTTGTTTTGCCCTACCTCTATCCGAACATGCTTTTCAGGAATGGCTGCAGCTCTCTCAGATTCTGGACGCGACTACTCTGACGGTTAATGCTCCTGATCACATCAGCTTTGTTTGGGGGAATGGTTATGCACCTAACAAATATTATAATTTCCTGTTCGCGCAGATCCCGCAAGATGATGCTGTGAAGGAAATTTGGGCTTCTAAAGCTCTTCCTAAACTAAAAGTATTCTGCTGGTTGCTCATGATGGACTGATTAAATACAAGGGATATTATGTTGAGGAAAAATTGGCACATGGATGCTAGACCCGAATGTGTGCTCTGCAATTCTGATTTGCTAGAAACCAGAGATAGCCTTTCTTTGAATGGGACTTTGCTAGTCAATGCTGGGAGTTTCTGCATATCTCGTGGGCTTATAGCGGCTCCTTCTCGGCTGACTTCGTGGAAGCTAAAGCTACTTTCCGTGGTCCTTGTTTCATGGAAGTATTCCCCTGCGCCACATGGAACATTTGGAGGATACGTAATGACTTTAACTTCAAACACATCCCGATCTCATTCAATATGTGGAAAGTATGTTTCCAAAGTGACCTTCTTTTGCACAAGTTTAAGGTCAAGCACAAGTTTGTTCAACCTTTGGTTGAATGGATAATTTCTACTTTTGTTTAGTAGTTCATATGGTTATAATTCTGTTAAGACATTTCTTTCCTCCCTAAACTTTCCTGGCCTTTTTAGGCGCTTTGTAAAAAGTTTATTTTCCTTTAATATATATGAAAAAATGACACCGTAGGGGCTTCCCCTACGGTAAAGGTGTCAAAACAACGGACCCATAGCTCAGAGACCTTATAGTATGAACCCATCTGAACTAGTGGAGCTGAAGAAGCAACTTGATGATATGCTGGAAAAAGGTTTGATACAACCAAGTGCTTCGCCATGGAGATCACCTGTTTTGTTTGTGGATAAGAAGGATGGTGCCAACAGTTTGTGTACAGATTATGAAAGCTGAATGACGTCACCATCAAGAACAAATACCCATTGCCAAAGATAGAAGATTTGTTTAACCAACTGACTAGTGCCAGAGTGTTTTCTAAGATTGATCTTAGAACTGGTTATCATCAATTGAAGATTCGCGCAACGGATATCCCAAAGACCACCTTCACCACCAGATATGGATTGTATGAGTACAATGTCATGTATTTTGGATTAACTAATGCCCCCGCTTATTTCATAAACCCCATGAATAAGGTTTTTATGAACTTCTTGGATAAGTTTGTCGTTGTATTTATCGATGACATTCTGATATACTCCAAGTTAGAAGAAGACCATGAACAACACCTAAGAACCATCCTTGACACCCTTAGGGAGCATCAGTTGTATGTCAAGTTTAGCAAATGTGAGTTTTGGTTAAAAGAAGTAGGATTCCTAGAACATATCTTGTCGGCAGGAGGAGTTACTGTTGACCCCACCAAGATTAAAGATGTCGATGAATGGAAAGCCCCAACCACTCAAACCGAAGTCCGCGCATTTCTTGGACTAGCCGGATATTACCGCAAGTTTGTTGAAGGATTTTCAAGCATCACAAGGCCGATGACCCAATTGTTGAAGAAAGATAACAAGTTTGAATGGACGGAAAAATGTCAAGCAAGTTTTCAAGATCTCAAGAAGAGGTTGATTTCAGCCCCAATTTTGATCATGCCGGATATCAAGAAGCCTTTTGATGTGTATTGTGATGCATCCAAGATTGGTCTCGGATGTGTGTTGATGCAAGAAGGCAAAGTCATATCCTATCTGTCTAGACAACTGAAGCAACATGACCAGAACTATCCTACCCATGACTTAGAGCTGGCAGAAGTCGTTTTAGCCTTAAAGACATTGGCGTCATTACCTTATGGGTAACCGCTATGAGATTTATTCGGATCACAAGTGTCGTTGTATTGGGAACGGCAGTACCTGAAGAGGTTGGATAGAGGTGTGGGGACTAGTAGGGAAGCTATCGACGGCGTCCGCTGGCGGGATTGGGTACAAGCAAACGTAGCTGGACACAGGAAGTACCCAGGTTCGGAGCCCTCGTGGTGAGGTAAAACTCCTACTCCTGCCGGATTTTACTATGTGGGATATACGAACTACAAGTGCTCCTCGAGCTGTATTTGCTAGCTACTGCCTTAAATGCTATGAGACCAACCCTTTCTACTAAGGCCTTGCCTCTCCTTATATAGGCAGAGGGGTAGCGGTCTCACTGGCCAATCCGACTGGCGGGCCCCACAGGCGGGTCCCAGCCGGCTGGTCATCTACAGTATCCCGTATGGCATGTCATGTCGGAGTTTGAGCGGTATGGCTGTCGTGGACACAGTGGACGTCGTGCGAGCCCGTCATCAGCATCGGGCCACTATTCCCGCGTCATCCCCGCAAAGTCTTCGGTATGGCCGGGTGGTTGCCAGTCTTGTCATCGTACAGGGCGTACCGTGCACTGATACGCATGTCGTCCTGTCTCACTGATTGGGTCTGGGTACATCGTCGTAGCCGGCTACTTCTTGCTGATCCGGCTACCGCACGGTAGCCGGCCTGACTTGCCCTGTCCGGTTGTGCTTGGTTAGCCGAATGCGATCCGACTGCTTGGTTCTTGTCTGGTTGGGGTACCTAGGGATCATCCCCCTGACAACAAGAGTCTAAAGTATATTTTCACCCAGAAGGAGCTGAATATGAGGCAAATGAGATGGATAGAGTTAATCAAGGACTATGACCTTGACATTCACTACCACCCCGACAAGGCCAATGTGGTAGTGGATGCTCTTAGTAGACTACCGTGTAGGTTAAACACCATGATAAAGGAAGCTCAGCCAAGTCTGCATGAGGAGATGGGGAATTTTAGAGTGGAGCTAGTAAGCGAAGGATTTCTAGCTAGCATAGAACTTCAACCCACCCTGATCAGTCAGATAAAGGAAGCCCAGAAAGGAAATGCAAGTATTCATGGAATCAAGCATCGTATCGGAATAGGAAAGGTACCTGGATTCACCGAAGATGAAGGAGTTCTATGGTATAAGGGACGTATCTGCGTGCCAGCAGATTCAGAGTTGAAACAAGTCATTATGTAGGAAGCCCATGATACTCTTTATTCTATCCACCCGGGAGGAACCAAGATGTATCAGCATTTGAAGGAGCAATTTTGGTGACACAAAATGAAGAGAGAAGTCGGAAGCTACATAGCCAAGTGTGATATCTGTCAGAGAGTCAAAGCGGAACATCAAAGACCCGCAGGACTTGTGCAACCATTGCAGATTCCAGAATGGAAGTGGGATTCTGTTGGAATGGATTTCACCACAGGTTTGCCTACATATAGTAGGGGAAATGATTCTATTTGGGCCATAGTAGATAGACTGTCCAAAGTAGCCCATTTCATACCCGTCAAGACAACCTATCAAAGCTCGAAGCTAGCAGAGTTGTACATTCCTAGAATAGTCAGTTTGCATGGAACGCCTAAGACCATAGTGTTAGATCGAGGAACCCAGTTTACCTCAAGGTTCTGGAAGAAAGTCCAAGAAGGATTAGGAACCAAACTGAATTTCAGCACGGCTTATCACCCGCAAACCGACGGACAAACTGAAAGAGTAAACCAGATCTTAGAAGATATGCTGAGAGCCTGTGTGTTGGATTATGGATCTAAATGGGAAGATTGTCTGCCTTTCGCAGAGTTCTCATACAATAATAGTTATCAAGCCAGTTTACAAATGACCCCCTTTGAATTTCTGTATGGAAGGAAGTACTGTACCCCATTGAATTGGTCGCAAGTAGGAGAGAGTAAGATCTTCGGACCCGATATCCTACGAGAAGCCGAAGAGAAGGTTCACAAAGTCCATGAACATCTCAAGACCACCCAATCTAGATAGAAGAGTTATGCTGATAAAAGACATCGAGACCTGACGTTCAATATCGGAGATTTTGTGTATCTCAAAGTATCACCCTTGAAAGGAATGCAACGTTTTCAACTGAAAGGGAAGCTTGCCCCCAGATATATTAGACACTTCAAGATTTTGAATCGCCAAGGAGAAGTATCCTATCAACTGGAACTCCCTGAGGAGATGTCAGTTGTACATGATGTGTTCCATATCTTGTTACTTAGGAAATGCCTAGAAGTTCCGGAGAAGACCGAAGTTTTCAAGAACATCGATCACCGAGCCATAGTTATCAACAAGGATTTAACCTATCGTGAAGTACCCATCCGTATTTTGGAAGAAGCATTCAAAACCACCCGGACCAGAAGTATCAAGTTTCTGAAAATTCAATGGAGTAACCATACCGAAGAAGCTACTTGGGAGCGAGAGGATTATATTAGGACTGTGTTTCCCAATATCTTTAGTTCCTATTTTTTCTTGAATCTCGGGAAGAGATTCCGTTTAAGGAGGGAAGGTTTGTAACATCTCAAAAATATTAAACAAGCTTACCAAGTTCTAGTCACCCAAGATTGGGGTTAACAAAAACTTTTATTTCTAAAATCTATATGAGTGCATGTGTGATTTGTATTAATACATGAATGCTTGCATTTGCCATGTTTGGTTGCTACAAAGGATAAGGTTTAGTTTAAAGATGAGTACCACATTATCTAGGTCAATTACAAGCAAAATCAAATAAAAGAAAAATCAAATATGAGGCATATGATCATATGGTCACTTTTGCCAAAATTAACCATTAGCCCACTTTGGGTATCTCTAGTAAAAGATTTTCAATAGAAAAAAATCCAATTCTTTTCACCCCTTGCTAGACCAAGTAACAATGAACCCAAGCAAACTTTACAAATCTAAAGAAACTAATTTCAAATCTGTTTGGGAGGCAATTCAAAATTGAATCAAGTGTAGGTGCATAGATCACCACTTTTCAAAAACCAATCAAATCAACACCATTTGACAATTCCCAGCAACCATAGACTACCGAGCATGTGATCAGTTCACCCACCAAAAATCATGGAAAATTTCCAAAGTTAATCTCATGCGGCCATTTAGTCGAACACCTAGCAGACAAAGTACATGATACCAACTATTCACTATTTGTGATCACTCAATTGCTCACCAATTGTACTGAAATCAACTCAATAAATCACCCCACGACCATCTCAGTACTTGGCCGTGTAGTGGAGCAGCTCACCTTCGTCGTTGCGCTAGTGCCATGCCGTACCCGAGCGAGGTCATGCCGGTCGACCATGGACTAATCGCCACACACCGCGCCGCCCTCTCCCATGATGCCTAGCTGCTAGCCGTGATCTCGCCACCCCTCTCTGTCCACCCCTTGACCAACGGTGAGGAGTGGAGGAGCCAGAACAACCGCGCCCTTTTAACACCCTGTCATGCTGAGAGCACGACGGAGCTCCAAAGCCGCCTCGAGCACACACGCCACACCTTGTTCTCGCCACGCGTACCCGCAGTCGCCGCGTCACTAGTGACCTCCACGCGCCCCATGACCACCTTACTCGATGACGAACACCTCCGTACCTGAACAGAGCGTCGATGTCGCCCAACCAATTGAGACCTCCCCTTGCCGCGCCATCACGCGTGTGACGATCGCTGCCGTCCCCCACGTTGACCCATGCCATTCGCCATGCCTAGCTCGATCTATAGCCGCGTCGCCGATGTAGCCCGAACATGCCGCACTGCCTCCAACGTCGATGTAGAAATAGGAGCCACCATAGACCTCAAACGACACACCGTCTCACTCCCCACTCACCCAGGAATCTCACTGACCCTTCCCCGGAGCAAGGTGAGCACCACATTGCCAGAATTTCACCGGAGCCCGCCGCTGTAGTGAAGGGAGGGAGCCATCGATTGAAGCCACCCAAGGAGCCATCGCGACCACCAATCGATTCGCCATCGTCGACCAGCTCGTTCGCCCCCATCACCGCACCTGGATGGAGCCCTGGTAAGCCTCCCACGACCCCCACCATGCCACTAGGTTTAGAATCTTGCCGGAGCAGTTCGCCGTAGATGATTAACCTCAGCCATAGATTTCATTCTAATCGTAAGGCTGAGATTGGTAGATACCGTTTTGGGCTAGATAAGTCGCTGATGTGTGGGAACGTTCTATCAGCAGCCCGCTGCATGTACACTGTGCAGTTGGGCTGACCCAGTTCCATTCCTGCGCTTAGCCCACAAATTCAAACTTGGTTTTTCTATTTAATTCAAAACCCTCTTCTGTAGTTGTATTCAAAATTGAATTCAAGGAGATGTACTAAACCAAATTGCATGATTCCAATTTTGCTAGAAAGGTATTAAAAATATCTAATCACTCCCATTAGATTCAAACAATTTGAAACTGTAGATCACCTATAGTAAAAATAACAAGACATAGCCTTTTACCCCTTCAAACATTTTTATAAAATCAACCATAAATGATTTTGAGTTGATGCCAACTCTCAAAAATCACATTTGCCATGCTCTACATGAATATGTAAAAAGATTTGGTTTTACAGATACTAAACATGGACTAGTATTAAAATAATGCTATATAAGCATTTCTAGTCACTTTTATATTATTAAATAGTAATATTAAATCTTGTAATATATGCCAACCCTTTTAAATCACATTCCCAAGTATTGAAATAGGTGCTGAGGAAATGTGTCAATATGATCCCCTATTTTAATTGCAGAATATTAAATCTTAAGTATTTTCAATGAGTAGAAATTACTTTTCTAAAATAAGATGAATAAGAAAATGTTAATATTTCATGGAATGATTGAGATGATGCTAGATCATCTAGTGTGAGCCCTTGTGTGCTAAATTGAAGTTGTGAAGTGTTGTTTGGTGATTGTGTACCTCGTATGTATTTATAGACGCTAGTAGCGACCCGGGCTACAACGAGGAGGAATACTTCGAGGAAGAAGAAGAGAACTTCAACGACTGCAACCAACAAGGCAAGCCCACTATGCAAGCTATCCATGAAAGTTTAGATCTGCAAGCTAACTTGTATAGATACCACATGCAAACCTTTGAAATGCAACTTTACCAATTCCTAGTTTTACTCCAAGCTTTACTTTTCTGCTACTAAAGTTTCTTACTTAGTTAATAACTTGTGACTAGTGGAAAATATGATGGATAACATCAAGATCATAGGATTAGTCTTGGATACTTATACCTGATTAGCACCCCTCAATAGTGATACCCTCAACATTAGTGGCTAGTGCTAAGCTAAAACTTGGTCACTTTAGATGGGAATACTTGGAGAAAATTATTATGAAAACATTGGAATGATGCTTCATGCTATTGAAATGTTTTGACATCTGTTATGAACACAATGGTTTGTGATGGAGCTGAATGAGGCATGAGCCTTGACTTTGACAAAAACTGATGGTTGTGTTTGGATGCGATACCATTCAAATTTTACTGTACAACCACATTGCCTGAGTTGGGTAGTACTTAACTAGAAGTTTATATGTCTTAGTATGGGTTACCTTGTGGAAGAGGTTGAGCTGAGGCTACCTCATGATGAATGTCCACCTGTGTAGTGCCCAGGATGGCAGATGGCCATGGCTGGGAGGCTAAACTCATAGGGGAGGTGCCTATACTAGGGTGTGTAATTGAAAGGTTAGGATTGATTTTCCGCATACCAAGTATGATGGTTCAGGGTTGTCTGTGACGGATGTATAGAATCTTGTGGTGAAAGTGTACCACCTCTGTAGAGTGTCAAACTATTCGAACAGCCGCGTCCGCGGTTATGGACAGTTGGAGTGGCCATACTGTTCCGTTGTCAGATGTTTTCCAAAATGACTTGTGACTTGAACAATGACTTTGACTTGACCACAACAAAGTTGTGGACATGAAACTAGTTCTCCCTTAAGTAATCTAGAGAACTTAAATAGGCTTTACTATGGAGGACGTATAAAATTGGCTTATTGCAAATAAGACTACAACTTAGGATTCCTACTAGCATTCCCTTAGTTGTGTTAATGTTAGTTTGCGAGTACTTTAAGAGTACTCATGGCTTTGTCCCTGGCTATTCCCATGGCCAGACTATGAGGAGGATCATCTCCCATCATCAGCATTGCCTGTGACCATGAAGATGGAGTCTACTGCGTTATATTTCGGCTTCTCTAATTTGTATTAAGACTGGATCATGAGATCCTTTATTTGTAAGACTATTATGGTTTGTAATGGATGATGTACTGTGGTACCACTTCGGTTATGTCTCGCAAAAATGGTAATCCTGGGATTGGGATGTACGGCATAATAGGCATATGGACTTAAAAATCCGGGTGTTGACACATTGCATCTGTTCTTTTCCTAAATCCACAATGATCCACATGACCACACACTCCAGTGGATAACATGATGAAACTTCTGCCACACTGGTGCAACATGCAATGTGGAAGCTACTTTCCTATGTGTTTTTGGACTCTTTCACCATGGTTTGACACACAAGAGTCTTTACATGTGTTCTTTTCCTGAAACCACATGGATCCACTAGTGTCATTGCAGGTGTTATTTTCCTAAAACCACATTGATCCACTAGTGTCATTGCATGTGTTTTCCAAAACCACATTAATGCACTAGTTTCATTGATCCACATGACCACATTGCACGAGTTATTTTCTTAAAACCACATTGATCCACTAGTGTCATTGATCTACTAGTGTCATTGATCCACATGACCACACACAATCCAGTGTATTATGTGATGCAACTTCTGTCACACTAGTGCAACATGCAATGTTGAAACTGCTTTCCTATGTGTTTTTGGTCTCTATGACCATGGTTTGACACATGGATCCACTAGAGTCATTGCATGTGTTAATTTCCTAAAACCACATTAATCCACAAGTTTCATTGCATGTGTTCTTTTCCTAAAACCACATTGATCCACTAGTGTCATTGTGTGTGTTCTTTTCCTAAAACCACATTGATCCACTAGTGTCATTGCATGTGTTCGTTTCAAAAACCACATTGATCCACTAGTGTAATGGCATGTGTTCTTTTCCAAAACCACATTGATCCACATGACCACACACACACCAGTATATTCTGCGATGCAACTTCTGGCACACTAGTGCAACATGAAATTTGGAAGCTACTTTCCTATGTGTTTTTGGTCTCTATGACCATGGTTTGACACATGGATCCACAAGAGTCATTACATGTGTTCTTTTCCTAAAACCACATGGATCTAGTAGTGTCATTGCATGTGTGATTTTCCTAAAACCACATTGATCCACTAGTGTCATTGCATGTGTTCTTTTCCTAAAACCACATTGATCCACTAGTGTCATTGCATGTGTTATTTTCCTAAAACCACAATGATCCACTAGTGTCATTACATGTGTGTTATTTTCCTAAACCACATTGATCCACTAGTGTTATTGATCCACATGACCACATTGCATGTGTTCTTTTCCAAAAACCACATTGATCCACATGACCACACACACTCAAGTGGTTTCTATGATGCAACTTCTGCCACACTAGTGCAATATGGAATGTGGAAGCTGCTTTCCTATGTGTTTTTGGTCTTTGTGACCATGGTTCGACACATGGATCCACTAGTGTCATTGCATGTGTTCTTTTCCTAAAACAACATTGACATAGGTACGGTTACTCAGGTATCTATGATTTGCTACCCTAGTTGTATAAAAGGGGTACAACCCATGAAGGGTCAATTTGATGGCCCAAAAGAAGCAACCGACAAAGGCTTTAGTTGTATTAGGAAAGGGAATAAAGGACCAAGACCGTGTTGGTATTGTAATTATGCATATGTAAACTATCCGTATACAGCTTTGAGACCCGGCCTGTTATATATAGGGCGGGAGAAGCCTAGGAGAGGACACCAAGAAATCCCCAAGCAATCTGTAATAGTGCGATTCACCAAATATTCAGGCGACTTTGACTCTATTGTTCTCCTAAAATCCGACGAAATCCCTAGCATTCTCTTTTCCACAAAACCCTAAGTCCTTCTCTATGGACATTGCCAGGGTTACACATCATCAATTGGAGCTATCTATGGGAAACTTGAATGCTAGGAACATGGATTCAGCGGAACTCTCTTTTCCAAGAAGCAACCCAAGAAAAGCGGTTCCACACCCACCCACCCCTGTGATAGTACCCACCGAATTAAACGGCGAATCCGGTCTTATCATCGGAAGCTTCCACTTCCAAGTAGAAGACCCCCAAGAATCACACCCTTCGTCCCTTATTACATCATAACCGTTGGTGGAAAAGACTGCGCTTACGGCGATACCAGCATCATCTATCGAATCCTCCGTGGAGGTCACGGCGGAAATAGAAGCAGCCGAAGATAACAAGCAGGATGAGACGGATCTGGGGGACCTTGATGGTCTTTACGACAATCTCTCCTTTGGATTAGATTCTCCAATAACTCCACCACGTGGAACAAGCCCAACAAACTCGTAACCCGAGGAAAGCAGTGAAAGCATCCCCTTCGGTATAAGGATGACATAAATCTACCAAGAACAAAAACTTACGGACTTCATTGATCCACCCGACAGTGTCTTGGTTCAGATGATGATGTCATAGGTTCATATGTTACCCAGCACCAAGTATGCATGATCATCGGAGACACATCGACTCAGCAAGACTCCAACGGTAATCCTATTTTTAACCCTGATGATATCCTATCAAGCGACAATGCAGGAAACCATGGAAACGAAGGAAATCTTGGAAACAGGGAAGACCCAACAAACAACTGCGTAACCCCAGGAGGAGGAGAACCACATGGAGGCGAGAGGCAAACTCTCCGGATACCAGCCGAAGCATGGAAAAAAGCAAGAGCGGCAGTTTCGGGTGCAGTCCCCATGACAGCTGATGCCACACGTGAAGATCTACTGGCATACCAATATTTGCTTCATCATAAAAAAGAGACCTGCTAAAGATGAAGAGGCAGCTCGATGAAATAAAAAGGCTTGCCGACGAATCTAGCTTATGACGGGCACAACTAAGCTCTACCCAAGGATCAGGGAGCATAACTAGAGGAGCACCGCAAAGAAGGGGAACATCTTGACTGCAGGACATCCTCGAAAAAAAAAGAAGCAAACTGATCTGAGACCTGGATCTACCGTTTATGTCAATAGATCAAGCAGGAAATATCAAGGAAAAAACGGCTCAAGCGGAAATTGTGGCTGCACAAACATATCTGATCACAACTCAACCCTCACCCGACGATCCTCGCACATCCCTCCATCGCTCTGCCCTGATGAACCTCGTCATGCTAGGAGCATCTCTCACGCAGGCAGAGTAGGGAACCACGCGGCAACCCAATAGATCCCCACGTCGTCGCAGTAACCCTCGGCAAGTAGGTCACACCCGACAATCACGATTGCCACATTGGGTCCACTTCTTGGGATCAGAGCCACACAACGATATTACACAACGAAGGATCGATCGATCCAGGGAAGAGCGTAGCAGCCGAAGATACTATGATGGTGAAAGCGAGGAAGAGCAAGAACTATGCGGAGCAAGTTGCTTTACCCGATGGGGTTCGCAAGACTCTAGTACCAAAAGACTTCAAATTACCTCACGATCGTCAGAAATATGATGGCCTCGAAGAAACTGAAGCTTGGTTAACAGATTATCTGGCAATAGTCAAGCTACAAGGCGGCTCCAAGGCTACCGCAATGCAAAGCTTGTAGCTACACTTAACTAGCACAACTCGCTCTTGGCTAAAACAACTTACCCAAAGATTCTATCAGCAGTTGGAACGATCTTGAGGAGAAAATTATCAGAAATTTCCAATCCACATTCAAGCAGCCCGCATCTCTAGAACAATTGCGAGCCTGTAAGAAAAAGCGAAGAGAGTCAATACGAGCCTTTGTACCGTGGTGGAACATCATACAAAACTTGGCTGAAACCATATCCGATGAAAGAGAAATTGATGCTTTCAATGATGACTTCGTCAACAAGAATTCATTGAAGAACTCAGACGAATCAAACCAAAGACAAATTCACAGTTGATGGACATAGCCAAGCGCTAGGTCGATGGAGAAGATGCATTACACAACAAAAAGAGCCCGCTCACCTGAAGAAGACATGGATATGCGCAAGAATGATAGAAGGCGATAAAACAACAATGAGTACAACACACCAAGTTATGTTGCAGCCAGTTTCTCTAGAGGAGACAACCGGCAAAGCAATGACTACAACAATGGGTACCAGTAACAGGGACGACACCGACGGAAGCCACCCGTAGCAATTGTACTAGCCAAAAAGTAGAGACCCGCCTATGTCAGAAGACAAATGTTGGAAGGACCATGCAATATGCACTTCTACGTCAACTCTGCAGGCAAGAGGTGATCCAACCACCTCCTAAAGGATTGCCAAACATTCTTAAAAATGCAAGAGCTATGCAACGCAAGGGCAACTGAAGCAGCAAACCGAGGCTATGCTACTACACCTGGCGCTTTGGCTATCGGTGCACCACCGCCACCACTGGGACATACGCCAGAGGGACAGCCACAGAATACAACAAACCAAAAAGACGAGTACCCTAGATCAAAAGGAGCAATGTCGATGATCTAGAAAGGACAACCCTCTAACAGAACACAGAAGCTGATCACCGGACAAGTGAACATGGCAATAACAATACCACCCCCTATGCCGGAGTATCTTCATTGGTCAGAACAAGAAATAACCTTCAATAGAGATGACCATCCACTTCGGGTCCCATGACCTGGTCAATCAGCACTGATAGTAGAGGCACAAATTTGCGGGTTCTACATGAGCAAGGTTTTCTTGGATGTAGGAAGCAACATTAACCTCATCTAAGCAAAAACCCTACAGGCAATGAATTGGTCCTTGATGAATCTAGCACCAACATATACAACTTTTCACGGAATTGTTCTAGGCAAAGACAAAACTCCTATCGGCAAAGTGCACCTCAACATAGTCTTCAGATCGAGAAGAAACTTCTGGGGCAAAAAACTGGGGTTCGAAGTCATGGACTGGACATCACAGTACCACGTGATCCTAGGACGACCAATTTTCGCTAGATTCATGGCAGTACACCACTATGCATACATGGTGCTAAAAATGCCAGCCCCCAATGGGGTCATAACAGCAAAAGGAAGTTTCAGCCGCTCGGATAGCTGTGATTGAGAATTCAACAAAATATCAGAATCCCTCGGGATGGATACGCAATTTGGACAGTTGAAAATAGCGTATGAAGAGCTACTACATGAAGGACGCGTCCTCAGAGAGAGAACCCCGAAAGATCAGGTACATCACGCACCCGTAGAAGCTACCTATTCGGTTTCCAGTCCCGGTCCCGCATAGGAAGGCGCGCTCGTCGTGTTCCCCCGTGAGAATTAGGGAACCACCAAAAACTACGTCAATAAGGAAAAAGCCCAAAAGGAACTCGACGAGCACCTAACAAAGTCAAGCACAGCCGCCAACATAAAATGCACCTGACAAATCAAGGCCATTGGAGAGAAAACTCCTTTCCTCACCAATACATGGCGTGTCATGAAGATAACAAAAGTAACATGGTTAGCTGATACTGGCGATCCGAATTACGGATTTAGTGTAGATTATTTTTCCCTAATAAACCTAGGTTATCAAATCCTTAGGAAGCAAATGCATAGTGAAGTTACTTTAACGGACCTTCGGGAGTTTTAGAAATCCTTTTACTTTTTAATGGACCAATAGCTTGCGTCTTTTTGTTGTTGTTGATGATGGAGAGAGAGGGCCTAGGGCATTCGGTTTCACCTGTAGCTGTGCAAAACATCTGATGGAAATAAAAGATATAAATAAAGTATGCGTGTACTTGTTAGAGCAAGATAAATTATATGTGGGTAGTGCATCCATAATTGCAATTGCCTCCGCAATAGCTTATAGTAATAACCTACTAGTCTCATTCATAGAAGTAAGAGAATTAATGATATGCATAGTGATGTCACCGTTAATCCCAAGCAAATCCCTCACATACAACCATACTACCCCTTCTATCATTGGGGTTCCCAACCTACACATCAGTCATCACTCATACTCCCTATACCTGGCTCAGCCCTCGGGGTCTTGGGTACCTGAAAAGTATTTAGATTGAGGCAAGAGAGGATACATAATCATCATGTCATACAAACTAATACAGGATCCCATCTATGATAAATCACAAGCACAATTGCTACATGGCTAGGCCGAAGCCCTTAGCCCAAGGAGAATTACTCACTATTACTAGTGGTCGAATATGGCTATGGAGATGGAGAATGGTTTGGAGATCTGGAGGCACCTGGAGATCTGTGGCAGAGACTTTTTGGCGAGGTCTAGCTTGTTTTCTCATTGCCCGAGGCTTCTTTATATAGGGGTCCCTTCATGAAAGTTGTTCTGTTTGACCTAACAGTGGTGGCGCTAACTATACGACTGGAGCTATACGATCAGAATTTTTGCTCTGGCCGTATAGTTGGTCGTTAAGGCGTCTGCCTCCGTTGGACGGCTCCTAGTTTCTTCTGGTTGTTGGAAATCTTGTATCTTTGACTTTAATGTTGTGATTTCCTTCTTTAAATGACATTATCTACGCAAGAAAAATACAAAAATAAAGGATTACATACTCCTCTAAATATTAGCATTAGTGGCAGGGTTTAGAGAGATATTTCATCAAGAATATGATTAATATCCAATTTAAATGTGGACGTAGATGGCTATATTTCAGAGCCATTAACCTCCCCAAGCTTAAACTTGATCGCCTCGAGCAAGAAAACCAAAATAAAAAAGGAACTCAGCATTTAAACTGAAATAACGAGATGGTGATCTTACCCATGATTAATAGTCTCATGTTTCCTCCACTTCATAAATATGAAAAACTTTAGCATAGATAGAGTATGGCAAGCATATCATACAGGTGTCATGCATCCTTATAGCACATCAAAAAAATTTGTAAACATGGATGATTCAAATGAGTAAACTTTATTCCATGTCAAGTAATCAACTCATAGGCTTGCCTTTAAACAGTAAAGTATAATCATGTAAATTAAGAGTGTGAGAGTTTTCATGAAAAGCATATATACTAGAGTTTCTCAATTCTCCCACATCAATGAATGAAGACTTTTCTATTCATTGTCCTTTAAGAATTTCAGTTTTTAAGTAATTGAGAGCATTCCAAAGATTTTTATTAGTTTATCAGGTTGTGACGGACACTCGTGGCATCACTAAGGTTTTTGTTCCTTTTGCATAATGATTACTCATAATAGCTAGAGGAGTGATTCCATCATGATTACAGCTACCCGGGAGTGCCAAGAATCTTACCCACTATAGCATTGCTGCTATAAGTGTTTAATCAACTCATAGCCAAAATCTAGGAGTTTCCTCCATGAAGATCGTTCGTAGGCCAGCAGAGTTTTTGGCATCCCATGAAGTTTGACACACGTAAAGCTATATCATTCTTATGATTAACAAGTCAAACTTTGTCATGCTCACAAAAACTACTAAACATTAATTCAATCAAACAAATCCTTTTAAAGTGAGATATCAAGTCAATTAACATTTTCAGTGGTGTTGAGTGTCTCTAGAAATAAACCTTCAAGACTAATCACTACAACACCCAAGCCTTCAATTGTGAGACTTTTCTTATTATAATTGTTTAGCAATTTTAGGCAAGACTTCGTTAATTACGAGAGCTCGAACAAAATGAGCCCAATAAAATACCCATGCAAACGACAATATTGCAATGATACAAAGACTCACTCCCCAATATAATATCTCAACATTTACTACTAACTAGCATGGGTTTCTAAAACTTCAAAAGTGGGGAGTCATAAGGCATACCTCTCATGTTTCGTTCCACTTCTCTCTTCCTTTTTTATTTGTTTCTTGGAAACTCGAAGTCAATCACTCTCCTGCGAATATATGAAGACCTCGAGGCGGAAAGAAAAGAGAGAGGGAAAATAAGGAAAAATGGAGAAATCTTTTTGTGATTTTTAAGAGAGGGAAATTAAATAATAGAAAATTGGCCGCAAAGTTCGGCTAGAAAATCTCGAAAGAAAATAAAGAACTTAGAAAATAAAGTGTTGGGGAGACCAACACGAGTGTTTATAAACTCCAATAAAAGTGCAACCTCGAAATGAATGCCAAATAAAGATACATGAGGAAACTTCCCCAAGCTTAGGCTTTTGCAAGCCCTTCAAATCATTGTGGTGGCGGGAAAAAGTCGTTACTCTAGTTTGCAAATTCAGTTGAGAGGTCACTTGTTGATTCTCAGAGGTGCAAAGAGAGGCTGTGCATCCTCTCCACAGTCCCTCCAAGTTCTTTGAAATCTTGGTATGTGGCGAACCGGGTTTGTGGCCGCTTCTCTTGATAAGGAACTTCTTGCTCCTCTTCTTGGTCCTCATCCTCTTCATGAATCTCTTCCTCGGGTTGGTGTTACTCAACCTACGAATCATATAGCAAACGTCCTTCCTCGATAGAGAAAAAACCATTAGGCATAGGAAAGGGGTAGATACGCCCAGCTCCAGCAATATGCAGCCAATAAGCACCCCCTCTCCTAGTGAGCATTCCACAGGCCCTCAAGGTGGAGAAACCAACACATGCCTCACCTAGTACGGGTTGCAACTCACCTAAATCGATGTCTAGGGCAGTGGTAAGCACAGTGATGACGCATCCTCCTATCATTGGCCCTTGGCTTTGGGAGGCTTGGTTCTCTAGGTAGCGCACAAGGATGGCGCCCAAGATGAGTGACATGTTGCAATTGATGTAATCAGCCTTTGCGAGGACTAGGATGTCCTCCTCGTTGAGTCTCGTGAACTCATTGCGTGCTTGCAAGGTATTAGCAATAACATAGAACAAACAACGAATTGCAGGAGGTTGAATATTCTTCCCCTTGTTCACTCTACTACTGAAGCTCATTCCATTATAGTATTGATCGGGGGAAGGACTTAAGCCAGTAAAGGATGCGCGTAAAGCATGAACATCATTGTCTGGCAAATTAAAGCATGCGCACCATTCATCTAATCTTAAAGTGTAGTTGTTGTTCATCAGACAGAAAGAAATAGTATCCTCTCCTTGCCATAGTTTAACGATGCTTTATAACATACTAAGGAATTCAATGGTTAAGTGGCGATAAGTAGGTACATCATTGTACACAAAGTTTTGCAGGTCAATTCTTTTGAAAAGTAAATTAAAGTCATCAGAAATACCGAGTTGGTTCAATATGATGGGGCAAGCCCACTTGGTGGCCTTCACTTCGCGGTTATTGATCTTGTTGAAGAAATCACGATGGGCCTCATCCCTGAACCATATCCCCATGCGTTCCTGAGCGGCAACCCGAGAAGCGCTAGCAATGGCATGAGCACGAGTTTAGTTCCTTGTGTTCATCATCTAAAACATTGAAGAAAGGCAAAAATAAAACTTTTTGATCCAACAACAGTAAGTGCATCATATTCCTCATCATAGCACATTAAAGAATTCTCCTCAATATAGTAATCTAGGAAAGAAAATCATGGCAATTGGTTCATAGAAGGTCTCACCCTAGATTGACGATGACAATAGATCGAAGATGAATTTGCAAAAAGCAATTGGAGGATCGGAGGAGAAACGTATGGTAGATCACTTGTGTGTGAGGAAATCGAACGAAATTGAGTAGAGATGGATATCCCTTGAGGTTTTGAGAGAGTTTGGAGGTAGAAGAAAGAAAAAAGATTGAAGTTTTGGAGTTGGGAGTACCTTCCCGTGCAATTTTGTGGTCAGACGCAACTATACGGGCGAAACTATACGGGTGGAACATGTGTTCCGGTCATATAGTTGGCCTTTTGTCAAAAATTTAGGTTTCCTCCTCGCAGCGTAGCTATACGGGCGCAACTATACGGGCGAAACAAAATGTTTCGGCCGTATAGTTGGTCGTTAAACTATCTGTCCCTACGAAATAAAATTTGCAAAGGCATCAATATCTATACGATCGGAACTATACGGCCAGAATTTTTATTCCCGCCGTATAGTTGGTCGTTAAACTCTCAGTACATATGAAAAGAAATTGTACAGAGGCATTGATATCTATACGACCGGAACTATACGGCCGGAATTTTTTTATTCCCGCCGTATAGTTGGTCGTTAAACTCTCAGTACATATTGCAGAAATTTTTTCGATGGCAAAGATATCTATACGATCGTAATTATACAGCCGGAATTTTTATTCCCGCCGTATAGCTGGTCGTTAAACTCTCTGTGTGCATCAATTTTTTTTGTTTCTTCGTAAACTATTCCTTTTCCTGTAACTTAGTGATATACCTTGTTTTTAACAGAAAATTGACAGTAGATATTGTCGACCGATAATAGCATGAATAAAGTAGAATTTCAAGTAATACCGAACTTCTTCTCCTCAAATGGAGTTTTCTAGCACCCTTTATTAAACATGAACTTAAACTAAAATTAAAAACTTAACTCAAACCTTTATTTCACATGGGTTGCCTCCCATGGAGTGCTCTTTTATGGTCAATAGCTTGACCTTGATGATAATCACTTGGGCTAGATGAGTGGAAAACCCACTCCAAAGTAATTGGCCTTCAAAGTGATGGCCTCCTTCTCGTCATGTTTGGCTTTCTTCTTCCTAGGGAAATGGGTAACAAAAGGATCCCATGAAGGCAATTGCAACTTCACGTTGCCTTCATGAAGGTTAATTAAAGCCTTTATAGTTATCAAGAAAGGACGGCCTAGTATTATAGGAGCAACAGTATCTTTAGGCATGTCAACAATAATGAAGTCAGTTAAAGTAGGACAACGTTTGATGTAAACTAAAGTGTTCTCCTTAATTCCTATAGCTTGTTTGTATGTAGAATCTGCTAGATGCAATTTTAGTTCAGAAATTTCAATGGAGCCAAGATTTAACTTGTTAAAAAGACTCTTTGGAATTGTTGAGACGCTTGCACCTAGATCACAAAGTGCAGCTATCTCATTGGTTCCAATCTTTATCTTAATAGTAGGCTCAAATATGTCATCTAGTTTAATAGGTAACTTTTCAGCAATTTTCTTGTATTCCTCTTCAAGCTCGCGTACCTTAATTGCTACTTGATCAACAAAGTGTTGATACATGGCTTCATCATTACCTTCACTTACCGGAATTTTAACGTTGATCCTCTTTACGAGGTCTTCGATGGTGTAGCTTGGTGAAGGGCATTGCTATAATCAAGTTCTTCAGGCTCCTCCCTTTGGATCCTCATCATTTTGAGTTCTTGAATAGGATTGGGCTCAGCTTTACCTGCAAATTTAGCTAGTACCTAGCTGTGCCTCAATGATCCTTGTTCTTTCTTGAAGGGCCTGTAAATCATTTCTCAAACTAACATCTTGGTTATATAATTTACCAAGCACAGCATCATGGTTCTCCATAGTTTTGACTAGAATATTATTTTGTTCATTTTGTGAGTTATGAAAGACTTAAGCGTTTCTTGGATACTACCATTACTAGTTCCCATATTATTATTAGAGTTACTTGCAGGACTAGCATAATGTTTCTAAAAATTAGGATTGTAACTCTTCTTCCAAGCAGGGTTGTAAATCATTACAAGCTACAAAGTCAATTTCTTCTATGTTTGTTTCGACGGTGTGTCTTACCTGAGTTTCCTTACCTTTTACGGCTAGTATGAGCTCATCCAACTTAGCATTGAGATCTTCGTTCTCTTGTGGTGAGACAGAGTTCACCTTCTTCGTGTTTGATCTTTCCACATGCCATTTGGCATGGTTGTCTTGCATATTGTCTAGTAGCTACTTTTCTTCGGTAATATGTTTACCCATAAATGTTCCTCCAACTGCATTATCAAGCATAGACTTAGACATAGGATTAAGAGCATTGTAAAATAAATGAAGGATTAACCAATCTTCCATCCCATGATTAGGAAAGTTTCTTAGGCATTCTTTCATCCTCTCCCATGCAAGCGCTAGTGGCTCACGCTCTTCCTGTCTAAAGCCAGTAATATTAGATCAAAGTTGCATAGTCTTTGCAGGTGGGAAAAATTTAGTCATAAACAAAGAAGTACATCCCACCCATGATGTAATAGTATTTTTAGGCAAAGATAGAAACCATTCTTTAGCTCTCCCTCTTAGAGAGAAAGGAAATAGACGCAATTTGACGGCATCATGGTAAATGTCTTTTATACGCATCATATCACATATTTCAGTGAAAGTATTCAAGTGCATACCTGCGTCTTCAATAGCAGAGCCTCCAAATTGATTCTATTGAACCAAACTTAAGTAATGGGACTTAATTTCATAATCATTAGCAATGATTACTGGCTGAGTAATAGGAGTACGCAAATAAAGTAGTAAACTCCCCAAGCTTCTTTACAGCCATACTTACTATGTTTTTTGGGTTTTCTTAGATTAAAAATTATAACAGTAAAAGCAAGAATTTAAAGACAAACTAATTTTTCTTGGTTTATTAAACAAAGACTGAAAGCAAACTAACAAATTAAAAACAGGAATTAAAACTAGCAAGGTTCCTAATAACCTCACCAGGGTAGCTATTGCTTCCCCGGCAACAGCGCCAGAAAAAGGGTTGATACCTTCGATCCGGATTACGGATGTAGTGTAGCTTCTTTTTCCCTAGTATGTGGGCAGTGCATCCATAATTTCTATTGCCTCTACAACCGCTTATAGCAATAACCTACTAGTCTCATCCATATAAGAAAGAGAACTAATGATATGCATAGTGGTGTCTTTGTTAATCCCAAGAAAATCCCTCACATACAGCCGTACTACCCCTTCTATCACTTGGGTTCCCAACCTGCAGATCAGTCATCACTCATACTCCCTATACCTGGCTCAACCCTCGGGGTCTTGGGTACCTGACAAGTCCTTAGATTGAGGCAAGAGAGGATACAATAATCATCATGTCATACAAACTAATGCACGATCCCATCTATGAGAAATCACATGCACAATTGCTACATGGCTAGGCCGAAGCCCTTAGCCCAAGGAGAATTACTCACACATACAGATAAGATCAACAATCACAAACATTGTAATGAAAATCATAAGATTGGTAGCGATAGTCTTATAATGTCACCAATCAGAGAAGAGATCTACTATTACAAGTGGTGGAATATGGATATGGAGATGGAGAAGGGTTTGGAGATCTGGAGGCGGCTGGAGATCTGTGGCAAAGACTTTTTGGCGAGGTCTGGCTTGTTTTCTCGTCACCCGAGGCGTCTTTATATAGGGGTCCCTTCACAAAAGTTGTTTTGTTTGACCTAACGGTGGCGGCGCCAACTATACGACCGGAGCTATATAGTCGGATTTTTTGCTCCGGCCGTATAGTTGGTCGTTAAGTCATCTGCCTCCGTTGGATGGCTCCTGGTTTCTTCTGGTTGTTGTCTCGTATCTTTGACTTTAATGTAGTGATTCCCTCCTTTAAACGACATTCTCTGCACATGAAAAATACAAAAAGAAAGGATTGCATACCACTCTAAATATTAGCATTAGTGGCAGGGTTTAGAGGGATATTTCATCAAGAATATGATTAATATCCAGTTTAAATGTGGACATAGATTTCTATATTTCAGATCCATCAGTAGCCAACCCAATGCTCATCCCCAAAGGAAGCGACGGCTTACGCGTATGCATCGACCTCCCAATTATAAGCGACTCAGTAAACCAACTACTTTTCACTCTGGTCCGCCGTGCACACACGGCGCCTCCAGTCGAAATGATGGAGCTCCCCTCAAACCAACAAGGGGCATGGAGGAGTACCTCAAAATAGATGCCGTAGTTTTTTCTTTACTCTTATATATTTCTATATTCAATAAGGCCAACGGCCAAGAAAACACGCCAAAGCAATGTATCCCCTTATACTTATCAATGAATCAAGAAAGTACTTATCAGTATAATGTTTCAAAGGTATATGAAGGCAACAGTAATTATGCAAAGAACATCAACTCATCGGGTTCTGTACAAAAGGATATAACATACAATCAAAATCTCGTATAAGCATATGACCTTTTTGACAAGTATAAATAGCTCTATACAATATTTCTTCTAAAAGTACAAAGGTATACAATGGGAGCAGAAACAGTCAGATAACAAAGTCCATAAAAAACTCCTCGTCTGCCTCTAGCCACCTCCGAACAATCTTAATCGCAGGACTACGAGCGGGAGCATAGTGAGGCACCATGCTGATAAGATCACCATCAGAAGAAGAAGGCAGCCCGATGATATGACATCCAAATCAAGCGTCGGATTGTGAGCATGCACCCAAGATAGCACAAGTTTGGCACCCGCCACAAGTTGAAGCTTCACAAAATGATGAATTTGTTCACCCTATCGAAACTTTGCCATCAACTCAGCTAAAGTCTGAGGCTGGGGATCCCGAGGAAACATGGCATTATAAACGATTGCCAGCGATCTACGATAGCACTCAACAAATTGCTCCACCTCAGATACGCAGTCTTGAAGCAGAGCCACGGCATAAGCACGGTGGTGATCAATCCAAAAGCCCGTCCCGAAATTTTGATAAGAAGACACAAGAGCTTGAATTCGGTTGTGTAGACGTTGGGTTTCTTCCCTATCGCACAATCGAATGCCTACAAAAAAGAAGAGGAGAAAACGTTGGCATCCCACAAAAAGTAGAGCAGCAAAAAGCAAACACAAAAGGACTTACATAGCATCTTTTCACTTGCCCCAGAAATTTCGTCCAAGAAGTATGCCTCATGATCGAGGGCCTGGCGCATTTTCGATTGGGCAACATCCACCATCGATTGAACAACCCGAAATTTCCCTGCAAGCTTCTTCACCTACTCAATTTTTTCAGCATACAACGGTGGGTCTACTGTATGTACAATGGCAGTCTTAGCTGCACCCATTCCAGATGAGGACATGATTGCATCCGACATGAGCGCAGGCACATGAGGGGCCACCGAATCACTCAAAATTTGGCAAGGCACACGAAATATAGAAAACCTTCAACACACAAAGAGCCACTCATATACATATGTACAGGAATTTTCTTTTGATCAAAAGGAAGCATTCCAGCAACATGATAAGTTCAATATTCATTACAATAAAGTAGCAGAAGAAACATGGAAAACTAAAAACTATGGAGCCGATTTCTCCAAGGACAAAGTCGCACTAGTATAAGGATCTCTAGAAATGGGATTAGCAGGGGTAGCAGCCGAAGAAGGAACACTAGTCGAAGAAGGGGAAGCTGATTTCTACGGACATGATCTTATGCCAAGAAGCAGACTAGAGTATTTCTTGTCCCTCTTAATGAAAGGATTCAAATCAACTCCTTGTCCTTTGGAGTTTAGTGGGACAGAGGAGCTAGCCTTCTCCTAGTCGACCTTCTCGTTGTGCGCCATCGCCAATGCCATCGAAGTTTTGGCGCTGCTCTTCGAATGCCTCACGCTATAGCCAACAAGAGGGCTTGGATCAACACCAAAAATAGCGACGAGGTTGTTCAAATCAATAGGTACTTCCTTTGATGGAAAATCTTCAGCATCCAGGCTCTTGAACGAGCGGCGTGAGTGGACAAGGAGATAGCGCACACGAACACTGTTAGCCTCCAAGATGCTAATAGCATTCGATAAAGGATCAACCTTCTTTTATTCATCCAGCAACAAATTTTGACCTGTCAGCTCTACACATACCAAAAGAAAAAGGAAGGAATAAGAACGCAGAAGCAAAAAAAATGGGGATTGAAGCAAAATTTCTCCTGTGCAACAAAAAACTTATGAGTTAAAGATATATTGAGGGTTTCCAAGCGCTTCCAAAGACTTTCATCTCGGATGGCGGCTTGTTTAGCCTTCTCTTCGGCTTCAAGGCTAGCCTTCTACTTGGCCTCTTCCAAAGCTTCCTCAGCAATCCGAAGTTTGGCCTCCAAATCGTCGACACGCTTCATCGCCTCGTCTTGGATGACCTCAGAATCTTTGGTGAAGGCTAAAGAAATCAGAAAGTAACACAAAAAGATGAAAATACACCTTTCAGACCTTCGGCTTCATTACGGAGCCTGATGAAGTGAGAGGACATATCAACCATCTCACGCATCATAGGCTGCGAAGAAGGACATTAGAAAAAAAAGCAAAGGAGGATCCATGGTGAAATTAAAAAGCACTGATACACTTATTTCTTGCATATCCACCTCGACAGGGCTTTCAGATATCACCACGCCCTTACCCGCTGATTTTCTTATTTTCTGCGGCGGCGGTCTGTGTGAAGTGGCAATATCTTTGTGGATAATTTGACATGTAGGAGATGCATGAGAATCCTTTGGGCCCTTAGATAGCTGCGGAGACTTTGCGGAAGCAGGGGCAACAAATGTGCCGGGTGGAGACAAAGGAGGATCTTCCGCGTCATCATCACTACAAATTAAATGCACAATGATCAAAACACAGGATCCTCCCGAGAAATAGAAAAGGCAGTAAGTGCTTACGAAGAAATGTTTTGCGTAAAGCGCAACATATTCATCTAGGGAGGAGCCGCTGAAACTGGGACATCATGCAAAGGCATTGAACTAGTGGAATCATTTGTCTTTGATTGCTTCCACGGTGTCAGGACATTTCCTTTTCTCACCAGTAGGTGCCACGCAAAAATCTTCCGAGGGAGCCGACGGAAGGACAGCATCCCCGATGAAGATTCTGTGGTAGACGTCTCCATCTCCTCATCAGTAGCCGTCCCAATCATAGGGAGATCGTCGGATATAGAAGGATTGGCGGGAAGCCCACCGCTCTCAGGAAGAGTAGGAAGGCAAGATAGATGATTATAATCCCATGGAAACAAAAGACTAACAATCACAAAAGAGGACAATTGCAAAAGAGCAAAAAACAGAGAAGAACAAGGAGCAAAAGATCAAGGATTTTACCTCAGGAAGGTGATTCTTCTTACCAAAAGGCTCCACACAACAATCAGATGGAACTGAGGTTTTCTTTGTGAGGCTGGTAAAACATCGAACCCTTTTTTAATACACCTTAAGGGTGAGATCATCCCGTGAAATCCTCATAGGGTCCTTCTTGCCGGTATATGGCCGCATACCAAAAATCTTGGCCTGTAGAGGCTTTACGCGGATCCGCATGAAATATGCTAGAATTTGAAGTCCTAACAGTTCCTTCCCAACCTCATGTCGCAATTTTGAAATGCGGGTAAGAAGGGGTTCAATCTCCATCATTTCTTTGGGAGTGGGATGCTGATCCCAATAATCAAGTTTGCGACAAGGCTTCTTGGGGTCAAAGGGGGCTAAGCCAAACATCTAACCTTCAACAGACTGACCCTTGATATAAAGCCACTTAGTTTTCCATCCTTGGATGAAGTCATTGATCTTAAAATCAAAATAGTCTATGTCAGAGTGAACAGAAAAAATGGCACCACCAACGTCATAGATAATGGTGTCGGTGGCATTCTGACGAATATAAAAAAGTACTTCCATAGGACCCAATGGGGATGGATCTCGAGGAAGCATTACAAAGAGTAACAAAGCAAGCAATGTGAAGGATAGAGTTGGGCATGAGCTGATATAGATGCATGCCATAAACGAAAAGTAGACCACGAAGAAATTCATGGACAGGTAGAGAGAGGCCGCAGAAAATAATGGAAAGAAACATTACCCTCCATCCCGATTCAAGGATTGGAGCAGCTTCATCCCTAGGGAGCTTGAAGGCGCCCTCCTCTAGATGGCCAGAGTTCCGCGCCTCGCGCAACTCTCATACAGAGCACTTCAAAGGGCACCATCCAATAGCCCTATTTCTGGTGGCCTTGGCGGCCACGGTGGAAATCCCCACCCTGCTTTTTCCCATGGTGATGGAGGAGCGACACGGGCACACCGAAGAACTGCCGGAGTAGGCGAGAAAGCAAGAGCAAGGCAAGGGTGCAAGGAAGAAGATGAAGTTAGCGGGGAAGTGGTAAAAAGAAGTAAAAGAAATCCCCTTGCCTTTATAAAGAGCAAGGACACATAGCTTGGACCATTCGATGTAAAATCGAACTGTCAGAAACACACACGATGGTGGCACATGTCAAAAGATTTCGGAAAGGAAAATATCTTAAGAAGTTATTTCTGCGGTAAAAACGGGAGAACAACGCACGTCGCCTCGATCTTCGCGCAAAAAAGGGACGTGCAGTCAAAAAGTTCCGCTGAATACGCCACCACGCGTTATCGTTACTGCTACATGGTCCCACATTTGAAACTACTCATCAAGACGTATCTTCTGGGAATCAACATCATAAATTTCGTCATCAATGACATCGTAACAAGACAATTCATAACATTGCAGCTCAGTACAAGGGATATGAACCCGAAGAAAAACTTGGAGTCAAGGTAGAATCCTACATGACAAAGATTGAGACTACATCCAAATACAAAGATTTTGATTGTAGTCTTGGGGGCTACTCCTATCAGGAGCACTGGTCACGCACCTAATAAAGACTGAGGAAACATTGACGTCACAAGTGTAATGTGTAGCACCCCGGTAAAACGACTACTAGAAAATCGCTTATGTTTGTGCTTCATCACAACCGCATGCTCATGTCATCATGCCACATTGCATTTGAGCATCGTCATGTTATCATGCATCTTTTGCCAAAACTATTTTTATAAAAGCCTAGCTTTGTTTTCTAAATAACCCCTCTCCATTTCAAATCAAAACCCTCGGTCTGCCCAGATCTTTTATTTGTCTAAAAACTATCTGCAAAAGTATTTTATATAAAATAAACAAAATAAAACTATTTTTTATCGGGGAGGCAGTCCAGCCGGTCAGATCATAGGCCAACCGGCTAGACCACCTACTACCCGATTTAACCTAGATCTAAGCTTAGACTAAATCTACCAAGATCTAACCCTAAAACCCACACCCTACCTACCGCCGCCGCCAACACATCTCACACCGCATGGTCGCTCGCGAGACCCACACCAACCGCACTCACAACACGATGCCCTGATGCGCTACACGCCCCGCTTGCGCGTCCTGGCCCCACCCCGCGTGCCGCACGTCGCTCTCACGCCCTCCCCGCTCCCTTCTTTGCTCAATCCAACCAGCGATGCGGCCCACCAACCCTCTTTCTCTTCCCTGGCCCCACCTCCTTGCGCCGCCCGCTCCTACCTACCCCATCCCCGACGTGGAACCCCTCCCCATCACGACCCCGACCCATCTCCTCGCGCCGCAAGCTCTCGTTCCCTCGCCCTCTTCTTCTCGTGAGAGCCGTTGCCGCCCTGGACGTCGCCTTCCCCATCATGAGCGCCTCCACCCTGTTCTCCTGCCGCTGCCCCGGGCCTCCTCCATCGCGGACTCCTTCTACATCGACCTTGCCGCCCTTGTGGCCTCTGTCGCGACCCTGCCCCGCATAATCTGTTGCCCAGCAAGCCGAGACCCCGCCGCCTCCACTTCTTTCCTGACGTGCGCCGCCTTCCTCTGTGCTCGACGCCGGCTGTGCGCGACGTCTGAACCATCATCCTCCGGTAGCCACTTCAGGCTACCTCTGAGCAGCCCACGATGCCCTTACTCTGCCTCCCAGCACCGCCTCGTCGTCGCTGGCTGCCCTCTGCCCGTCGCCAGGGCCGTCCCTCTCCGACCTCCACCCCACACGCCCCGATCGCCAAGGTTGCGCCTCGATGACATCGCCCCGAGGCTTTCCTTCCTGCCTGATGGTGTCCCTGCTCAAGCAGTCCTCCGCGCCGGCCGTCACACGTCGTCGCCCTGCTTGTCCAACTTTGCCACATCCCGGTGTTCCGCCGACCTCCCGTTAGACTCTTGTGCGTCCCTGTGCTGCTCCGCTTCTGATGTTCTAACCCGTGCGGTCACAGATGCCCCTGCAGGAGAGGCTCAGTCCTCCTTGGCTCTAGTGATGTTCAGGTGAGGACCTAGTTTTTTTTGCTGCCACTGTATGTTGGGACACAGATGAAGTGTGTTGATGGATGAGTAGTAGTGGTGTTGATATGCCCGCAGATGTGGTCGTGGTCATATGAAGATGATGTCGTTATCTGAAGAAACACGAACCCTAGTCCGAAGATGTCTGACCCTCCGCAAATCAAGTCCCCAGAATCTCTAACGTTGCTAATATATGATGCCACCGGAAGAACCACTGAGATGCCACTCAAAGTAATCATTACCATATTTGAAGATCTTCCTCATGAACCGCAAGATCTCCTACACGGATCCGAAGATCCGAAGACCAAACCCTGAAGCCCTGAGCCCGAAGACCGATCCCGGAGTCCGAGACCAAACCCGAACCCCGTCGAACCCCTGAAACATCAAGTTCTTCACGGATCCGGTGGCCGATACCCTAAAGACCCCGACTATCGAACCCCAAGGTCGTCGATACCTTAAAGTGTGTCCCCTTTATCCGAGACCCCTATTTTTATAATATGACATTATCAATTGTTTCATATTAAATGGTTCATGCTCGCATACATATTCAATTGTTTGGGGGTATGTTGTCAATTCACCTCATAATTAAATATGGAGACCATATGCAGGTTTTCTAGTCTTATATTGGATCCATTTAAATTTGTGTAGCGAACTGATGCCATGTTTTGTCTTATTAAGTCAACATTTAAATTGTGGGGTACCTAAATAACTTGAACCTTCTAATTTATTGTCGAGACCCCGGTTCTGCTTAATATTGCCTAATTGCATCGCACCTTTGCCATATCATACATCATCATGCATCATGCCTGATCTTCTGTCGTAGTATTAAATAGTGCATTCAGTTTTTCTTTTAGTGCTTTGGTTCTTCGCGGATTAGGCCATTGAGTGGATGCGAGTATCGACAAGTCCTTCGGATAATGTATCTTCGGTAGTGTTTCCCAGGCGAGCATCTCCCCCTTTCTACCTATTTTGCTTTTATAGTCTTTATTTCCTCCTATTGATCTATTGCTATCCGTGTTACGATGCTTTAGTTTCCGTGCACCATTTATATTCCTTGCAGCCTCTATATTGCCTTGGACACATCCTATTGCTTGTAGATTGATATACAGTTGGCCTTACGAGTCGTAGTTGCTTGCTTAGGTGCTGCTTCGCGTCGTTGTTGTTCCACCATTGATAAAAGGTTGACACATGCTTAATGATGGAGATGCTTAATGTTGGAGATGATCATGGCTTTAATTATAACTTGTCAATTAAAATACTGGGAATAGATATAAGTAATGTAGAGGCATCGGTGGGAAATAGATAATATTTGGTTCTTCCATGCTCACTTGTGTCACATTGGCCCCGACTACTTGATACCTGTTCCTTGACTATTCGCACTATCCACATACGGGAGACTCTATGAATCCCCCTTTGCCTGAGCTTGATTCATACTTTATTTCTTGGGGCCACAAACTAGTTTGGGGCTTTATTACTATCATGTACCAATGCAATGCTTTACTGCTTTATTTACGATTGTGCGTGGAGCACCTACACTGTGTTGGATCGTGACACGTTTTCGCTGTATCGACAAGCCCAGTCAAACTTTTAGGTTCCCAGTCGTTTACTGCCGTCTACACAAACCCTGTGTTCGTCTCTGAGCCGGCCAACTTTGTTGCGGGTAGCTTAGTGGGGTGGCCCCCTGAAATGGTTTATGAATCCTGTGAATGCTTTGTTGCGAGGCCTCATTACTTTTTATTTGGTTCTTCCTGAGGTTGATCGTGTGTGTGTTGCTATTTGTGCACCCCTGTAGGGTAAATCATTCTAAAAGCCGTGTCTGTAGTTATGGATGACTTGGACCACGGTACCTCGATCATAGACAAGCATAACTAAAGTAGTGCTATAAATTTCACTTTGACATGTCTAGTAATCAGATTCACTACAACGGAATGAGTAAATAAAAGTGCCAACAACTGCTGGTTTTGGGAGGTCTCATGCTATTGAAATCTGACTAGTAAGTATTGCAACTACAATGAAATGGTCCACTAAAACTGCCCACTGCTGATGATATCAGGATGACTCATGTTATCTGTATCTGACTAGTAATTGCTGCAACTATAATGGAATCAATAAAACTGTCAACTGTGTGAGTTCCTTGGTTTGACTTCCTCGTTTGGTCTCGAGGGGGAATACTAGGATGGGTATGATTGGTGTTAGTATCAGGTTGGATTCGAATAGGTCTTTCTTATCCCTCTCTAGTAGCCGATAGTTGAATCGAGTCTCTATAGATTGTTTAGTGCATGCTATGCTGCCGCTTCAGTCCACCATACCAATGTCGGCGAGAGCCGCCGAATTCTAGACTCTCCGTGTACTGGCCTCTGTCATCGGATTGATGACAAGTACGCCATGAGGGGGTCCTCGAGGCGTGCGGAAGAGAGGGGGGTGAGACGTATGGTATTCCGGGACGGTGAGCACACAAGTTTACCCAGGTTCGAATCCGCTGGCTTTGGACAGATCCTACTCCTGCTAGCAATCCAGTAATACGGCAGAGCCGGAATATGGGTTACAATGGTATCGCCTGTGCGAGTTGAAGGTCTAAAGTATTGGATGTGACCTAAAGGATCTCCCTAGGACAGCTTATATAGATATCCGGCCTAGGGTTTAAAGGAGAGATCTATCCGGCTACGACTAAGAGTTGGTTACAGAGTACATCTTGAACTACAAGTTACATTATGGGCCTAAGTCGGTAAGTCATCTGGGCCTTCCCGTAGCCGGATTGGACTCCGTCTTCTCTACCGACTGGGCCGCCCGTGAAGCAAAGCTCTAACCCGAAGTGGGCCACCCTGGTCAGTGAGGAACTGTGAGGATACCCAGAAAGTATATCCCCAACACCAGCCCCTGGAGGCCTCCAAGATCCAAAGTCGGATTTTATCATCGTCTAGCTTGATCTTCGGCTTGCAGAATCTTGAAGGGTTCCTGAAAATTTACAAAAATATGATCCGGGTCTTAAAAATAAGTCGGACCTATCAATTAGTTACTCGGATTTTTCAGCTCGATTTTAAACTAAGCCGGAACTTGGTTTCCACGCCACCTGACACAAACATGGTCAAGTCACGTCATATGACAGGCATGCCGTCAGCACGACCGTTGGTGGGTCCGCGGTTCACGGAACCGAGGCGCCGTTTCAATGCGAGCATGGAGATCGAGGAGATGCAATCATCACGTGGGTCCTTCCCGGTTCTTTCCATGACGCGTGGCGGTTACACTGTAGCATTTGCACGAATCTTGGCGCAGTTAGGTGGATATAAGGGGTTTGGATTTCTCCTTCTCCTTTCCACTAGTCTTTGTCGTTTCCTTTCCTCCCAATCCTCCTGCGCGCTCAAAGCTCTCACGTCCTTCCCCCCACAGAAAACTCCCAGCGCTGCCGCTTTTTGGTCACTTTCTCACCGGAGAAAAATGCCTTCATCATCTTCTTCCTGTGGATTGGTGGCGGCAGCGACGACGGCTTCCGCGGCAGCAGCTGCGGAGAAGGAGAGCTTCCGGGCAATCTGGATCCCCTGCACCCTTGACGAGGACGGCCTCAAGAATGTGGAGAAGGAGGGGCTTCTCGCCACTGGCGACTGGCGGAGCGGCTCCGGTGAAACCGTCCCCAACCCGCGCGAGGACGAGCGTGTCCACTACGGCATCCATCTGGACCGAGGTCTGTCTTGTCCTCCCTTGGAGTTCTTCTCCGAGGTGATAGATCACTATGGAGTTCAACTCCACAATCTTCCTCCCAATTCTCTTCTAGAAATGAGCGCATATGCTGCGCTTTGCGAGGGCTTTCTCGGCATTAGGCCGAGTTTGTTTCTCTTCCGGTACTATTTTCATGTCTGGAGAAATTCCATCACTGTCGGTGTTCCTTACATCACCGACACCATTAGCTTTTTTGTTAGAAGAGACCGGTCATATCCCAAAATTTCTGCCAGTGACTCGGTCAAACAATGGCCAGCCACTTTCTTCTATCATAGGGATATTCCGGCTCCCGGCAAAGCTACTGCTTTGCCGGATTTTGTCGATGGAGCTGCCACGGCCTAGCCTTCCTGGGACGAGGTTGCTCCGGCTCTCACCGACGATCTGATCCTCGCTGAGAGGCGGATCGAATATCTGATCAAGCACATGGGTCTAAAGGGATCTGACTTGGTCTAGTGCTGGGTCTCACATCGGATCCAGCCACTTCAGTACCACGGGGATATACTGATGCATTCCATCACGTCTTCCAAAAAAGACTCCCTCTGCATCAGCCCCAAATACTACACCACTCAAGGCTACATCAGCTAGATCAAGTGGCTGATCAAGGAGCGGATCGAGAGGAGGATTCCGGAGATTTCTCTAGATATGTACACAGCGGAAAACCCCGTGGTGCCGGTAAGCTTCCATCAATACACCTTTTATGTGTTTCAATCTCTAAGTTATATACTGCAATGCTGATATGTTTTCTTTTTTTCAGCTTGCTGACCTCCCCTAGTCGGAGCTTGCTCCACTCGAAGGATATCCTCCTGAGGTTTCTAAGGAGACTGAAGTGGTCCCATTGCCGAACCTTGCGCTCAAGAAGCGCAAAGCTCCGACAGTGGTTGTTGGCACAAAGGAAGTGCTTGTTGTGAAGAGGTAACTTTCATTCACAATTTCCTCCTTTGTACCTTTCTCGAATTTCTTTCTGAGATGTAATGTTTCCGACTTTACTACATTCTCAGAGCAAAGCCTCTCATTAAGGGGGTAAGGGGAAAGGGATTCCTGCGAAGCCCCTGCGACAGACGAAGCTCACCATAGCTTCTCCTGTCGTGGCTCCTCCAACTCCTGCCCCTCAACCTTCTGCAACTCCGGTGATCATTCCTTCTCCGGTGGTTGCAGAAGATCCGGCTCCTCCAACGGAGCCCGCGATCCTTGGGTCGTAGACTGACGTCACCGTGGGTGCGTTAGCTGAAGATAAGTGCGAACCCTCTTCGGGTAATGATCCCTCGGCTGATGTCTTCGCCGAAAACCTCCTCAGCAATCCAGGACTTGCTAAGTTTGGCCTATCCCGGAAATCTACAGAGGAAATCTAGCGGCTGTCCAGGCAAGTCCTGGACAAAAGCCATCTATCCCCCGAGGAGGAAGCGCAAGAAGCAGAGGACGTCAAGTTCTCTGACCTTCTCGCTCAAGTCTTCCTTCGCGACGAGAGGATCAGGACTGGCGAGCTTCCAACAGCCCCAGCAATCCCTCTTACCCTCGCCGAGAAGGTGGCAGCTGAAGTGAACGCGAGTTTAGACAAACTCACCCGCGAGCAATATGTAAGTTGGAATTCCAACTCTTACTTTTACATTATGTTATATCATATCCTCTAGCCCCCAAGCATGAAGTAGGATATAGAATCCGAGTTTGTGCTTCATTAGGATGCGAAAGAATGAACTAGTGTAGCCCCCAAGGCTCGTGCTGATATTTAGCAAAAAATATGTTCCTATAACCAGGAATTATTATCCAATGTCTGCGATAAGCGGAGAGATATCAAAGCTCTCCGGCTTAAAAATCTGAGCTCAAGGTAGCTAAGGATGAAGCCGAAGGTAAATCATTTCGAGATTCAAACCTTGTCTTTTGCTTTTTTAATGTCAAATTTTCTAAACTGTTGTTCTTTTTGACTTACAGTGTTGGTGAAACAATCTATCGCTATGATTGAAGAGACCGAGAACCTCAAGCGCCTGGTGGTGGAGAACAAGGGACTCCGCCAAGAGCTGGATAAGCTCAAGACGAATCATGAAAGGAGCATAGCTCAAGTCCTGGAATCCTCCTCCATGGCCACCGAAGAGCGTGATCGCAAGATCGCTGCTCATGTTAAAATTATCTCGGACCTCATGAATGAGCTTGGCAGAGAGAAGAATATCTCCGAGGCGCTCCGGGATGAACTCCAAAGTCTTCGGGAGGAAAAGACCAAGATTGACGACGTCATTCTTGGTACGTTCCATCTGTCTAACTTATCATTTCTTCGACTTTCATCAATGTCGGATTTTTCTTGACTTGTTTCGTGTATAGGTCCTCTGAACTTGACGGACTCTTCCTCCTCCGAGCCCCGCACCCACCGGCTTACCTAAGTCGGTGATCTTCTGCATGACTTCCGCCAGTTTATTGAAGACATTGGCGAGTCTCTCAGGATTCCGAACATGCCAAGCATGTCGGATTTTCAGGTACGGGACAAGGCCAAGGAGACGCCGTAGCTTTTTCGGGACTGGAACATGTCCTACGCGTGGATTGCTGCCCAAAACGCTCTTACCATGGTCATGAGCCACCATGGAAACATGGAGATATGGCAAGTGACCAGAGGGTACTGCAAGGTAGACGAAGACGGCCAGGAGCAAGACCTTCAAGCCATCATGCATTCCTGCTCCGGATATGGGTGCCACGTAGCTGATCTGACCAGCTACGAGATCCCCTTCTTCACCCGCGTAGACACTCTGCCGCCTCCTCCAAAAGAAACCGAAGAAGTTTCCGATGATGAACGGACCACCTCGGATCCGGACATCTCGGAACGATATCAAGGCGGAGTAACCAGCGAGTCGGCAGCTACTTCATATCCTCCTGCATCATAGATCTGAAAACTATGTATTATTCTGGAAAGACATGATGCGTTTTGTAAATATTAAGTACTATTGACTTTTGCTAGTGCTAAGCGTTTTATCTATTCAGCACTTTTGGCTTTTGAAATTTTTGCGTGCCTGAAATGTTCACATAAGAACTTGAAATTTTCCGTCTCTACTTATCGTTTATCTGGCTTTCCGCCTAGTCCCTTTCGTGATCCGGCTAAACCTTTAGCTGGAAACTTTGCCGAGCAATGGAGCTCAATTTATAAACTAGTTTAAACTCGGAAACAAAGCCGGCTTCTAGTACCAACAATTCACTACTTGGAAGATACCCGCATACAGCAATCAGACAAATAACCCAAGTAAAGACTAGATTTTTTTAGAGTTATACCCGAAGGTAGCAGTTTTAGAATCGAAAATCTAAACTAGAACGAACATGAGCATAAAGTACTTTCAAGCATTCTGGGATTTTCGACTATGACATGATCATTTAGGAAATAAGATGGTAAAAACTTCTCAGAAAAACTTTGAGGTAACCAAAACTTTTATTTCTCACAGAACATGTACATATGTATGATTACAAAGAAGGATAAACTAAGAATAAAAGGGACGTAGCTGAGCAATACTCCATGGTCTGTCTAACTCATCCAGATTTGTACTGCCTCCAGCTCTCTTTCTCTTCATAGTAGCAGGTCTTTCTTTGACTGGCCTCATGTCAGTTAAGTAGTACGATCCATTGTGTAATACTCGATTAACTAAAAAGGGCCCTTCCATACTGGGGAAAGTTTGGGCTTTCTTTGTTGCACAAGCCGGAGAACCAAATCACCTTTATTGAAAGATCTAGTTCGGACTCTCTGGCTATGATACTTGCGTAACTTCTGCTAATAGGCTGTAGATCTCATTTCAGCAACGACGCAAACTTCTTCGACTAAGTCGAGATCATTTTGTTGAGAAATCTCGGCATCCTCTTCGATATACGCGGCCACTCTAGGAGAAGTATGAATTAAATCGCTAGGAAGAACTACTTCTGCACCATAGACCAAGAAGAAAGGTGTGTATCCTGTTGCCCTGTTCGGAGTTGTTTGTAAACTCCAAATTACAGAGGGTAATTCCTCTGCCCAAGCCCCCGCAGCACGTCGTAGTGGTGCTTCGAGTCTTGGTTTCAAGCCTTGTAGAATTAAACCATTTGCTCTTTCGACTTGTCCGTTAGCCTGTGGATGTGCGACTGACACAATGTCAAGCCGGATATTTTGCTCATCGCAGAATTCAGCCAATTCTCCCATGGAAAAGTTACTCCCATTGTCTGTGATAATACTATGTAGATAACCATACCGGATTATAAAATCCTTGACAAATCTTTTGGTTGTTGCTCCATCACAACTAGTGGCAGGTTTAGCCTCGATCCACTTTGTGAATTTGTCCACCATCACTAAGAGGTGAGTGAATCCACTTGGGGCTCGTTTAAAAGGTCCTACCATATCAAGCCCCTAGACCGCAAAGGGCCATGTTATAAGTATTGTTCGCAGTTGATCAGCCGGAACATGAGCTTGCTTGGCATACTTTTGGCAGCCTTTGCATGTCTTGACTAATCGTTCGGCATCTGCCTGAGCTGTAAGCCAGAAAAATCCATGTCGAAAAGCTTTTGCCACTAAAGATTTGGCTGTAGCATGGTGACCACACCCGCCTTCATGGATTTCCCTTAAGATTTCCACTCAGAAACACTCTTCCGGAGATACACAGCGAAAACCCCCAGAAACACTCCGTTTATGGAGCTCACCTTTAACAATAGTATAGGCTTTTGCTCGTCGGATAATATGTCGGCTCAGTACCTCATTTTCGGGTAATTTGCCATCTACCAAATAATCAAGGTAGGGTTGATTCCAGCTAGGGATTCCAGCCAGAACTGCTATCAAAGGAGAGTCGGATTTGGTCGGATATTCCTCATCTACTCCCTTTATCGAGGGAACTTTGAGGTGCTCTAAAAATGCACCATCCGGGACCTCTTTCCATGCAAAGCCTATTCGAGATAGTGCATCTGCTTCCTCATTTTCTGCTCGAGGGATGTGTTAAACTTCAAACCCCTCGAACGATTTAGATAGATTATCCACGACAGCTTTATATGCTGCCATGTGCTTATTTGCATTACAAATATCCGAGACTTGCTGAGCAACAAGATCCGAATCTCCGTGACACATCAAACGTCGGATGCCAATATCCTTAGCAATCCGGATTCCATGCAGCAGTGCTTCATACTCGGCAATGTTGTTTGTCACTGTGAAGTGGATCTGCAACACGTATAAAAGTTTATCTCCTTGGGGTGATTTGAGCACCACACCAGCCCCCGAGCCCCCTCGAGCCTTAGACCCATCGAAAAAGAGGGTCCAATATTCCAACTCAGGAAGGACCATGTTCTCCTTGGTCTCTGTCCAATCAGCGACAAAGTCAGCAAGGATCTAGGATTTGATTGCTGTCCAGGGTTTGTTCTAAATATCGAAAGCTGCAAGCTCTATGCCCCATTTGGCGACGCGTCTTGTGGCATCGCTATTGTTGATTATATCTCTCATGGGAGCTTAGCTCACAATGGTAATTGGATGCTCCTGAAAATAGTGTCGTAACTTACGAGATGTAGAAAAACACCGTAAGCCAACTTTTGATAGTGCAGATACCGCTGTTTTGATTCTGTCAGGATCTCGCTGACAAAGTACGTCGGACGCTGCACCAGGTGTTCCTGATTTTCTTCTGGTCTCTCCACTACCATAACGATACTGACAACCTTATTTTTCGCAGCAATGTAGAGCAACATTGGTTCCTGAGGTTCCGGCGCTGCAAGGATAGGAGCAGATGAGAGTACTTCTTTAGGTCTTGTAGTGCAGATTTAGCTTCGTCAGTCCAGACAAAATCATTGGTCTTCTTCAGGAGTTTGTATAATGGTGCGGCTCTTTCACCAAGCCGGCTTACAAATCGACTGACCGCAGTAATGCAACCAGTTAATCTTTGTACGTCCTTAAGGCGAGTTGGCCTGGAAATATTGAGAATAGCCTTGATCTTGTCGCGGTTTACCTCTATGCCTCTTTGAGACACGATGAAACCTAACAATTTTTTGGCTGGTATTCCAAAGAAGCATTTCTTCGGGTTAAGCATGATGTTGTATTTTCGTAGATTGGCGAACGTTTCCTCCAAGTCGGAAATCAATGTTTCCTTCTTTTTGGACATGACCGCGATATCATCCACGTATGCATGTACATTGCGTCTGAGTTGATCATGGAGGCAACGCTGCATCGTGCACCGGTACGTAGCTCCTGCGTTCTTTAACCCAAAGGGCATCGTAACAAAACAGAAGGTTCCGAAGGGGGTTATGAATGAAGTTTTGACTTTGTCAGATTCCTTCATCCGGATTTGGTGATAACCGGAATATGCGTCGAGAAAACAGAGGAGTTACGAGCCTTCCGTAGAATTGATAACTTGATCAATTCTAGGCAGAGTGAACGGATCTTTTGTACAAGCCTTGTTCAAGGCAGTATAATCAAAAAACACATCCTTAAATCCGTGGTGTCCTTTTTAGGGACCATTACAGGGTTGGCCGACCAATCAGTATGGATGACCTCTTCTATGAATCCGGCTAACTCGAGCCGCGCTAGTTCCTTAGCTATTGCCTTACGCTTTTCATCGCCAAACCATCGTAAGGACTGTTTGATGGGTTTACCGTTCGGGTTTACATTTAGAGAGTGCTCGGCAAGTTCCCTAGGTACTCCGGTCATGTCAGATGGCTGCCATGCGAAGATATCTTGATTTGCTTGGAGTAACTTGACGAGCGCGCTTTCCTATGCGCTACTTAGGCCTACGCCTATCTAGGTCACCTTGGAGGGGTCATCATCCTTCAACAGCGTCGTCTTTGTCTCTTCTGATGCCTTGAACTTCGGATTTGGCTTTGTGACCTCCTTCCTCATTGCGGGCTTCCCGGATGGATCTATGCTCTTCTTGATCTCCTGGTACTGCTAGGCGTGCAGCACGGCTTTGGCAAAGGTGGAATTTCCATCTTCGCACTCTCGCGCCTTCTTCGGGTCTCCCCTGATGGTGATCAAGCCGTTGGGACCTGGAATTTTCATCATATTGTAAATGTAACATGGACGAGCCATAAAAGACCAGTAAGCTGGACGTCCGAATATAGCGTGGTATGCGCTCTTGAACGGGACCACTTCGAAGGAAAGTGCCTCCGTTCGATAATTCTTTGGAGTTCCAAAATTAACATCCAAAGTGATCTCTCTCGGGGAATTAGCTTGTCTTCCTGGGACAACTCCGTGAAAGATCACAAAGCTATGGTTCAGCTGTGTTTCCGAGATCTTCATCCGGCGTAGCGTTTCGACATAGAGAATATTGATGCTGCTACCACTGTCCATGAGAGTCTTGGAGAAACCATAACCGTCAATAAGTGGATTGACGATTAAGGCGTATTTTCCTTGCCTGTGTAGTTTAGGCGGATGATCAGCGCGATCAAACGTGATTCCCACTTCCGACCAGTCCAAATACTGAGGGACAGCCGGAACTGTTGCATTGAACTCGTGGAGAACTGCTTTCTTGACCTTTGCTGGTTGAGATCCGAGGAAGGTGACGTAAGTGTCCTTCTTGGTGGGAAAAGTCTTCTTCCCTTTCGACTTGGGACTTGAAGCATCAGCTTCCTCCATGTCGGAATCTTCCTTGGTCTCCTTGTCTTTTTCGGGATTTTTCTTTCCTTTCTTCCGCTTAGATTTGTAGCCCGCAGTATCATCTCTCTTGATGTCGTCATTAAAACGACATTCAGTGTTGGTGTGGGACGAGCCCCCATTGGCATCTAAATGATGCACACATGGGTTATTGGCAATGTCGGCCCAAGTGTAGGTTTTGCCTGGTTGTTGCTCTGCTCTGCCTTGGACCCTTGACGTCCCACGGCCACGCCCGCGGCCTCCGCCACGTCCTCCTCGTCCTCCAGACCCGGAAACAGTAGTGACCACTGCTGTCTCCGCGTTGGGTTTTTCTTCCAAGGTATTTTTGCGCTTCTGAGCTTGTTTCTTTGGTTGTTTTGCCGACTGAGGCACAACCAGGGCATTGAGTAATCCCTCTACATCATCGTCAGCATCTGCATACTTGCTCGCTGTTTCTATCATCTCTCCCAGATCAGTAACCTTGTCACACTTCAAGCGATGGCGCAGTAAACCAATTGGGAGACCTGCGATGAAAGCTTCAATCGCAGTTTGATCGTTTACTCCTTCGCATGAGTTTTTTGTGTCGATCCATCGTCCGAGATAATCCCGGCAAGTTTCTCCGGCTTTCTGGGTGCAACGCTGTAGGTCTCCAACCGTACAGGGCCTCCGATATGTGCCTTCGAAATTCCGAAAGAATGCACTTTGCAAGTCATACCAGTTGTGGATGGTGTTTGCCGGAAGTTCATTGAGCCATGATCATGCCGTCTTCTGCAACATAAGTGGGAGATATCGGGTTGCGACCAGGCTGTTTCCGCCTTTAGCGATGCAGCAAGCTTGGAAGAAATCCTGTAACTAGGTGTCTGGCCGAGCAATGCCATCGTAGGCTTGGATATGTCTTGAGATAGCAAATCCTTCCGGGAATTTTGTAGCTCTGATGCGTGGTCCGAAGAACTTTGGGCCCACGTACACGTCATCGTTTTCATAGCGCCGAGCCTCTATGTTGGAGTTGATCCTGTGCCTTGCGTCGTTTGGGGATAGAGATCGTCCCGAATGTCGGCTGTGGCTGCGGTGCCTTGGAGCCAGACTTTGGCTTCTGCCACCACCTCCTCCGCCATGTCGTCCTCCTTGACCTCCTTGGGGGCCGTTGTGATAACTGTGTGGTGGAGAGGGTGGTGCAGCTGGATAGTTTCCGGCTGATCGCCGGCCTCCGTCTGGAGCGTCATTATTCCGGTTCTGGGGAGGTTCTTGACTATGACGAGCCCCCTGCCGGCTTGTTCCAGCGTGGTTTCCGTCGTTCCTTCGTCCGTCGTTCCCACCATGGTGAGGCTCAGTCAGACTGCTCTCATGTCTAGGAGGTGGCATTCTCTGATGATCCTCCTCCCGACGTTTCCCCTTATCTTCTCCCTTTCGATCGCTGAATTCTCGTCGGGGAGGATTCCTCGGATTCAGTGCAGCGATCGCGTCTTTCTCGGCTGATGGAGCGACAATGCTCTAGTTATGTGTAGCTCTGCGATGCTGTCTCGACGATCCGATTCTTGAACAATTGTCTTCCCTGCATTCCGGGTGATGGTACTACGCCCGAACATAATGGGATCTTATGTCAGCCCATGCCGGATCTGTGAGACATTGGTCAGAATCCGAGACCAGATTTTGACTTCCGGACAGGGCGACCTTCTGCTGCTCGAGTCCCTTGTTGAGTAGCTTGATACCCAAGCGTATCTCCTCTGGCCCTGGATTAGCTGATAGAATTTCACGAGCTGCCACGGTATTTTGCACTAGTGTTGGGTATACCCAATCTCCGTTTGCTATCCTTTCGTGGATTCCACATCTCATCTCCGAAAAGGACGGCACGGACACGTGGGAATTGGTTGTCATCTATGTGACGCTTCCGTGTCTTCTGATGTAGACGGGACATGTACTCCTTGGTTGACATGGGCTTCTTCTCCACCTCGATGTTTTTGGCTTCATCAAGGAGTTGTTGATGACGCGCGTATAGGGCCTGGGCCCTATCGTCCAGCTCATCTGCAGTAAGTTCTGCAGCTGTAGGGATAGGTGTGGTTAAGGCGGCATCGATGAGTTTACGCGCACCTTCAGTGATCACGTGTCCATCCACCGATGCTTATTTTTTTGGCTCGTCTAGGATAAGTGCTCCATTCGAGTCATCCTCGTATTCCTCGGCAATCACCTCCTCTGTTAGAGGGTCTTTTGCCAGGGTCTTGTTCTTCTTCTTTGCCTTCTTGGCAGCGCCGGTAGCAAAGACGGCTTTGGGTCTGTTTCCCGGAGTCAAGCTCTGATCGGTACTTTCGGACATCTGGACCTCGGGATTATCTCCGACATCCATGTCATCCTGCGCTTTGGGAGAGTGTTCCCCGGATCCTTCATCCATGGCTTATCCTTCTTCTGCAGCTTTGGAGTTGTACTCCTCTTCATATTACGTAGAGAACTTTCGGAAATCTGCCGATGTCATAGATTCATCCGAGGATGCGGGAACATCGACGTTTGTTCCAATTGCGTCCAACACCGAGTCGGTGTTTTCTCCAGCATCGACAGAGCCAGATCTGGATCCAACATATCCGACGAAGTACGATGCATGCTTCCTGAGGTACCTGCGGCTTTCGCGATCAGGCATATCGAAACTTTTAATGGTTTCGAGGATTACATCTGCGCTAGCGCCTTGCAGTATCATATGTCTTAGTGTGTACCTGAGGAAAGGCCTGTCTGTCCCGGCACCATCAGAGCCCGAATCAGTGTCGTTGATATGCTCCTCCTGGATTTCGATTTCCACGGGTGGGTCGATCTGGGATCCAGCTTCTCCAGGGAGATCCACTCCAGATTCGACTTGGACCGTGAGGTCTTCTTCAGGCTCGGATTTCTCCACTATCTCCGCAACTGGTGCGGGCTGGGTGGGATTAGGGTTTTCTAAGATCTGGAACTCTGCCGCCTCCGCGGACAAAGGGGACCCAAAAGATTCTTCAGCCTCTATCATCCCCGCGGGGGTGGGTTGGGCAGTTTCAGCGAAACCGATGTAAACATCGATCTCGAAAAAAAGACATGATTGTATAAGCAGTCACGGCTTCCCTAGCCAGAATCCAAGTCTCGTCGAGAACGATGAGAGGGACATCGCTGGCGTACAGGATGCTACCGACGGCGATGGTCTCGCCGATTCCGATTCTTGCAGATTCCGCTCGGAACGTAGATGGGCGCCAACTGTCGTCAGATTCCGCTCACTTGCAGATTCTTGCAGATTCCGCTCACTTGCCCCACGGTGGGCGCCAACTGTCGTCAGATTGATGACAAGTACGCCATGAGGGGGTCCTCGAGGCGTGTGGGAGAGAGGGGGGGTGAGACGTACGGTATTCCGGGACGGTGAGCACAGAAGTTTACCTAGGTTCGAATCCGCCGGCTTTGGACGGATCCTACTCCTTCTAGCAATCCAGTAATACGGCAGAGCCGGAATATGGATTACAATGGTATCACCTGTGTGAGTTGAGGGTCTAAAGTATTGGATCTTCCCTAAAGGCTCTCCCTAGGACAGCTTATATAGATATCCGGCCTAGGGTTTACAGGAGAGATCAATCCGGCTACAACTAAGAGTTGGTTACAGAGTACATCTTGAACTACAAGTAACATTATGGGCCTAAGTCGGTAAGTCTTCTGGGCCTTCCCGTAGCCGGATTGGACTCCGTCTTCTCTCCCGACAGGGCCGCCCGTGAAACAAAGCACTAACCCGAAGTGGGCCACCCTGGTAAGTGAGGAATTATGAGGATACCCGGAAAGTATATCCCCAACAGCCTCAGTATTGACTGCTCTCTTTCCTTTGCCCTTTGTCGGCACCCCTTTTGTTGTAGCAGGTTTGGGATCAACGTCGTTAGCAGGGTTACCCTTCCAGCTTGGCCTGGGCAGGGTTATGGACACCATTGGTTATTCTTCAGGGCTCTTAGCCCCATTTGCATCTTATCCATACTCGGATGTTGTATCGTTTTCAAGGTGATTTGGATCTTTGTATGGTATATCTGTATTTTTGACTCATGGAGTTGTTGTTGTATATATATATATGTTTATGTGGGTTCCATCGTGGACTATTGTGTAATGTTATTACTTCGTTTTCCACCCACACGGAAGTGCCTGGTGGGCATCTTCAAATTGTTTCTATGCGGGTTTGGTGGGAATCGCTAAAACTTGCATAGGGCCGATTCGAGGGTGTTACAAAGTGGTATTAGAGCTCAGCAATTGCGATACCCCACTAGTCCAGCCTGTAGGATAACCTAGCTAACGGCCGATGTAGATTGTCAAAGCTATTTTGCAAAATTGGTTGGATAAATCTAATTAGGTCTGCTTTTACTCCTTACCTCTATGCTCTTCTGCTCTTACCTTTGCGTGTTTTAAATCTTCTGTCTCATCTTTTCTTCGAGTATAGGAATTCTCGTGGTTGGGTTTCCGTCGTACCTTCAGGGCTTCGATTTCTTTTGCAATGGTATTTCCACATCCGGTCTTTCTGCTATCTGAGCACCCTTCATCTGTTTGTACCTTTCGGTGGATCAAAATCCACTTCAATCATTCTTGTATCTTTCGGTGTTTTTCAACACGACGACATCATCTACGCCAGATCTGATGAATATCCTACATCACTCTCTGTTTCCGAACATCGTTTGACAAGATTTTCAGTATGAATTCCAAGAGTGGTTGCATGATTCTTCTATTCGTGTATAGAGTAATGCTTTGAGTGCGGGATGGAGTCATAACCATACCACTACTCTTATCATTCGCTTTTGTACATTGAATGGTGGATCAATGTGATTTTACTCCCACGAAAGTTAATGGTGGCCTTACCTTTTGAGACCTGTAACTTCGTCCTTTGTTTATCTGGAGCGTTCTCTCGACGGACATGAACAACGACCCTTGATGGTGGTGTCGCCGATTTCAAGATGGACCAAGAATCTTTGTTAGTGGTGTCGCGAGGACCTACACGAAGTGAGAAGATTCAGATTGTCGGCCTTCTTCCCCGTACCATGAGGCGGATCTCAAGGGCGAGATCCATTGTTAGTGGTGTTGAATTGTAGCACCCTGGTAAAACCACTAATAGAAAATCTCTTATCTTTGTGCATCATCATGACCGCATGCTCATGTCATCATGCCACATTCCATTTGAGCATCGTCATGTTATCATGCAACTTTTGCCAAAACTATTTTTTATAAAAGCCTAGCTTTGTTTTCTAAATATCCCCTCTCTATTTCAAATCAAAACCCTCGGTCCGCCCGGATCTTTTATTTGTCTAAAAACTATCTGCAAAAGTATTTTATATAAAAAATAAAAAATAAACAAAATAAAACTATTTTTTTATCGGGGAGGCAGTCCAGCCGGTAAGATCAGAGGCCAACCGGCTAGACCACCTACTACCCGATTTAACCTAGATCTAAGCCTTAGACTAAACCTACCCAGATCTAACCCTAAAACCCACACCCTACCCACCGCCGCCGCCAACACATCTCACACCGCATGCTCGCTCGCGAGCCGACCCACACCAACCGCACTCACAATAGGATGCCCCGATGCGCTACACGCCCAGCTCGCGCGTCCTGGCCCTACCCCGCATGCCGCACGTCGCTCTCTCTCCCGCCCCGCTCCCTTCTCCGCTCGATCCAACCAGCGATGCGGCCCACCAACCCTCTCTCTCTTCCCTGGCCCCACCTCCTTGCGTCACCCGCTCCTACCTACCCATCCCCGATGCGGAACCCCTCCCCATCGCGACCCCTACCCATCTCCTCGGGCCGCAAGCTCTCGTTCCCCTGCCACTCTTCTTCTCGCGAGAGCCGCCGGTGCCCCGGACGTCGCCTTCCCCATCATGAGCGCCTCCACCCTGTTCTCCGGCCGCTGCCCCGGGCCTCCTCCGTTGCGGACTCCTTCTGCATCGACCTTGTCGCCCTTATGGCCTCCGTCGCGACCCTGCCCCGCGTCGTCTGCTGCCCAACAAGCGGAGACCCTGCCGCCTCCGCTTCTTCCCCGACGTGCGCCGCCTTCCTCTGTGCTGGATGCCGAAGTGGGCCACCCTGGTAAGTGAGGAATTATGAGGATACCCGGAAAGTATATCCCCAACAGCCTCAGTACTGACCGCTCTCTTTCCTTTTCCCTTTGTCGGCACCCCTTTTGTTCTAACACGTGTGGGATCGATGTCGTTAGCAGGGTTACCCTTTCGGCTTGGCCTGGGCAGGGTTATGGACGCCATTGGTTATTCTTCAGGGCTCTTAGCCCCATTTGCATCTTATCCATACTCGGATGTTGTATCGTTTTCAAGGTGATTTGGATCTTTGTATGGTATATCTGTATTTTTGACTCATGGAGTCGTTGTTGTATATATATGTTTCTGTGGGTTCCATCATGGACTATTGTGTAATGTTATTACATCGTTTTCCACCCGCACGCAAGTGCCTGGTGGGAAACTTTGAATCGTTTCTATGCGGGTTTGGCGGGAATCGCTAAAACTTGCCTATGTCCTGATGCATACATCCAAACATAGCCTCGGGGGCTACTCCTATCAGGAGTGCTGACGCGCACCTGATAAAGAAAAAGCAAAGAAGAATTTTTAAAATATACTCCTATCAGGAGTGTCCATAAGAAACTCTTAGTTCCATCTGCTAAATCCCGCAGCCGACAAAATCAATATATAAGAAAACCTCGGATCACACTCGAACACGATAAAACTCCGAATACCATGTTCAGAAACATGAAGGTAAGATCCCGAGATTCATCTTGTGTGGCCTGGTAATCGCACAAGAATGCGCTCTACCAGCAATATATCCGTATCTACGATACGATAAAAAATCCGACGGACGCGTTGGGTACCCAATAAAATAAAACTAGGATTCAGTATTCGATAAGACCTCAGCGGACCGAACTGAATTACGCAAGTAATAAAATCCAAATTCAGGCCTAGGGACTTGTATTTGATGTAGGACAACCTTTGCTTTTTCCCAGGAGCAATTAACTGATTCCCGATCCATCGGATGCATCAGGCTCGTTGTACCAAATCCCTATAAAACTGAAAATAGTAAAAATTGAGCATATCTTTGAGGCTCAACTGAATCTATGGTTCGGGTAGAGTCTCGGGGGCTACTGACATAGGTACGGTTACATAGGTATCTATGATTTGCTACCCTAGCTATATAAAAGGCGTACGACCCATGAAGAGTCCCAGATGATGGCCCAAAAGAAGCAACCGACAAAGGCTTTAGTTGTATTAGGAAAGGGAATAAAGGACCGACACCGAGTTGATATTGTAATTATGCATATGTAACCTATCTGTATACAGCTTTGAGACCCGGCCTATTATATATAGGGGGGGGAGAAGCCTAGGCGAGCACACTGAAAAATCCCCAAGCAATCTATAATAGTGCGATTCACCATATATTTAGGCGACTTTGACTCCATTGTTTTCCTGACATCCGACGAAATCCCCAGCGTTCTCTTTTCCACAAAACCCTAAGTCCTTCTCTATGCACATTGCTGAGGTTACACCTCGTCACACATTGATCCACTAGTGTCACTGCATGTGTTCTATTCCTAAAACCACAAACATCCACTAGTGTCATTGCATGTGTTCTTTTCCAAAACAACATTGCTCCACTAGTTTCATTGATCCACATGATAACATTGCATGTGTTGTTTTCCTAAAACCACATTGATCCACTAGTGTCATTGATCCACATGACCACATTGCATGTGTTCTTTTCATAAACCCACATTGATCCACATGACCACACACACTCCAATGGATTCTATGATGCAACTTCTACCACACTGGTGCAATATGCAATGTTAAAGCTGCTTTCCTATGTGTTTTTGGTCTCTATGACCATGGTTTGGCACATGGATCCACTAGATTCATTGCATGTGGTCTTTTTCTAAAACCACATTGATCCACTAGTGTCATTGCATGTGTTATTTTCCTAAAACCACATTGATCCACTAGTTTCATTGATCCACATGACCACATTGCATGTGTTCTTTTCCCAAAACCACATTGATCCACTAGTGCCATTGATCCACATGACCACATTGCATGTGTTATTTTCCTAAAACCGCATTGATCCACCTGACCACACACACTCCAGTGGATTCTTTGATGCAACTTCTGCCACACTGGTGCAACATGCAATGTTGAAGCTGCTTTCCTATGGGTTTTGGTCTCTATGACCATGGTTTAACACATTGATCCACTAGTATCATTGCATGTGTTCTTTTCCTAAAACCACATTGATCCACTAGTGACATTGAATGTGTTGTTTCCCAAAACCACATTGATCCACTAGTTTTATTGATCGACATGACCACATTGCATGTGTTCTTTTCCTAAAACCACATTGATCCACTAGTGTCATTGCATGTGTTCTTTTCCTAAAACCACATTGATACACTAGTGTCATTGCATGTGTTCTTTTCAAAAACCACATTGATCCACTAGTGTAATTGGGTGTGTTCTTTTCCAAAACCACATTGATCCACATGACCACACACACTCCAGCGGATTCTATGATGCAACTTCTGCCACACTTGTGCAACATGCAAACTGGAAGCTGCCATCCTATGTGTTTTTCGTCTCTATAACCATTGTTAGACAATTTGATGTAGGCTAGTATGTATTCCATTGTGAAAACACACATTTCCATCTTTAAATATGTTTCTATTTTCTATTTGAATCCCTTAGTCTATTTTCCCTTGGTTTTTTGATTCCACTTAGTTTTGCCCTCTCTCGTAGTCATAAATTCCCACCAAATCCCAAACGTGTGCTCACTTTGTCTGCTACGCGCTGATGGTTGACACAGTTGTCACACGGATCGTTCGCGCCTACCATTGATCCTCTATGATCCAACGCGGATCGTTGCACTATGTCATTCCCTTCACACTACATCATGAAAACACACGGAAGTCTGCTTGCCATCTGGCCCCCTGTTTTATCCTTTGGGTATTTAAGGGGCACATCTATCTCAGCGACACTTCTAAATGAAGGAACACTGAGCCGTACATTAAATAATTCGTCGAGTGGTCATGTCACATTTACTCTCGTATGAAAAGGCTACTACTCCACAACACAGCAACGCGTCATCCATGGGTTATCCCATTTTTATGTAGCATGTCTGCAATCGTACTTCCAACAGGCCTCCACCGCACGAACCTTCCACGCGTCAGCCGAAGCCCAAAGAGCTGCCTACTAGGGCCCCAATTGGGCCCCTCGAGAAGACCTAAACGTCCCGGCATTAAAAACCCATCCATCTTCGTCGGGTCCTCCCCTTGCACTCATTCACTCCCCCTCTGCCCGATCTAGCAAAACCCCACAGTCCTCACCGTACAACCACCAATCTTCTCCATAAAACCAGTGTGTGGGGGTGAGTCTGCGGGCATCGCTGTCGGGGTGGTTTCTCCTGCTACATGCGAAGAGGTGCTTCCTGTGGCAGATCTAGACAAGCAGCATGCAGCCCAAGGCGAGGAGGACATGCATTTCGACCCCTATGGGGACTATGTGCTCGCCGCTGCAGAAGACTTTGGAGGCCCCGACAAGGGCGAGGAGTTCGACGAACACACTCCGCTCGTGTACCTGGAGGTACATCTATTTCTCCATGTTTCATATTTTCTACTTAGGGTATAGATGTACCTTTTAATCTGTAGATGTACTACTTAATTTGTTCATGTTCTACTTAATATAGTCCTAATGATTAGATGCAGCGTACAAACTAGTGCATGTAGTGATTTAGTCTGTTCTGAATGAATCCCCGTTATTTATTTATTATTAACTTATCATGGACACAAACAATCTTAATTTAGGAGCGAGCTAGGGAGATAGCCATAATGAACTGCTGAATCCGTATAAATATATTACTATTTTCAAAGTAACTTGGAATGGTTGTTCGAATAACTATTCATTATTTTTCTCATTTCTGTTTGCATTTTATACATTACAGTTAGATTCTAATGAGGTGGACTTACACAAGGAGGATAGGGACAACAAGATACACCATGTCATGAAGAAGCTCAAGAGCAGTAGAATCCCTTTCCGCACTCGACTTGGGGAGATCAGGTGCCCTTTCTGTAAGAAAGGAGTCAACCCGAGGATTGACAACTTGATTTTTCATGCGGTTGACATTGGTTAAAGCCCGACAAGTAAACACAAGTCAGCGACCAAGTCTAAGCACGCTGCTTATGGCAAATTCCTGAGGCAGTATGTAGAGACCGGCCTGGTGTCCCCTTACCTAGGAATCAGCAACTTCTAGCTGATGAACCCGTGACTGTGCTGCCCCGACCACTAATAATGTTTAATTCTCTAACCATTTTCTAGACCCTGAAACTATGTGGTGTGTTTAAACCTAATGCTATGCTACCGACACATGTGTTGCAAAGTTTCTTGATCGTGCATGCATACACTAGTGGTTGGCCCAAAAACATCTAGAAGCCTAGGAAACAAGTTTAAGTTGCCAAATTCTGGACAAAATCACTATAAAAAAGAAATTGCAATCTTTGCGCAATCAGCAGGCCTAGGTGGCTGCCCGGGTTGTAGGGATCCTAGGTCCTTCTATGCTTACATGCCCCTTAAATTTGTTGGGCATAATGATCACAAATAGCTGTCCACTTCCTTCTTTCATGTCACGTTACGTCTTGTCAGCACCACGCACCCGCTGTGGAGTGGCAACGCGACGGTGGTCTCCGTGACTGGTCTATGCCATGACATAGCCACACCGCACACCCATCCCATTGCCTACCGGGCATGGCCACCCAATTTAAGTGTTAGGATTGGAACCAACGGTGCTCGCTCGATCAAACGTGCTTCCGAGTGGGTATGACCGGAATAATGATAAATGCTAGCGCCCTTTTACGCATCGCCTCCCTTCCCCGCAACACAACATTGTGGAAAAATCCCCAACTCCTTCCGTCGCCACCTGTGCAAGGAATGGACAGTCTTGCATGGCAACTTCCTGCGGCTGGAGAAGTATGTCGACACCGTCTTCACCTCCAGCTACTATTCCAACACATCGCAACGCATTTGTGCGATCATTGAACCTAGTGGTGACGTGCGTGTTTGGGAGCCATTCACCTGGGGTGAGTCATGGCATCATATATCATGTAAAATCCCATTCAAAATTCTGCTTACTGAATGTAAGTAACACGCAAGTACACATGCAGTCCCGCGCGTCATTCCAGCTCCAGTGATCGAAGATGCATTAGAAGATGCTGATCTTGGATCATGACGCTGGTTCCTGGCACCTCTCAGAGGCGAAACAAAACAAAATGTTGAATTCATTTGGATTCATATCAGGGCAGCACTAAACAACATTGGTGATACAATAGAACATATGGGGACACAACTTTCTTCATACCCATTGTTGCGGTGTCACATTTTCCCGAGGTCTGCATGTCCATCCGAAGACCTAGTAGAATAGTTCAGGAGCAGAGTCAACAATCTGAAGGGACAATCTATGTTTCTTGGGATCAACTACCCTTTCTTCTTCGGAGCTCCTAGACCTGTTGAAGATGTAATTTCTTAGGAAGCCCATCTCCTGCTGTTGTTATTGGTGGTGGTGGAGCTAATGAAGAACTAGCTGCTGCTGCTCCTGGTGAAGCTGCCAAAATACTTGGTGATGCTGCTGCTGGTGAAGCTGACAAAATACTTGCTAATGCTGCTGCTGGTGAAGCTAACAAAATACTTGCTGAGGCTTCTACCGAAGTCCAGGAAGAACATGTTGATGTTGTTGCTGAGGTGCCAGCACTTCTAGTGTTGATAGCAGACTGTGTGTTTGCTACACACTCACGCGCCTATTATGTTGACACTCTAGATCCAACCTAGAGCCAAATCCACGTCAGGGGTAGGGGGGCTACCATTGGCTCATTAGTGGGTTCGTACAATTTGATATAGAATGAGATACGGCTAAACGCCGCATTCTGGTTTGTTCTGACGATACCACCACCTCCAGGGATCTAGTGCTCAACTGGCAGATCTGATGAACCATTTATCTTTATCTTTATCTTTAGTTTCCCCTAGTTCTATGAAGTAAATGCTTCTTTGGTCAAGATTCAGTTACGCTTATTTGTGTAAGACTGCTTTGCTTATTTGTGTAAGAACAAGTTAAGACTATGTGTGTAAGACTAAGTTATGCGTAACTGCGTAATATTCAGTGAAGCCCAGCTTTTCTTTCCCTACCCACAATAGCAGAATTGCAGCATAGAACAAACAAAGGTCATGTGCATACGAGACATTTTTCTCAGGATAACAACCACTTCAAGTAGATTCCAGTATTAAGATTACAATCCAGGAAAGTAAGGTGCCATGATCATATAAAATGAATAGCTCATACAAACGTCTAGCAACATTGCTGATAGTCTACTATTATGAATGATACATGGTGTATGCATTTGAACGCCTCACTAGAATGTGCCACCTATTTATGATTGATGACATGGATATATCTTCTCCTCGCGTATTTGCATTGAATCGCTCATGGATTTGTTCCCATATTTTTGGCAATGGCTAATGGACTCCACTCTCTTGGTAACATGCTTCGTCAAGGTCTTCATCGTCATTCCATTTAGGTTCTCTCTGTTTCTTCATCATGGAGCTACTAATTTGAAATGAAAATCTAGTAAACAACATATTGGTACATGTTCTTCTACCACAATCCCAAGAAGAAACCTGGATGGAATTTCACCTTATTGGCGTTCTGCCAAACAAAGTGGATTTGGCCTTGGGGTTCAGATAGGAAAGCACTGTGGCTGGTACGGGTGTGACCATGGCGATGGCAATCTCGGATTCTAGAGGGGGACAACAGGACCAAGGATTGTAGGCATGGTGACCGATCTCACCCAGGAATGAATTCTCGGCCCCGCGCGGTGCCATGAGTGTGTACATGGTGAGAACGAGCTTTGATGGGGAGGAGAGCAGGGTCAAGCAGGTTTGTCCATGTCCCAGATCACACCACCGAATGAAATGGTGTCCCAGCTCCGTGCCATGGCCGTGACCATAGATCGCCCCTCCGGAGAAGAAGAAGACGTGTAATGAGGAATGGATGAAGGTGTAAGCGCTACAAACCTACATGGCAGCCATGACGACAACAACATAACTGCCAAAACTGATAGGGGGCCCAACTTGACGGACGTTAGCCTGAAATTTTGTATTCAAACGTTATATTGAATTCATGCCGAAAAAAACCCTCTAAGAAATTGGCATGCCAACTATGGGAAACCCGTCCGATTATAAGCAACTTGGAACCGCTATGCATTGGTGCCACAACTTTTGGGCCGCAAAATTATATTCTCGTTTTTGTGCATTGTATTTCTCCGGAAGGAGTGGAAATCCTAAGGGAGATACATGGAGGCGAATGTGGACATCACGCCGCAGCCAAATCTTTAGTGGCAAAAGCTTTTTGACACGGTTTTTTCTAGCTTACAGCTAAGGAGGATGCCGAGAGGCTATTTAATGCGTGCAAAGGCTGCCAAAAATATGCCAAGCAAGCCCATGTTCTAGCTGATCAGCTGCAAACAATTCCAATTACATGGCCCTTTGCGGTCTGGGGTTGACATGGTAGGATCAATTAAACGGGCTCCAAGTGGATTTACTCACCTACTAGTGATGGTGGATAAATTTACAAAATGGATTGAGGCTAAACCCGTCACAAGTTGTGATGGAGCTACAACCAAAAGATTCATCGAGGATGTCATAATCTGGTTCGGCTATTGATGACCCACAAGTATAAGGGGTGTATCGCAATATTTTTGAAAAGTAAGAGTGTCGAACCCAACGAGGAGCAGAAGGTGCTGGCTAGTGGTATGGATCAGGAATTCTCTGCAAATACTTAGCAAACAGATTTTTATTGGTTTTTGATAATGCAAGTAAATAAAGTACGAGTAAATAAAAGACAATAAGAATAAATGCAGCAAGTGGCCCAATCATTTATTTAGCAAAGGACAAGCCGGTTGTATTACTTAAGATTACCAAACGTTCTCGAGGACACACGGGAATATCGTCAAGTGCTTTCGCTTCATATAGTTGATTAATCTTCTTTAGTTTGCTAAGTGTTGTGTGGGTGAACCTGTGCTAATGTACGGACCTTCCTAGGACTAATACATACTTGTGATTATACCCCTTGTAAGCAACCGCAAGTACAAGAAAGTAATTAAGGTAGAAACCTAACCACAACTTTAAACTCTAAGACCCTGACGTCCCTTGTGCAATGGTTTCCTAACGGGGGTTCAGGTTTCTGTCACTCCGGCAACCCCTACGATTAGTAGCCAAATACACAATGCATTCCCCTAGTTCCATATAGGTGAAGTATCATGTAGTCGACGTTCACATGACACCACTAGAAGAAGTACACCACAACTTAAATATCAAACTATTGAATCTTTCTCAACACAATTCCACTACTAACAACATGACTTCTCCCATGTCCTCAAGAACAAAACGAAGTACTCACAAGACATCATAAGGATCATGATCAGAGATGAAATAATGATGTATAACAATCTGAACATAAACAATAATTCAATGATTCACTGAATAGCATCAACTACAAAGAGTAATCAAAACCGGAAAAGTTTCCCTTAAGAACTATGCAAGATTCAACCCAATTGTTACAACGATATGGAGATGGTGATGATGATGATGACCCTGATGAAGTACAGCTTGATGATGGTGTTGATGGCGACGATCTCCCCTCTCCGGGAAGGAATTCCCCCAGCAAAATTCTGTCTATCGGAGAGATCTTTCTCTCTCAGTGTTTTCCGCCCTGCAGAGGTGGCGGAATCTTTCTGTGGTCGCTCCCCGAGTCTTAGCGTTTCGGGAGGATAATATACGCCAGAGGGGAGAGCCTGGGGTGGACCAGGGCGGCCACACAACCTGGTGGCATGGCCTAGGCTGGCCTGCGCCAGGGGGTGATGTGGGCCCCCTGTGGCCCATCTCCGCCTCCCCTTCTGGCTTCCTTCGTCTTTTGGAAAAATAGGATTTTCCATGCATTTTCCCGGATTTTCTGATCTTTGCGAATTTTGCCTCCAAATAGCACCTTTTCCATCAGAATCCTGACTGCAGCGGTCCATGCTCCAAAGTCATCAACCATGCAAAAAACAGATGAACTAACATAAGTATCATCTCTTAATATGAAATATATGAATGAATAACAGTAAATTTTGATATAGAATAGTGATGCGAAATGGACGTATCAACTCCCCCAAACTTAGACTTCGCTTGTCCCCAAGCGAAACTGAACTCAATTAACATGACCTCAGGTTTATGGAGTGAAGAGTCGATAAAAGAATACGGACAAGAAGCATCACATTCATCAATACATAAGTCATAATAGAATACAACTCACTATTATATAACTTAACTTGCAATAAGTAAAGGAAACACAATAAAGATACATAAAGTGAATCATAATTGGTAATGGAAAACTTAGCTCTTGGTCAAAGAATAGTTGACAATTTGCTGGATTTCACAAATAACTGATTTTCAATGATAGCTTTCAAAGTAGTAGACACCAAGATAAGAGCAATGTGCAAAAAAAGGAACATAAGGAACATGCTTGAATAAATCATCATATTAATCCATGAAACACAACAACTCAAAATACTTGCTGAGATAGAAGGGAATAGGTTTACTGACTCAAATAAAAGGTAAAAGAAAGGCCCTTCACGGAGGGAAGTAGGGATTTCAAGTTTAATAAAGAGCTTCCAAAAATTATGGTACTTATTAGCTTTCAACTCTCATTGCCCCTATCATAGGCATCTTTAGATGATTAAGGTTAAAGTGACACAACTAAGAGGATATGCTTGAAAAGTTATAAATTAAAGTCTCATGCCCCTTACTTACGAAGACCGAGCCTCATGCTACTCAACTTCAGTCACAAGTAAGCTCTTGTCATTGTAAATACATATGTATCATCGAGAACCGCCAACAGGGTACCCCTTGCACATGATATGGGAGCTATCCCATAATCAAAATGACAAGGCAAGCAGACAATGAGCATCTCAGCGATCTTTTTATTTGCTATTTGCATAGGTTTTTATTGAGGATGCTTCATAGAATGCTCATTATGGTTATGCTTCAAGTTTCCACCATGATTAGGCATGGCTTAGGCTAGCGTCCCATGCGTTTCTCTAACACATATATAAACTCCATGATCTTACAAGTTCCCCTTTTATTTCACACCGTCGGGATCCATGAGCAAAAGAATCATGATATCAACGAGGTACAAAGTACTCGTGCAATGTTGAAAGCGTTCCCCATGATACATGGTTCTGCTAACTTCAACTCACAAAGCGCAAGCATATACGCAACAAAGATGGACGCAATGGGTCAAGTTTATTAAGTGTAAGAAAGTAAAGTGTTCCATCAAGTTTGTGAGAGCTTTAATCACTAATTTTCACATAACAAGTTTAATTTGAAAGGTAGATAAAAAACATGAATTTACTTGGAATAGCAATAATGCTAATAGGTAGGTATGGTCGACACAAATGGCACATGTTTTGGTTTAAGGATTGGATGCACGAGAAGAATTCCCTCTCAGTACATGTTTTTGCTAGCAAGGCTGGGTTGCAAGTATAAGAGTTGAAGGAAACAAACAAACATACAACCGATAAAAACAAACATGCAATCTTCCTTGGAAGCACAACAGATCTTAACAAGAGAATACTAAACTTATGAGCAAATCAAGAAAGAAAGATGATGAAATTATATTTCTTTAGAGTACTTTTTATCTTTTTCATTCAATTCTCAAAAATAGTGTTGCTACTGACCGAGCCAGGTTTGCCAAAACCAATTAAATTAACTCAATGATCCCAAAGTGATACCAATACTAACGACAAGATCAATCATATAACCACGAATTGAAAACTAATATAAGATATGCAAAAGAGTAAATGATAGAACTTATCATTAATATTCCATAACGGCAACTCACACTAAGGGATACATATCTAACGAGAGAGGGGACACTTCCATAATGCAAACCATCCTAGATGATAATTTCCCTATTCATGATATGACTCTACTAAAAAGGTAAAAAGATAGAAGATAGTGATATGACACCGCGGCACTCCCCCAAGCTTGGAACAAACCAAGGGGATGCCAAACCTGATGACGAATTACTCCTTCGGTGGTGGTGGTATCCTCTCAATGAGCTTTTTGATCAGTTTCCCCAAGTCCTCAACCTCGAAGGTGAGAGTACGAATCAGCTGTGAGTTTTGCTCAATACGGCTCATGATCATGTCGGGTTGCGAATTCCAGCTCTTGTGATTCGTTCCCCACTCTACCTCCTTGAATTCTTCTTTTCCTGCATGGCTAGAACGAGGCAAATCCCAATTGGAGGGTAATTTCTCCTTAGGCATATTCTGGTATTGATGCTCATGGATAAGGGTATGGAAAGGATTCTTGGTGCGTGGAGGAAGTGACCATGGATCTGAACAGTAACGAGGAGGCTTCCCTCCAATTGACATAGTCTTGGCAGGGTTTGCCACCACTCCAATGCTTGCAATGGTAGTGATGGTGGGAGGATGTTGGCCTTGCTTTGTCTCCTCTTCACCTTCACTCTTGATCTCCTTCTCCTGCTCGGGGTCTTGGAAATCTTCCTCCATAGGCTCCTTTCCCTTATCCTTGGCGGACACCATTGTGCTCCTAAGCTTTCAAAAATAGTTCCTAGCAGAAACAGATCGAAACAAAACACGACGAGAACACGATATACGAACCTTGGGGGATCCAGGGGACGATATATTACGAAGTTTTACAAAAAAAGAAGGTACTGGGAGAAAACGGGTCGGAGACGGAGTCCGAGGTGGCCACACCCCTGGTGGCGCGGCCAGGGTTGGGCCCACGCCACAGGGTGGTGTGAGCCACCCTGACTCTGTTTCCGTCCCTCTTTCGCTTCGTATCTTTCCTTGTTGGCTAAAAACTTCAAAAATATAACTAGACATATCTTTTGCGGAACATTGCTTATCAGAACTGTTACCTATTCCAAAACGGACTCTCCAGGTCTCTATATTTGGTTTTTGATATTTTTTTCTGGAGTTATAACTTGAAAAGCATCAACATCTTCATTATAAGAATCTCTAGCAATGTAGTGCTTAAGTCGCTGCCCATTCACTACTTGTGTAGTGTTATCTTTTAAAGAGGAAATTTTTATTTCTCCTGAACGGTACACTTGTTCAATAATGAAAGGTCCTTCCCATTTTCACAGTAGTTTTCCTGCAAAAAATCTGAGACGAGACCTATACAATAGACCTTTCTCACCAACATGGAATTCTCTCTTAAGTATTTGCTTGTCATGCCATCTTTTAACTTTTTCCTTAAAGAGTCTAGCATTCTCATAAGCTTCACTCCTCCATTCATCCAAAGAACTTAAGTCAAATAATATTTTTTCACCAGCAAGCTTACAATGTCTATTAAGCTCTTTAACTGCCCAATAAGCTTTGTGTTATAATTCTAAAGTTAGGTGACAAGCTTTCCCATAAACCATTTTATAAGGAGACATCCCATAGGGTTTTTATAGGTAGTCCTATAAGCCCATAAAGCATCATTGAACTTTTTAGCCCAGTTTTTTCTAGATCTATTAACAGTCTTTTGCAAGATGGATTTAATTTCTCTATTTGATAACTCTACTTGCCCACTAGTTTGGGGGTGATAAGCTGAAGTGATTCTATGATTAACATCATATTTAGCAAAGGTCTTTCTAAAACCACCATGAATGAAATGAGAACCTCCATCAGTCATGAGATACCTAGGCACTCCAAACCTAGGAAAGATAACATCCTTAAGCATTTTTAGAGAGGTCTCCCCATCAACACTCTTCGTAGGTATGGCTTCTACCCACTTAGTAACATAATCAACGGCAACAAGAATATGAGTATAACCTTTCGAGGGAGGAAAAGGACCCATAAAGTCAAATCCCCAGCAATCAAAGGGTTCAAAAACTAGGGACTAGTTCATAGGAATTTCATTGTGTCTAGAAATATTACCAACACGCTAACACTCATCACAAGATAAAACAAAATTTTCTTGCATCTTTAAAAAGGGTAGGCCAGTAGAAACCTGATTGTAGCACTTTTTGCGCAGTTCTATCTCCCACATGATGTCCTCCATAGGCACTACCATGACATTTCTGCAATATCTCCTTTTGTTCGTATTCTGGAACACATCTTCGCATAATACCATCCACTCCTTCTTTATATAAATGTGGGTCATCCGAAAAATAATGCCTCAAATCATAAAAGAACTTCCTTCTTTGCTGAGATGTGAAAGTTGGAGGCAAATACTTGCAGACAATAAAGTTAGACCTCAGCATACCAAGGGCTCTGTCGCGAGCTTATCCCTATTGCAACCAACTGTTCATTCGGGAAACTATCATTAACAGGCATAGGATCAAAAGAGATATTTTCCAACCGAGATAAATTATCGGCAACATGATTTTCAGCACCTTTCCTATGTACAATATGTAGATCAAACTCTTGTAATAGCAGCACCCATCTAATAAGCCTAGGCTTAGCATCCTTTTTCGTCATAAGGTACTTAATAGCAGCATGATCAGTATGAATGGTGACTTTTGAGTCTACAATATAAGGTCTAAACTTATCACAAGCAAAAAACGACAGCTAGGAATTCTTTTTCAGTAGTAGCATAATTCCTTTTAGCAGCGTCAAGAGTCTTACTAGCATAATGAATAACGTTTAACTTTTTATCAATTCGTTGCCCAAGGACAGCACCTACAGCAAAATCAGTAGCATCACACATTATTTCAAAGGGTAAACTCCAATCAGGTGGTTGAACTATAGGAGTTGTAGTTAAAGCCTTCTTAAGAGTTTCAAAGGATTCCTTACAATCATCATCAAAAACAAAGGGTACATCTTTTTGAAGAAGATTAGTGAGGGGTTTTGATATCTTAGAGAAATCTTTAACAAACATTCTATAGAAACCAGCATGACCAAGGATACTACAAATACCTTTGATGTCTCTTGGGCAGGGCATTTAATCAACTGCCTCAACTTTAGCTCTATCCACTTCTATGCCTCTTTCGGAAACCTTATGCCCAAGGACAATCCCTTCATTAACCATGAAGTGGCATTTCTCCCAATTAAGAACAAGATTAGTTTCTTCACACCTCTGCAAAACTTTATCAAGGTTGTGCAGACAATTATCAAAAGAAGTTCCATAGACGAAGAAGTCATCCATGAATACTTCCACAATTTCCTCACAAAAACCATGAAATATAGCAGACATGCATCTTTGAAAAGTAGCAGGAGCATTACATAAACCAAAAGGCATACGTCTATAAGCATAGGTTCCATACGGGCATGTAAAAGTAGTTTTTTCTTGATCTTGTTGTTTAACGGCAATTTGAGAGAAACCGGAATATCCATCGAGAAACCAAAAATGGGTCTTTTTAGACAACCTTTCTAACATTTGATCGATAAAAGGAAGTGGGTAATGATCTTTCTTAGTAACTTTGTTAACTTTCCTGAAATTAATGCACATTCTATAGCCTACTACTATTCTTTGGGGAATAAGCTCATCATTATCATTAGGGACGACGGTAATTCCCCCCTTTTTAGGGACACAATGAACAGGACTAACCCATTCACTATCAGCAATGGGGTAAATAATACCAGCATCAAGGAGTTTCAATACCTCATTTCTTACCACTTCCTTCATCTTAGGATTTAACCGCCATTGGTGCTCGACCACTGGCTTTGCATCTGGTTCTATATTAATAGCATGCTGACATATAGTAGGAGAAATCCATCTTAAATCATCCAGAGTATATCCCATAGCCCCTTGGTGTTTCTTTAGTACCTCCAATAACCTTTCTTCTTCCTTCCCTGAAAGTGTATCGCTAATAACAACAAGATATATCTTATTATCATCAATGTAAGCATATTTAAGATTATCAGGGAGAGGTTTTAGATTGAAAACCAGATCCTTTTTAGGTGGCAACGTGGTACCCAAGTCTTCTATAGGCAAGTTATGCTTAAGAATCTTAGGTTGACGACGGAGAATCTTGTCAATTTCATTTCTTTCTTACATGAAGATTTCACCTTCATGATCCCCCATAAATTGCTGCAAAGCATTGTTAGGAGCAAGGGAGATAGAAGCAAGTTGTTCAACTCTAAAATCCTCATTATGTGTTTCATTTTTCACAAGGTTCTTTAGTAAATTTGGAAAAATTAAGCTCATAATATTCCCCATCAAACTTAGTCAAGATTTTCTCCCTTTTGTAATCTATAATAGCTCCACAAGTACTCAAGAAAGGTCTACCAAAAATGATGGGATAAGTTTTACTAGCAGCTGAACCAAGTACTAGAAAATCAGCAGGATATTTAATCTTACCACAATGAACTTCTATATCCCGCACAATACCAATTGGAGAGATGGTCTCTCTATTAGTAAAGTGAATAACCGCATCAATCTCTTCCAATTCGCAGGGGCAGATTTCATGCATAATTTCTTTATAAAGCTCATAAGGAATAACACTTGAACTTGCACCAATATCACATAAACCATAATAGCAATGATCACTAATTCTAATAGAAAGCACATGGACACTAGCCTTTTTAGTTCTATTAGGATGTGAAACAATATTAGAAGCATCCTCACAAAAGACTATGTGTCCATCTTCTACACTTTTAATGACCAGATCTTTCACAATTGCTACAACAGGTTCAATGTTTATTTGTTCATCAGGTTTAATAGTTCTCTTTGCACTTTTATTGATTACACTAGTTATCATAGGATGATCATTTACCTTATCCAGGAAAGGTATTTTCTCGATATAAGGTTCAGGTAAGATGTGATCAATAGTGCAAAACTCAGTACTCCCAACAGGAACACAATCAACAATATCTTTATATGGTGCATGGTACTTGTTCCATCCCTTTTTGGAATTGCAATATAAGAAGCAAAATACTTAAAGAAATTTGTAATAACTTGCAAATCAAGACCATAAGAATTACTAATATTTTGAAAGTCATCAGTTCCCATAAAAGATTCAATGCATTCATAATCATAATTTATACCTGACTTTCTTCCTTTGTCATTCTCCCATGCTTTAGCATTGTCTTGAATACGGTCTAGAAGATCCCATTTAGCTTCTTCTTCCATGCGAGTGAATGATCCAACACAAGAAGCATCCAATAAATCCTTATCATGAAGAGAAAGCCTTGCATAAAAGTTATTGATAATAATGTTGTTGGGGAGCTCATGAATGGGACATTTGAGCATTAGTAACTTCAATCTCCCCGAAGCTTGAGATGTACTCTCTCCATCAAGAGGCCAAAATATGTATATTTGATTTTGATCTTTATGAATCTCACTAGGAGGATAAAAATTTGAATAAAGGAGAGGTACTACTTCCTCCCATTCAAGAGCTTGACCATTCTTCAGCAGCTTATACCATTCCTCAGCTCTTCCTTTCAGTGATAATGAGAATAACTTCTTCTTAACATGACCTGTAGTAATACCTGGACACTTGAACAACTCGTATAATTCGTATATAAAGAGTAAATGATCACCGGGATGGACAGTTCCATCCCCAACATAGTAGTTATCCATAACACGATCAATAATTCTTGTAGGTATTTTAAAAGTATCATTCTCAGCAGGTCGTGGTTCATCTACTACCTTAGCAGTGGTAGTAGCATTACAAAATAAGAAACTCAGCGAATTATCCATATTGAAATAAAGCAACTAACAGAAATAAACAATACTCACAGTAGAAGTTTCCTTTACTAGTTCACTCTCCAATAGCGCTTCACTCCCCAACAACGACGCCAGAAAATAGTCTTGATGACCCACAAGTATAGGGGGTGTATGGCAGTATTTTCAATAAGTAAGAGTGTTGAACCCAACAAGGAGCAGAAGTTGCTGGCTAGTGGTATGGATCAAGAATTCTCTGTAAATACTTAGCAAACGGATTTTTAGGGGTTTTTGATAATGCAAGTAAATAAAGTACGACTAAATAAAAGACAATAAGAATAAATGCAGCAATTGGCCCAATCCTTTATTCAGCAAAGGACAAGCCGGTTGTATTACTTAAGATGACCAAACGTTCTTGAGGACACACGGGAATATCGTCAAGTGCTTTCGCTTCATATAGTTGATTAATCTTCTTTAGTTTGATAAGTGTTGTGTGGGTGAACCTGTGCTAATGTACCGACCTTCCTAGGACTAATACATACTTGTGATTACACCCCTTGCAACCATCCTCAAGTACAAGAAAGTAATAAAGGTAGAAACCTAACCACAACTTTAAACTCTAAGGCCCTGACGTCCCTTGTGCAATGGTTTCCTAACGGAGGGTCAGGTTTTTGTCACTCCATCAACCCCTACGATTAGTAGCCAAATACGCAATGCATCTCCTAGGCCCATATAGGTGAAGTGTCATGTAGTAGACGTTCACATGACACCACTAGAACAAGTACACCACAACTTAAATATCAAACTATTGAATCTTTCTCAACATTATTGCACTACTCACAACATATCTCCCATGTCCTCAAGAACAAAACGAACTACTCACAAGACATCATAAGGATCAAGATCAGAGATGAAATAATGATGTATAACAATCTGAACATAAACAATAATTCAACGGTTCACTCAATAGCATCAACTATAAAGAGTAATCAACACTAGAAAAGTGTCCCCTAAGAACTATGCAAAATTCAACCCAATTGTTATAGCGATATGGAGATGGTGATGATGGTGGTGATGATGATGAGGATCCCAATGAAGTCCAGCTTGATGGTGGTGTTGATGGCGACGATCTCCCCTCTCCGGAAAGGAATTCCCCAGGCAGCATTCTGTCTGCTGGAGAGATCTTTATCTCTCCGTGTTTTCCACCCCGCAGAGGCGGTGGAATCTTTCTGTGGTCGCTCCCCGTGTCTTAGGGTTTCGGAGGATAATATACGCCAAAGGGGCGAGCCAGGGGCGGACCAGGGCGTCCACACCACCTGGTGGCATGGCCTAGGCTGGCTTGCGCCAGGGGGTGCTGTGGCCCCCCTGTGGCCCATCTCCGCCTCCCCTTCTCGCTTCCTTCGTCTTCTGGAAAAATAGGATTTTCCATGTATTTTCCCGGATTTTCTGATCTTCGTGAATTTTGCCTCCAAACAGCACCTTTTCCATCAGAATCCTGACTGCAGCGGTCCATGCTCCAAAATTCATCAACCATGCAAAAACAGATGAAATAACATAAGTATCATCTCTTAATATGAAATATATCAATGAATAACAGTTAATTATGATATAGAATAGTGATGCAAAATGGACGTATGAGCTATCCGCACAGTATCATTACAACAGTGGGAGCAACTTTTCAGTGGGATGACTTGCCGAGTTTTGTGAAGATCAAGGGATTCGACTCGATATTGCATCAGTCACACATCCACAATCCAATGGACAAGTAGAAAGGGCTAATGGTTTAATTCTTCAAGGCCTCCGGCCTAGGATCGAACCACCACTTCATCGTCCTGTGGGGGCTTGGGAGGATGAATTGCTGTATGTTATTTGGAGCTTACGAACAACTCCTAATAGGTCAACCGGATATACACATTTCTTCTTGGTCTACAACATAGAGGCAGTCCTTCCGAGTGATCTTATCCATCTTTCTCTAGAGTCGCTACATATGTCGTAGATGATAACAAAGTTTCTCAACAAGATGACCTCGATGTGCTTGAGGAAGTTCATGTCATTGCTGAACAAAGATCTACAGCCTGTCTGCAGAAGTTACACAAGTGCAATCTAGGTCTTCGACTAGTGCAAAAAACAATGCACAATATTTCCCCAATTTGGGAAGGGCCCTTTATGCTCATGTTTGTTTTGGTTAGATTTCTTATTCTAAAATTGTTACCTTAGCATTTATTGTTTGTACTTTGGTTTTTGTTTGATTGCTTAGACATGGGTATTTTCCGAATAGTGAAATGTTGGTACTAGAGGTTGGCTTTGTTTCTGATTTTAAACTGGTTTAGAAATTGAGCTCCGTTTCTCGGCAAAGATTCCATGCTAAAGGTTTGTTGGCTCACGAAATGGATGAGGCAGAAAGCCAGATAAATGATAAGTACAAAAAAAGTGCTTAAGTAATTTTCGAGCACAAAATAAATAAAACGTGCTAGAGTAAAGTATAAGTTCTTACAAAACAACACCACACAATAAATAGTTTAACTATTACACCAACCTGCTTCAGAGTAATGCAAAGTTTTCTTGCAGATTCTATGTTGCGGGTGAAGTAGATGGAGGATTTGTCGGCCTACTGGTGCTACCACCCAAGTCACCCTGATCTTTCTGCAAAATGAGTACATGAGACTCAATCTTCTTATCATCGTCGGAGGCTTCATCATCTTCGGCTGGGGGGCTTGGAGGCACTTTGATGGATTGGAAGAATGGATTCTCGGAGTTGGTGATCTTGGCCACATGACAATCGTATCTGGCACAAGAATTCCAGATTTCTCCAACATTTTGAACGTTGTCGTATTCATCGATAGCCGAATAACCCTTGGTAAATTGGCAAATTTTCATGTTGCCATGGTGGCTCATTACCATGGTGAGGGCATTTTGCGCCGCTCTACATGCATAGAACATTTTCCAATCTTCAACCAGCTGGGTAATATCCTTCGCCTTATCACGCACCTCAAAGGCATACAACTTGTCTAGGTCGGAGAGATCAATGGTATCAGCAATCACTTCAAGAGACTGGCAGAAATAATAGATTAGATCTATGACTACAACAAGTCGGTTGGTGCGGGATTCAGACGAAGAAGAATCTAGGCGATTGAGAGGACCTACGGAAGGAGTAGTGTTAACAAAATCTAACATGAACGGTTGGAAAAAGGAGATGGAATGGCAACAAACATACCAAAGATAGATTCATCGACTTTGGTTGTTTCCTCTCACAGACTTCAGAGTTCATCCTGTAGAGCTTGAGTGGTATCCCTCTGCTTGTCCATCTCTGCCTTCAAATCTGAAATCTCTTAGCCTTCGCGAGCGATAATCTGGCCCCGCTCCTCGGTGGCCATGTTACCGGATTCAAGAACATTGTTGATCCTTCGTTCATGATCATCCTTAAGTTTTTTCAACTCGGCTCGTAAATCGGCATTTTCAGCCTCCAAGACTTTGAAATTATTAGCTTTCTTCACAAGCTTGCAGGACTGGGTCAGCAGACCTAGAATATCAAAAGACAAGTCGAATGAATATTTGGCATATCAATAAATCTTTGGAAGTAGAGTCGGAAGTACTTACTTTCCGCCACTTCTTTCTCAACTTGAATATTAGAATTTTCAAGATAGAGAGCCTTGACATCTCTCTGCTTGTCACAAATGTTCTTTAACAATTCCTGGTTGTAAATGTTAACTTTCTATAAGTTAGAATGGATTTCAGAGTCAGAAGTCTACTAGGACTCGGGTTGTTATTTTAACTAAGTTAAATTTTAGCACGAGCCTTGGGGGCTATACTACTGTCGGCATAATGGGGTCAGGGGTCCCTCGCATTACGCCTCAATGCATGGGCCAGGACCCATCGGTCAGCGACCCAGCTGATGAATGGCATGGCCGGCAAAGGCATCACTAGGGTACAAGCACCAAGTGCTCCAAGCAGGAATGGTTAGGTCATGATGCCCCTATAGAGACTAAGTCTGAGCTATGTTGTTGGTGCCTGATGGCTCCAATTTTTTCCATCTTCCAATAAATTTAAACGTTGTTTTCGGTCAAGCAATTGCCAAAGAAACTCTTAGCTTTTGCCACTAATGACTAATAATTGCAAATATATGCAAATCCCTTCTTTGATTTATGTTGTGCAAGAAATCACTGCTTTTAAAGAGAAATAAGGAGTCATAATGAAGGATTTTGAGGAAGTACACATGGCCAAGTAATTGGAGAGGCGTTCCAGGGCGTCTGCAAGCTTAATGACCACTGGTACGGGAGCGGTCTACCCGTACCGCCCATCCGTACCAGGTGGCGACGGCTTCATCTCGTCCAACCCTACAACTTTCATGAAGAAGCCTATATATTTCAAGGCTCCAGCCGCCGGCCAGAGAGCCTCCATTCTCAGATTGCATCACAACACCACCAAAGGAGATCTACACCATTGTTCATCCATTGTTCATCACTTCCACCATCCATCCATCCACTAGACATAGCCATTGCTTTGTACTTTAGATCTCCTTGTGATTTGGTGACCATCGTAAGAATATTTGATTTCAATCTAAGTATTTGCATGATGTTTTCTATCTCTGATCTATTTGTTATGAGTGAGTAGTCCTTAGGGGCTGCGGGTTGGGGAGAAACCTCATAGAAATTATGTGCATCTAGATCATGAGAGAATTCTATTTTGTTTGAATTCGTGATTTGTATCTTTTGTTTCTTCGTCTCTTGTCACGATCTGTGGACTTGTAGGTACCCAAGATCACATAGATTGATGATATTTCTATTTTCGTGCCCCTGGTTCGTTAGTTGTACTCAGTTTTCCTCAACTGCTTAGGTTTTTCTCACTTTTTGCCTCCCTCCATTCCTAAACCCTCACATGCGCCTAGACCGGGGGATGCCGTCAGGTCAAAGGCTTGACCGTTACATGCTGATCGGTGGGACCGTGTTGGGATGGGTTGTGCGTTGAGCGTTACATTACGTTGCCTGGACCGTTACATGCTGACAGGTGGGGCCCAAATACACAGCGGACCAGCCATCCATCTCTCGCTGATTATGAGGGACGTGGTGTGGGACCATGTGGGGCGTGTTTGGTGGTTACGTGCGCCCTGTCGCCTAAATTGGAAGTTTTTTTGTTGTTTTTATGATTGGCCTTTTTAAGAGCGCCTTTTCCCCTCTCTCTCTCTCTATCTCGCTAACAGTTGTGTTTTTTTCACCCAAAAAGGTAGCGAATCTAGAGGAGCTTCTCTCTTCATTCATTATTCCTTTTCCCTCGTTTTCCCCAATCTGGTAGCAAATCTAGAGCAGCAAAACTAACCAGCACCATAAATAAATTTAGTAAACATAGCAGGTGTAGATAAAGAAGCTAATATAGGTTATATAGTATGGTACTTAACGAGGTTCGGCAATTAGGCTGCTCAGTAGCAGCAGACAAGTTCAACACAAACAAGACAAAAGAAGCTTCTTTACAGCAGCAGCAGATTAGTGGCCACTCATGGCCTCTGCCAGGAGGGCCTCCGCCTCCTCCATCTGGCGCCTCCTCCACTTCTTGTTGCCCAGTCCCTTGACCTTGGGTGCCTTGGGATTGATCGGGGGCTGATACGTCCAAAACCTAGCTACTTTCCCGAACACTTTTGCTATTGTTTCTCCTCTAAACTTGTGTGATTTGGATGCAACTAACACGGACTGACGCTGTTTTCAGCAGAATTGCCTCGGTGTCTAGTTTTTGTGCAGAAAATCAACTATTAGGAAAAATCCCGGAAAATATGCCAAAAATCCTATTTCACCAGAATACTCCCGGAGCCAGAATATGAGACAGAGTGGGGCTGGGGCCCAGCCACACCACCTGGCCGCACGGGATGAGCCTGGCCGCACCAGGGGGTGGTCTGGCCGGCCCAGACACCCCCTCTGTCTCCCTCTTCACCTATAAGTTGCCTTCTGACCTAAAAACTCAGGAGGGGGGGTTGATGTTTTTGTAGAAGGAGTTCCGTTCTGCCGCCACCACCAAATTCCGCGATTCGGACCTAGACTCCGTTCTGGCACCCTACAGGGACGGGTAATTGGAGAAGATCATCGCCATCATAATCACCATCGCTGCTCCATTGTCCATCCATGTTTCCCCCATCTATGAGTGAGTAATCTCCCGCTTTAGGCTATGGGATGGTAGGGATTGGATGACATCGTTCATGTAATGGCATCAGATTGTTCGGGCATGGTGCCTAGTATCTACTATTAGTGCTTTTTGACTTTGTTGCGACTTGTTATGCTTAATGCTTGTCACTAGGGCCCGAGTACCATGATTTCAGATCTGAACATGTTATTGATTCATTATGATAGTATTGTTTATGGTCTTACCTGCAAGTCGTATACACACGTTCTTGTCCGGAACCAAAAGCCCCGAAGTGACAGAAATCAGGATAACTGGAGGGAATGGCTTTGATGTGAGGATCACATGTGTTCATGGAGTGTTAATGCTTTGCTCCGGTGCTCTATTAAAAGGAGCACCTTAATTGCCAGTAGTTCCCTTGAGGCCCTGCTGTAAATGGGCTGGCAGGACAAAAGATGTTGTGCAAGTTCTCATTACAAGCACGTATGACTATATATGGAACACATGCCTAGGATTATCTAGTACTTGGATGCTTTATATTATTTATCTAGAAATGCCCTATGTCTTGATTGCCACATGAATTGTCTTGTCCATGCAACCCCCGTGCATCCATCCCTATGCCTACCGCGCTTTAATCCCACTGTTTCCTGCAATTGTTACTAATGTCTTTACTTTTACTACTACTATTACTTTGATATTGCTATTACAAAACTATCAACTGATAAACTGCTATGAGCAAGATTGTTTCCAGGTGCAGCTGAATTAACAACTCAGTTGTTAAGGCTTATAAATATTCTTTGTCCCCCCTTGTGTCGAATCAATAAATTGGGTTTCACTTCCCTCGAAAATACTGCAATACACCCCTATACTTGTGGGTCATCAGGGGCATGCGGCCCTCCTCGATAGCCACCTTTTTGAGGTTGCGGAGGTGAAGACTGAGCAACTGGTGCTTGGCTATGAAGCCATGGACGTTCACGGACTCACTGCAGGTCCTCACGTCCTCAGCATGCTTCATGAAGGAGTTGAAGTCCGTGGCACAGAGCCTCCTAGTGGGGAAGAAGGGGCACCTGTACACGTTGCCGGTGAAGAAGTTGTTATACTGGCCGGACTTAAGCCTCCTCAGCACATGACAAGTCTTGGTGTCCTTGGACTCGTCATTACTGCGGACGTCACTGCTATCCTCCTATTGGAAAAAAAATAGTAGAGTGCAATAAGGACATGATTGCGATACTTTGATTATCGGGATTGATTATTTGCATAAATTAACCGATTGATATCTCCTGATTATTCCCCAAATCTAAAACCAAATCGAATACTGATCCCAACAATGAACATGGGGTTCAAATACGAATAGGGGGATTCATCGAAATACGAGATCTAACACAAGAGGATTAGCTACTATAAAAATACGAACAACCGAGCCCTAATAACAAGGGAAGGGGAGAAAACCCTGGTTACCTCCGACCATGGATCGGCAATGCTGGTGTCATAGGGGTTATCCGGGCTTATGTAGACAACCTCCTCATAGGGGTCCGAGCCGAGCAGGATCTACCCGAGACCAACAGGGGCCTCCTCGCCGGCGGCTACGGCGGATGCGGGGATTGGGACGGGGGCCTATATGGGGACGAGGGCCTCCTCGCCGGCGGACTTGGAGGCGTCCATGGCCACCGTGCCATTCTTCTCCATCACCGGCGTGGTTCGGTTTTTTTTTGGGTGTTGCAAAAGGTGATGGGACAGTGGAGACGGTTGAGTGAGCGAGTGAGTGATGAGTGAGAGTGGGGAGGCCTCTATTAAATGAGAAGGGAAGCGACGTTTGGTTGCACTACCGTGCACCGCGTACGGTACTGCACCGTGCAAGGCCACACGTGTCCGCTACCACTCCGTGCACGGCACACGCGTACCGTTAGTCATGTTTTTTCCCTCGTGTCTAACCCTGGCGATTCAGTTGTACTTAGTTTTTCCCTCGAGTGTAACACTGGCAGTTTGGTTATACTTAGTTTTGCCCTCCAGTACTAACACTACCGTGTGCAATATACTCAGTTTTACCCTCCGGTGGGTGGTCAATAGATAGTCAACGAATAGGTTTTATCTAGCTAATTGAGTCATTTAATGCACAACAAATTCAAAAAGAGCAAAACACAGTGGCATCTACCAAGGGAGTCTTATTATGTGGCCTGCCACCATACGAAATGTATATAAACCAAGTTTTAACCTAAATCACCACTTCTCAAATCACCTACTATCTACGAAGGTTCATGTCTTTCTACGCAAGCCTCTTCCCAAAACATCCCTCCCCAAAAATTAGTTTGTCTAAATGAGGCAATAATTGTCAAGCTGGTGTATATTTGAATTGCAAATAGTTTGATGTATGCCAAGATGTATTTATTGTATAAAAGACAGATTTTCCATTTTTAAAATCCTTTTCTATATTCTATTTGAATCCCTTTATCAGTCTTGCCCTTGGTTTTTAGGTTCTACTCACTTTTGCCCTTGGTTCTTAAGTGCTACTCAGTTTTCCCCTCTCTTTGTATCCATCTCTCGCACCTATGCTCATCTTCCCTGCTATGCTTTCATTGGTCGAGACAGTTGTCACACGGATCGTGCCCACCAACTGTTGATCCTCTGTGATCTGGCGGACAGGATAACGCCTATATCTGTCGGGGGGCACCCCTCTATCCATGCAAAATAATGAGTATGCCACCAGTACTTTAACTACATAAACAAATGAACTTGAATATAATTTCAAGGGAACATGTTCGAAGGTGTATAATTTGTGCATTACATTCCACTCTATGAAAATGATAATCTCTCAAGATTTTCTTAGCGCAATATTATCACATATTAAGTGCGATTTCAAAGAGTTCAAACGGGTATAATTTTCGTATACGCAAGTTTATGCATTACATTCCACTCCATGAAATGATAAATGATCAGTATTTTATTAGCACAACATTACCATGACCTAAGTGAGTGCGATTTCAAAGAGTTCAAAGGTATATAATTTTTTTATACGCAAGTTTATGCATTATATTTCACTCCATGTAAATGATAATCTCTCAAGATTTTCTTAGCACAACATTATCACGTATTAAGTGCGATTTCAAAGAGTTCAAAGGTGTATAATGTTTGTATACGCAAGTTTATGCATTATATTTCACTCCATGGAAATGATAATCTCTCAAGATTTTCTTAGCACAACATTATCACGAATTAAGTGCGATTTCAAAGAGTTCAAAGGTGTATAAATTTTTTATACGCAAGTTTATGCACTATATTTCACGCCATGGAAATGATAATCTCTCAAGATTTTCTTAGCACAACATTATCATGTATTAAGTGCGATTTCAAAGAGTTCAAAGGTGTATAAACTTCATATATGCAAGTTTATGCATTACATTCCACTCTACGAAAATGGGGGAGAAAATAATAATCTCTCAAAATTTTGTTACCACATCATTATCATGTATTAAGTGCGATTTAAAAGTGTTCAAAGGTTTATAATTTTCGTATATGCAAGTTTGTGCATTACATTCCACTCTATGAAAATGATAATCTCTCAAGATTTCATAGCACGACATTATCATGTATTAAGTGCGATTTCAAAGAGTTCAAAGGTGTATAATTTTTGTATACACAAGTTTATGCATTATATTTCACTCCATGGGAATGATAAATGATCAAGATTTTATTAGCACAACATTATCATGTCCTAAGTGTGATTTAAAAGATTTCAAAGGTGTATATTTGTCGTATATGCATTATATTTCACTATATGAAAATAAAGCAACGGCACGGGCACGGGCGTGGGGCTGGCTCGGTGTCTCATCTTGCAACGCCAACCTGGGTAAGCTGTGGGTCCGAAGCTCACGTGTATAAGCTGTGGGTCCAGTGCTCACGTGGATAAATTGTGGGTCTGATGCTGATCTAGATAAGTTGAGAGAGGTGGCCACTACAGGAATCGACTGAACGCGGCCCCACTTATCAGCATGTAATGGCAAGGGTACACTACGGGACTCGAAAGAAGGTGGCCCTACTCGTCAGCACGTAACGGTGAGGGTCCACTATGGGACCCGACTAAATGCGGCCGCACTTGTCAGCACGTAACGACAAGGCTGACGGACGCCGAGTTTTAGACCATGTGAGAGTTTCCGAGAAGGAGATGAGCAAAAGTGAGGAAAAACTAAGCAGCTGGGGAAAACTGAGTACAACTAACGAACCGAGGGTACGAAAAATAGAAATCCCTAGATTGATAAAGGCTTGAGGTGATATACTTGGCTAGCGGCGACCTCATAGGAACCTTAGTGGCAGAAAGGGTAGTACGATCTTCGCTTAGCGCCCCATTCGGGATCAACAACAACATCACCACTTAAAGCTTTGATATGTGTTTAAACTTAATAATCGTTTGTAACCCATGGCTTCGGTGTACTCTCGGTTGGATTAAAAGTCTATTACTATGTCCGCTGCATCAGGAGGGATCTAGAATATTAGGCTGTGTTTCCCACAAGAGATTATCTCAATACGAACATTATACATGACTATGCTTATTATTATATTTTATCCCATTTGTTGTGCAGCTGCAGGTGGATCTTCAACCATGGCCTATCTCCATCCATTGATTCAAACCCATTATAAAGTAAACTAGATTGGTCGGGTCAACTAAGGTAAAATGAACAAACAAATTCTTATAAATGTGTCCTTTTTTATTACCTTTTAGCAGTGCTTTGCAAGGTTTGATTAAACCTAGGTCTTCTACAGAAAAAGCTATTATACTACATCCATGAATCCGGATCGAAGGTATCAACCCTTTTTCTGGCGCCGTTGCCGGGAAGCAATTTCGCTATCCTGGTGAGTTCATTAGAGACCTTGTTTTTAGTTTTATTATTAGTTGTAGTTTAATTCTTGTTATTAGTTTACTTTCTTGTTATCTATTTGAAAACGTAAAAAATAGTTATTTGTTATTTGTTTTCATTACTTAAAATTTACCAAAATGATAAGAGCCATGGCTCAAAAGAGATTAGGGGAGTATGCTACTCCCATTGGATATTTTATTAGTGCACACAAAACTCAACCCGTAGTTGACGCGGAAACATATGAGATAAAACTTAACGTTTTAAGTTTGGTTCAACAAAACCAATTCGGAGGTTCATCTTCTAAGGATTCAAGATTGCACTTAAATACTTTTACTGAAATTTGTGACATGATGTGTATTAAGGATGTAGATCCAAATGTTGTTAAGCTAAGATTATTCCCTTTCTCTCTTAGAGGAAAGGCTAAGGATTGGTTGCTAGCTCTACCAAAGGGCACTATTAAATCTTGGGAGGAATGCACTAATTTGTTTATGACTAATTTTTTCCCCAACTAAGACTATAAAGCTAAGATCCAACATTACAAGCTTTAGACAAGAAGACCGTGATCCACTACCGCTTTTGTGGGAAAGAATGAAAGAAGCCATGATGAATAGTCCTAATCATGGGATGGAAGAGTGGATTATATTACATTTATTTTATAATGGTCTTAACCCAATGTCTAAGTCTATGCTAGATATTGCAGCAGGAGGAACGATCATGGGAAAGCAGGTGAGTGTTGCAAAGAAGTTACTTGATGATATGCAAAATAACCATGCCCAATGGCATGTGGAAAGAACCTCAAAGAGAGTAAGTTCAATTACCGAGGTAAACAATGAGGACCTTACATCTAAGGTAGATGAGTTGCTTAGCTTAATAAAGGGTCAGGAAGATACCCAAGTTAATGCTATCACTACCAATGTTAATGATGTTAATTTTATAGTTCGCACTCCTTTTAATCCCGCATGGAAAAATAATTATGCTTCTAATGTTCAAAAATATCACACTAATCCTGCAAGAGATCCTTATAATAATTATGATAATACTAATGGAGCAAATTATGGAAATCTCCCATTTGAGAAAACTGTTAGAACATTTATACAAGCTCAAACCGAACAAAATAATATGCTTATTAAGATTACATAGAACCATGAAAGTAGTATAGGAAGATTATCTAATCAGGTCGTTGCAATTATGTAACACCCTAGTTTTAGCTAATTCTTAAATAGTATTGATTTTTGCATTCATGACCATCATCTTTTAAATTGCATGCAAAAGAAATAATGCCAAACCCTAAACCATAGTTTCCTCTCTCTCAAATATATTCAAAAGGGTTTTGATATTTTCAAAAGACCCAAAATATATGTAGCCCAATTGATTAAAGGGCCCCTATAATATTTTCTATAGTTTAAAAAAGTGTCTAGTATTTTTCAAACGATTCAAAACATCAAAGTATTTGAAAATACAAATGGAAAAGAGAAAACAGAAAAGGAAACCTAGCTACCCAGGCCGGCCCAGCTACCTCCTCTCCTTAACAGCTTCCAGCACAAGCCAGTAGCCCAGCTACCCCCGTGCTACCTACCGCCAAGAGTGCAGCCACAACTCCGCGTGCAGCCCACCTTGGCCCAAGGCCCGGTACCCCTTCGCCTCATCATCTTCGACGACAACGGGAAGCAGCTACCTAGCGCGCTGATCGTTGTCGATCATGCCATGCCACGATGCTCGCCACCGTGCCACGTCCATGCCAAGGATAAGACTGCCCTGCGCCGTGTTCTTCTTCTCCTTGATCTCTCACTCCTCCCCCAGCACCCTCTCTCTCTCTGTCGACGTGATCCGAAACCCTAGCCCCGGCCGCCGTGAACAGCCGTTGTCCCCGACCTCCCCGTGCCCTGCCGATAGTGCCATGAGCTCCGCCTCGATGCCTTCTACCTCCTCGCCTTTTGAATCAAGCCTGGGCGCTCAAAATCGGCCGCATCAGCCATGTATTCTACAAGCCCGATGAGCTCCTCCGTCAACCTTGCCGCTGCTCTGGTCCACCTATGGCCTCGCCATCACCTTTGTTAGACTCACGGTGAGTTAGTCGTCCCGTAGGTCCTCTCCTCTAACCCCCTCTCGCTCTGTAGCCGCCGGTCATCATTGCTCTGTAAGCCCCACCGCCGCGTGCTGCCGTATCCCGTTCTCCGGTGACCAAAACTCGGTGGCACCGCCGTAGGTAGGGTCGTCGCGTCGCGCTGCATCTAACACGCGTAACATCGCTTCCCAGGTCGCCCTACTCCTCCGTCGCTGGCGACCACCTGGCGGTGGCCGTCGCGTGACATCACGCCGATGCCACCCTGAGGTGGGCCCTGGACCCGCTGACCGCTAGCATGGCTGTTGACGTGGCCCTTGGCCCGCATGTCAGCCTCTAGGGCTAGACCCAGCCTCTGTGAGAAAGTTTTAAGCGCACCGTTGACATCATAATGACGCAGTAAACCGTTTTAATTGGTATAATATTTCAGAAAAGGGTTTTAATCTTATAAAATCAATAAGTAATTATTTATAAGTCAACAAATGTGTATAATATATCAAAATGTTTAGAAAACTGAGATCTACACAATAGGCTCAAAATCATGCATTGTTCAACAACTTCAATGCCAAGTTTAATTAGAAGAATAAAGTGCCCATCTCATATACATCCGGGGTTTCTCCAAATTAGGGTTTGGACCCCTCAGAACCCTGTTCAATTTATCAAGCATGCTATAGGGTTTCATTTCAATACAATTAACTTGACATTTCATCATCCTTCGTGGAGCACTAAATCGATGCCATGTGTTGATTGTTTCCCCCTTTCTTTCTGGTGTTTGCTTCTTCTTGGTATACCTCGAAGTTGATGTGAGCAACGAGATCGAGTCCAACATTGAAGACTAAGATTAACACCATCAAAGATCAAATATCAGTACTTGACCAACTGTAATCAAGTCATGTACAAGATATCCAAAGATCTATATCTGGGTATCAATAGGTAAAGGCAAGCATATCCCGACCATGATATAATCCTATGGTTTCAAAAGCATTTCAATTGATGCCATGCTACATACGATTCTACTATGGTGTTTAAATGATAGATAGAGTATCCTATCTATTGCATTAGTCCGTTTTAGCTTATATTACCTGATCCACTCCTTCTAGCATAACTAGGTTTGGCTTGTGTAAACCGCTAGAGATTATATCTGTGCCTTGCTTAGCCAGGCTTAGCCGTCAGTGCTAGTTCATCCAGATGATGCATCAGATGTAGAGAATATAGTATGACAGGAGGAAAAGGTATACTGATGAGGTAAGATCAATGGTAAAGGTTAAATATGCTAAGTCTTGTATGGGAGGCCATGGTGGGAAGTGGTTTTTGTAGTCCCATGCTCACCACTACTAGGACCCAAGTTCTTGCCTTCAGAACCAAGATGAGTGTACAGCCACACGGGGCCTGGAAAACCTCACGAGTAAATAACTTTCCTAGTAGATTCCATGAGTCACCTAGTTTAGCGTTCCATTCGACATATGCATAATTGGTTGTTCTTGAAGGCGGTGAAGGAGGTCCATTCATACAGGTAGGTAAGCGTGGTCGGGGTTGCTTGAGGCGATTCCTCTAGTAAACCAACATCGCCCACATCTCTAGGAACCAGCTCCGGGATTTGACCCGTTACGGTGGAACCATCCTTAGGGCGTGACTCATGGTCTCGGTGAACGCAAGGTAAAGGTCGTGTCCAACCACTCTCTACTGACCTTCCAAGGAAGAGGGCTAATGATCTGGCATTAAGAGTTGGTTATTATGTGTGGGTAAAGTTGTATACCCTTGCAGGGTTAAATGTTTTCGAAAAGTCGTGTTCACAGTTATGAACCCTTGGTGACCGAATTCTAAGATCATAGAGAACAGTAACCTAATCATAAAACTTGGCAGTTCAAAGTGTGCTTAAGGATGCTTCCTCATGGGTATGAGGGGGTGATGCTAGTTGTGAGATGAGGATTACTTTGGTGGATATCAATATCATGATCAATTCTTTGGAGATCTCGCTCTCTTATCCCCTTTTAAAATATTCTGATTAGACGAGCTTCTTCTCCCTCTTGTTTTACAAACAAATATGGCTTTATGCAAACTAACCCCACCATCCATAAGTCTTGTGGAGCACACCCTGTACTCACCCTTGCTTTGTTGATACTTTTTTGTAGCAGAGTAATTGTTCCCCTGAAGATTAGTTCCGTACGACATCGACACCGACGAGTAGCTTGGGGTTCCTAGTCGGCAGTCTGGAATCTATGGATTGGGATGTCATTATTATGCTTGAGGCCTCTTAGGCCATTTGTTTAGTTTCCTATACTTAATAGCATAATTTGACTTTCATTGTTTGATGTTTGTGGTTAGTGACCTTTTCTTGTAAAAATTTGTTACTCTACTCAGTTATGAGCTTGCTATAATAATTTTTGTGTCGTAGGCTCAATGTAATGTTACCGATTCTCTCTATGTATGCTTTTGACATTTAGGTTAGGCTTATATCAGACATATGTCTAGGATTTGTCTAGCCCTAATACCGAGGGTGTCACAGTTTCTTGGTATCAGAAATGTACCGACTGTAGGAAAACCTTTCTACTGGTCGATGTTGAGTCTAGTGTTTGTGAAACCTATTTGAAAGTTGAAAAGTATTTGCGAAAACTTTGGTATGCTTCTTTTTCTCCTTATCCAGTCTCGCTCTTAACTCTGGGTGATCTTACCTTGTGTTGATTAGAAAAGTTTTGCTATCTTGTCTCGTCTTTCAAAACATAGGTGCCTTTTTGGCATGACATTTCTGAACCAGTTGACCTATTGTTGAGTTCTCCAGCATCAGTTGTGTGTTTTCCTTGTTTCCCTTTGCTCTTCTTCAGCTGGGAGATTCCTTTCCATCATGATCTCTCTATCTTATGGGCCCACAACATTATGTTGATGGTTCCATAGGGATATATTCTAGGCCTCGAAGTTTCCTTTCGCCTTGTGTGCCTCCTTTTCGTATGTTTGGGTACTTTAGAAGTTGTTTCTTCTTTTGGAAGCTACCTCGTGGTTACTACCTTGTAGTGCCTTCTATACTACTATTATAGTAGTTACTCCTTTCTCGGGTTTTAACCCAAGGACTTGAACCGAAGATCCCTGATTGTGCTAGATTGCGGTGTTGTGAATCTTGTACATGAAGCTGACCTTTAACCCAAGATCCAATTTGTTGATACTTGTTGTTAATGTTCACACATTACCTCAGGATGGCTAGTACCTTCTACTCTAGCCTTCAGGCTTGTGGTTATTATCGTGATTAAATTACGACAAACAAAGGACTTCCCCTACCACATGCTATGGCAGATGTTCTTTAATGGAACCAAATAGATCACGACAAGAGTACTCCTCGTGAGTCTCGCTTCTATATCCCTGACTCTGCCACACCTCCCTTTCCTGCATCGGTCCTCGGAGGATTATTGACTTATGCATCCACATCTCGGGATTCTATCCTAAGCATGTTCCTTTTCCCTTGTTGTTTCTGACCTTTGTCTACCAATTGGTAGCCAAGTAGTAAATGTGCATTGGTGTCTTCCGATGCAAGATACTCTTGTGGTTCATCAAGACAAACCAATTCAGGATGTCAGGAGAAACAAACTCCAGAACCTTGTCGTATCTAGGACCATGTCAAAGTGTTGTAGTCCATAGATCAATAGGTGTTGATTAGCTTTTGTTCTTTTCTACCTTAAGGTATCACACTCTTATATACTAAGAGGTCATGTTGAGTTTCACGACCCCTAGTTAAGTGATGCTCCTACATATTCTTACCTACACTTCATTTAAGTTGTTCTTGCTCGAGAATGATGCGTGTGCATAATAATGTGGTCATTTGAGATTCTTAGCAATCATTATTGTTTGGACCTCAACAAGGACATTGGTGTCATCCTTAGTGTGATGGTTAACCCTATCACTAAGCAAGGGATTATTGAACTACCAAGTCCATTATTCTGGTACACTCTCTTTAGTCAAAGAGTTAGGGTTGTGCCGAAGCTCTTAGACTATGTCTTCTTGCCTTACCAAGCAAGTTTCCTCTCAAACTAAGTGACATAATGGTGGTTCGTGATATTCTAGACGTCTTTCTAGAAGTATCGCCATGTTGCCACATGACCGTGTAGTCAAGTTTTTGAGCAATCTAGTTATTTGAACTGCTCCTTCTCCAAGGATCCGTACTAGATACCCTTGAACTACTTGGTTGAACTTAAACAACAACTTGGAGATTGTAAGAAAAAAGTTATATCCGACTTAGTTCATCTTAAAAGGGATGTCTAGTTTTGTTCGCGATGAAGAAGGATAGTGTTTCCTTCGTGGAAATGTTATCGTCCCCTCCTTTGATTTTATTCGGGGTATCCTCAAATCAAACTCAGTCCTAGGGACTATCCTGATTATGTATTTACTCGTGATGTTTCACTTGGGTACATTTTCAAGTTCTTTGGTCTAACCAATATCTATGTCATGTTCATACAGTATATGAGTTCATGTTCTTCGAGTGTCTCGATAAGTTTGTTATTGAGCTCATGGATGGCATCCTTATCTTCTCCATGCTAGATTTGATACATATGGAACAATTGGCATTAATGTTGGAAACTTTTGAGAACCATCTTCATGTCATCTTTAAGTATGTGCTCAGGATGTTAGAAGTAACCTTCTCTGGTTCATGTACAATAGTTGAAAGTTGTCACTGTGAACTTGAGTAGAGTTATCCTTATTTCCTCAGGAATCATTTCAAGTCAGTCAAGCATGTGCAAAGTATTCTTGATATGGTAGGTTGATACCTTCACATCTTAAGAATCCTCTAAGCACACTAAGCCACTGATGATTTGTCATGGAAGAGAAGAAGTCCTTAAAACATTAGTATCCTCCTAAATGCTTTCCAACAAGGATATAATTGTGTTTTGTTGAAATCAATTCATGTAGGTGCAATTATATTTTGATAACTTGCTAATACTTGGGTTTCACAACCTAGCTCATTCTTTTGGATCTTGACACTATCGTCCATGTCTTGAGACTCCAGTAACTTTAACTTTGCGATAAATGTTAATTTCTATTCGGACATGTTGAGTCTGAAGTATCATTCCACCTTACCAGAGCTGAATCTCAAGCAACAATGATGGTTAGTGTTCATCAAGGTTTTTGACATAGGTCTCTTTGAAAATATGGAAAGATTGATGTGATGGATGATACAATTAGCCGGAAGACCTCTTGTCACATTCCCTTGAATCAGTAATAACAACCACTCCTCATAAGGCTTCTTCTATGACATATTATAGGAGTTGTACTTATGGTTTCATTTGTATCTGACCCTTACTTGATGTCCCTTGTCTCGAATATCAAGGAGAACATTTAAAGAAGTGTTGCTAAATATCTCTCTGTCAATCCTCCAGACCCTTTTATGTTGGCAAGCTCTTGTTATGCCAAGTAATTGGAGTCTGAGAGTGAAGTTTCTTTTTCCTCGTGTCATCAAGAATCTTCTTATATAGTCATCTTAGTGGTGTAAAGTGGTATCACAATCTTTGGCAAAGATTTTGATAAACCTGGATGAATAAAAAGTTGTCTTTGGTTCCTCTAACATGTTCGAAGTGCGACTACGATTTTGTCAATCGATAGTTACTTTTGTTACATGTTTCTTGTGACTCTTATGAGTCCTCTCCACTAAGCAACCTTTCCATTTCAAACTTCTGTTGAACGAGGAGTGATCCTTCTATATCAAAAGTATCAACAGTTTGGTTGTACGTATCTTTGTACCCGTGAAATCTCTACTTAAGCCATATAGTAGAGGTTCATGTATCGAAGTCTATGGTCATGTTCTTTGTGTTGTTTGCTCTCCTTATCAGAAGCTTAAACTCTTCTAAAGCTCCATGGTCTCAATCCTTATGAAGGCCATCTATCTAACACCTTGAAAACCATCTCTTCTTGTTTCCTCTATTACCTTAACGTGTTTCATGCTTGTTAGCTCTAGAGATGTTATGAAACATCCAACCATGAGTTGACTGTGAGATACTCTGGTCGTGGATTTGTGTCCTTCCCTCTTTCCCTTAATGTGTGTAGCTACCTCGAAGAAATGAAGCGCTTAATTCATCAATAATGGTGGCATGGATCAACTTCTCCGAAGAGACTGTCGAAGTCTAGTGTAACCCTGTTCCTTCTATCTTCCTACCTAGGAATCTCGGGACAAGATTCTGTTAAGGGGGATAGAGCTGTAACACCCTAGTTTTAGCTAATTCTAAATTAGGGTTGATTTGTGCATCCATGAGCATCATCTTTTAAATTGCATGCAAAAGACATAATGCCAAACCATAAATCCTAGTTTCCTCTCTCTCAAATACATAAAAAATGGTTTTGATATTTTCAAAAGACACAAAATATATGGAACTAAAATTGATAAAAGGGCCCCTGCAGCTCCCTCCTCTCCTTACCTGCTTCAGCGCGAGCCAGCAGCCCAGGCCGAAGCCCAGCTACCCCGCGCTACCTGCCGCCTAGCGTGCAACCACAACTCTGTGTGCAACCCACTTTGGCCCAATGCTCTGTACCCCTTCACCTCATCGTCTTCGACGATGATGGGAAGCAACTGCTTTGTGCACCGGTTGTTGTCGATCGCGCCGCGCTGCGATGCTCGCTGTCGTGCCATATCCTGGCCAAGGATAAGACCGCTTTGCACCGTTTTCTTCTTCTCCTTGACCTCTCACTCCTCCCCCAGCGCCCTCTCTCTCCCTCGACGCTAGCCAAAACCCTAGCCCCGGCCGTCGTGAACAGCCGCCATCCCCGAAATCCCCGTGCCCCACCGACAGTGCCATAAGCTCTGCCTCGATGCCTGCTACCTCGTTGCCTTCTGAATCGAGCCCGGGCGCTCGAAATCGGCCGCATCGGCCATGTATTCTACAAGCCCGACGAGCTCCATCATCAACCTTGCCGCTGCTCTGGTCCACCTCCGGCCTCGCCGCCACCTTCGTTAGACTCACGGTGAGCTGGTGGTCCAGTAGGACCTCTCCTCTGACCCCCTCTCACTCCGTAGCCGCTGGTCATCATTGCTCTATAAGCCCCACCGCCGTGTGCCGCCATATCTCTTACTCCGGTGAACAAAACTCGGTGCCGTAGCCGTAGGTAGGCTCGCTGCGTCGTGCTGCATCTAACTTGCGTAACCGCGCTTCCTAGGTTGCCCTCCTCCACCCTCGATGGCGACCACCTGGCGGTGGTCGTCACGTGACATCACACTGATGATGCCTTGAGGTGGGACGTGGACCCGCTGACCGCCAGCGTGGCTGTTGACATGGCCCTTGGCCCACAGGTCAGCCTCTAGGGCTAGGTCCAGCCTCTGTGAGAATGTTTTAAGCGTGCCGTTGATGTCATAATGACGCAGTAAACCCTTTTAATTGGTTTAATATTTTAGAAAAGGGTTTTAATCTTATAAAATCAATAAGTAATTATTTATAAGTCCGAAAATTGTGTATAATATGTCAAAATGGTCAGAAAAATGAGATCTACACAATAGGCTCAAAATCATGCATTTTTTAACAAATTCAATTCCAAGTTTAATTAGAAGAACAAAGTGACCCCTCTCATATACATCCAGGGTTTCTCCAAATTAGGGTTTGGACCCCTCGTAACACTGTTTAATTTGTCAAGCATGCTATAGGGTTTCATTTCAATATAATTAACTTGTCATATCATCATCCTTGGTTGAGCATTGCATCTATGCCATGTGGTGATTGTTTCCCCCTTTCTTTCTGGTATTTGCTTCTTCTCGGTAGACCTCGGAGTTGATGTGAGCAACGAGATCGAGTCCAACATTGAAGACCGAGATCAACACCATCAAATATCGAAGATCAATAATTGACCAACTATAATCAAGTCAAGTACAAGATATCCGAAGATCTATATCTGGTTATCAACAGGCAAAGGCAAGCATAGCCCCACGATGATATAATCCTATGGTTTCAAAAGCATTTCAATTCTTGCCATGCTGCATACAATTCTACTATGGTCTTCTATCGATAGATAGAGTATCCTATCTATTGCATAAGTCCCTTTGAGCATATATTACTTGATCCACTTCTCCTAGCATAACTAGGTTTGGCTTGTGTGCACCACTAGAGCTTATATTTGTGCCTTGCTTAGCAATGCTTAGCCGTTAGTGCTGGTTCATCCAGATGATGCATCAGATGCAGAGAATCTAGTATGACAAGAGAACGAGGTATACTGATGAGGTAAGATCGGTGGTAAAGGTTAAATATGCTAAGGCTTGTATGGGAGGCCATGGTGGGAAGTGGTTTTTGTAGTCCCATGCTCGCCACTACTAGGACCCGAGTTCTTGCCTTTGGAACCGAGACGAGCATACAGCCACACGGGGCCTAGAAAATGTCCTAACTTTCCTAGTATATTCCATGAGTCACCTAGTTCGCCATTCCGTTCGACATATGCATAATTGGTTGTTCTCGAATGTAGTGAAGGAGGTGCATTCATATGGGTAGGTAAGCGTGGTTGGGTTTGCTTGAGGCAGTTCCTTTGGTAAACCAACATTGCCCACATCTCTAGGGACTGCCTTTGGGATTTGACCCGTTACAGCTGAACCATCCTTAGGGTGTGACTCATGGTCTTGGCGAATGCAAGGTAAAGGTCGTGTCTGACCACCCTATACCGGCCTTCCAAGTAAGAGGTCTAATGATCTGGCATTAACAGTCAGTTGGTACATGTGGGTAAAGTTGTACACTCCTGCAAGGTTAATTATTTTTGATATGAACGCTTGGTGACCGAATTCTAAGATCATAGAGAACATTAACCTAATTGTAAAACTTGGCAGTTCATCGTTTGCTTAAGGATGCTTCCTCATGGGTATGAGGGGGTGATCCCAGTTGTGAGATGAGGATTACTTTGGTGGATATCAAGATGATGATCAATTCTTCGTAGATGTTGCCCTCTTATCCCCTTTTAACATATTCTGATTAGACGAGCTTCTTCTCCCTCTTGTTTTACAAACAAAGATGGCTTTATGAAAAATAACCCCACCAGCCATAAGTCTTGCAGAGTAAACCCTGTGCTCACCCTTGCTTTGTTGATACTTTTTGTAGCAGAGTAATTGTTCCCCTGAAGATGAGTTCCGTAAGACATCGACACCGACAAGTAGCTTGGGGTTCCTGGTCGATAGCCTAGAATCTATGGATTGGGACATCATCGTTATGTTTCAGGCCTCTTAGGCCATTTGTTCAGTTTTCTATACTTAATAGAATAATTCGCCTTCCGTTGTTTAATGTTTGTGGTCAGTAACCTCTACTTGTAATACTTTGGTTCTCTGCTCAGTTATGAGGTTGTTGTACTAATTTTAGTGTCGTAGGGTCACTGTAATGTTAATGATTCTATCTTTGTATGCTTATAAAATTTAGGTTAGGCTTATATTAGACAGAGGTCTAGGATTTGTCTAGCCCTAATCCCGGGGGTGTCACAAATTAGAAATGATGTGCATGATCTACAGGAAAGAAGTAAGGTAGCCAAGAGCCAAGCTCTCATACTAGCAAAGTTTGCTGGAAAACCCGAGCCAAATCCGGTAGAAGAGCTCAAGATGATGATGGTGGTAACCAATGATGAAAAACCTGAAGAGCTAGATTATAGCAACGCGCCAACATCAGAATATACCGTGGAAGATCTATTGAAGATGATCACCGTAAGAATCCAGGTATATAACAAGGTAATGATGCTATGTACCAACAATTTATAGAACAAGTAGCATCTAAGGTTCGTGATTTAGAGATGGAGTACAAAAGACTAGCTGATAAGCTTCCAGCTAAGCTAGATGATATATTTGAGCCCACTATTAAAATTAAGTTGGGAGTTAATGATATATCTGCACTTTGTGATTTGGTGCAAGCGTCTCAACAATTTCCAAAAGCCTATTTGATAAGTTAAACTTGGGGCCATTTGTTACAACTGAATTAAGACTCCATCTAGCTAATTCGACTTATAAACAAGCTGTTAGGTTCAAAGAAAATATAGTTGTTGAAATTCAAGGTAGTTCCACTCTTATTGATCTTGGTATTGTGGACATGCCTGAAGATCCCATAGCACCTATAACTCTAGGTAGGCCATTTCCTAAGAACTATTAAAGCTTTGATTAATTTACATGAAGGGAATGTAAGAATAGGGCTACCATCTAGAGATCCTTTTGTAGTCCACTTCCCTAGGAAATAGAAGGCCAAGCCTAATGATGATGATGGTGTAGTTACTTTAAAAGAAAATTACTTTGGAGTGGGCATTCCACTCCACAAACCCTAAGTTATTGCCATCAAGGTCAAGCTAATTGACCTTAACTAGAAGCTCTTCATGGGAGGCAACCCATGTGAAATAAATTTTTTCTATTATATTTTATTTTCTGTTAGTTTTTTTTTTCGTTTTTAATAAAGAGTGTTCAAGAAGACCTATGGAGAGAGGAGAACAAATAAGGTAATCCTCTATATTTTATTTTACGAAAACATGGCCTAAGAAGTATTGCTAGATCATTACTTACTGTTTTTGCTGCTATCTAACCAGTTGATAAGATGTGCAAAGGCGCACGGAGCTACTAATCAAATTCCTTGAGTTTTTGTAGTTCAAAGTGTCGAAAACAACCACTAGTACGTTCAAAGTGGACTGAACCGTACGCCTGTACCACCTCAAGGCAAAGGAAGATACAAAAATTCGATGTTTGCCGAAGGAACAGTGTCGATAACGACCACTGGTACGGTCAGACGCGCCCGTACCGAGCGCTCGTACCGTACCTCCCGAGCAAACATCAAGTTTTAAGCAAAAGTCACCGTAGCGTTAACAACCAGCAGTACGGGCGCGCACAACCGTACCGTGTGCCCGTACCGAGTGCACCGCCTAGGAGCAGCTATCGCCCCCAAGGTAAGTCACCTGGTACAGGTGGGCTCCTGTTGTACCGCCCCCCGTACTGAGTACACAGATGCCATATGCACCCCGAGAAGGTAACAAAAAATCCCCAAATCAATTTTTCTCCTTCGTCTTCCTCCAAACTTCAAACCACCTCCATTGGATCTTCAAATTTACCCATTCTTTCATTGATTCTTCGCACCCACTCGATCTAAGGTATGATTCTCATCTGATCCCCAACTTATTTGTGCAAAAGCCCCGCTTAATCTTTCATCATTCCCAATCTAGACATAGGTCTTGTTCTTGATCCAGTCTTTATATTAAGTATGCTTAGCATTGATTTTAGATGAACTTCGTTCGTAGTTAGTGTAGAGAATCACTTATTCTATGTTTCTATTGGACAAAAAAAATTATTAGCAATCTTTATTTACTTTTTCTTGTTTTTATTTAGGGATTTCTATTTTCGTGCTCCTGGTTCGTTAGTCATACGCAGTTTTCCCCAGCTGCTTAGTTTTTCCTCACTTTTCCCTTCCATCCATTCTGAAACCCTCACATGCACTCGGACGGGGGATGCCGTCAGGTCAAAGGCTTGGTCATTACATGTTGATAGGTGGGACCATGTTGGGCGGGTCATGCGTTGAGCGTTATGTTACGTCGCCTCGACCGTTACATGCTGACAAGTGGGGCTAGTATAACACGGCGGACCAACCATCCGTCTCTCGCTACTTGTGGGCCCTGCTTTTCCTGATTGTGTGGTCGGTGCAGCCAATGACAAATGGAGCCGTTCGGTGGGGCCATCGAAGCCAATTAACCATGGGGCTGCTATGTGGAGCCGTTCTCTAGGGCCTTCATAGCCAATCACCGGTGGGGCCATCATGTGGGACTGGAGGGGGGATTTGCATATTTGCCATGTTTTACCTTGCAACTTACATATTTGCCATTTTGTGTGTCACTGGCATGTGGTGGTCATGTGGCAAATATGCAAATTTCAAAGAAAAAGTTTGGCAGATATGCAAAATTGGCAAATATGAAATAATTGACATGTGGGGTCATGTATGACATGTCAGCTCTCTCACATCTTCTCCCAGCCCCTAGCCAAGAGCAGCTCCAATCCCACCGGCGGACAGAGCATCCATCGTCAGCACGTCGGCGCGTCGCCGGATCTATCCTAAGGCAATATCAGACGAACTGTCGCGTTGCACCTCAACCACAGCTCTCACACATGTTTCGTGTGCACGCATTGTACGTTGAGGCAGTACCGACCGCATGCAGGTCCACCATGAAAGGAATATGCCCGAGAGGCAATAATAAAGTGGTTATTATCTTATTCCATGTTTATGATGTTTATTGTGCATGCTATAATTGTATTAATTGGAAATGTTAATACATGTGTTTTTAATAAATAGAATACAAAGTTCCTAGTACTGCCTCTCATATAAACTAGCTCGTTGATTAAGAAGATGATCAAGGTTTCCTGATCATGGACATTGGATGTTGTTAATAACGAGGTCACAACATTGGTGGAATGATGTGATGAACATTCATCCGATGTATAGCATTACGATCAAAGTCATTATGTTTATATTGCTATAACATCATACGAAGTAATCTTAGTCCTTAGACCATGAGATCATGTTAATTGCTAACACCGGAAGAGTATCTTGATAACATCAAACGTCACATCGTAACAGGGTGACTATAAAGGTGGGTTCAGTGCTACAAAGGTGTTATGTTGAGGCTCATGGATCAAGAGTGGGATTTGTCCATCCCGATGACGGATAGATATACTCTGGGCCCTCTCAGTGATATCACATTAAGATAGCTTGCAAGCAAGTGATGTGATCACTAGAATGTTATATCACGGGAATGAGAAAAGAGTGCATGTCGGCAACGAGATCAAACTAGGTATGGAGATACCGATGATCGAATCTCGGACATGTAATATATCGCGAGCCAAAGGGATTTAGTTACTAGCATTAAAGGTTCTCACGATCACAGAAGTCATCGTTGAATGTGTAGGAGTCAGCATGGATCTCCAGGTCCTGCTTCTGATTATTGATCTGAGAGGGGTCTCGATCATGCTGCATTATTCACGAACCGTAGGGTGACACACTTAAGGGATACCGACACCATTTGGAGCAAATATGTTTTAGATAAAGATTTAAGAAAGCGTTGGAATTATTTCAATGGACACCGAAACTATTTCCGGTGAAATTGCTGAAATTGGTTCTGCATGTAATATTGAAATGTTACAGGGGGGTTTTATGTGAATGTTGGTTAATGAAAGTAATTAAAAAAATTCTGAATAAAACTAATAAAAGAGTTTTATTAAATGAGAGAGCATTAAATTTGGAGAAATTTAATGCATTTAAAGTGGAGACTTTAATGGAGAATGTGAAGAGGCAAATTTATGTGGAGGGAGTTACCACCACATGAATGGGGGAGGTGAAGGGTCACCTCCATGCGGCGCCGGCCATGGGAGGGGTACCCTCCCCTCCTCCTATAAAAGGCACCCCTCTCCTCACTTCTCACTCACACCTCCTCGTGAAGGATCTCTCTCCCCCTCTAGTATTTTTCCCCATGGTCTCGGATTAGAGAGATACATGTTCCCAGTGGCTTTATCTGGAAAGGAGTTTCTGCTTCCGCTGCTTTGCTGGAGCGAGGGACGGAGGTTGTCGGGGGTACCGGACGTCTGTGCGATCACGGATGCACCGCTGCTTTGCGGTGCTGGACTTGGTGGTGCTAGACTTGCTGGAGCTGGATCTGATGGACGTGCTGGAGCCGAACCTGCTGGACTTCATCATGATCTTGATATCGTTAAGTGTACGATTACATCATCCACGAGTTCCAACTCGTTAACAAAGCTTTGTTGTCTTCAAGGATAAGTTCTCTATGGATGTATATCCACCCGTTGCGTGTATCTAGTAGATAGATCTTGGCGTATAGTTCCCATCGTAGGAATTTTTTTGTTTTCTATGCTGCAAACCCAACAGTGGTATCAGAGCCTGATCTATGCGTAGGTGGTTTGCACGGGTAATACACATATTTTTATATGTGGGCGATGATGATCATGTTATTGCATCTTTCATGTATTTTGGATATTGGTGGCATAGTGGGATGAAGCGGCCCGGACCAACCTTACATGTCATCGTACATGAGACCGGTTCTATGACTGACATGCAACTAGTTTTGCATAAGTGGCTGGCAGGTGTCTGATTCTCCTACTGTAGTCAATATCTGATTTACAACGAGTTGCTAATAACTTGGTGAAAGGATAGAGATGTCGCCTAGAGGGGGGTGAATAGGCAATTTCAAAACTATTACGGTTTTGGCTTGAAAGAATGCGGAATTAAACTAACGTTTATTTTACAAGCACAAAACCTAAATACACTAGGCTCAACTAAGTGCACCAACAACAAGATGAGTTAAGCAAGATAGCACAAGATAAATATACCATAAGTGATAAGCAAGATATAAGTACTTCAAGATCGATGGCTATCACAAGGAAAGTAAGCTCGGGTATAGAGATAACCGAGGCACGCGGAGACGAAGATGTATTCCCGTGTTCCCTTACAAGTAAGGTACGTCACGTTGGAGAGGTGTGGGATTCCACGAAGGATTTCCCAACGCCACGAAGGCTCACCTTCTTCTCCGAGTGTATCCCACGAAGGAATAGGCCCTTTCCTTATGGCTAGATTTTCCTCCACTCCAGAGATGGCAAGCTCCACAACCACTTCACATGCTCCACGAAGGAGAATCCCAGGTCTCTTCACAATCTTCCACGAAGAGGACACCGCAGCACCAACCGCCAAGCCAACTAGGAGGTCACCCTCCAAGAGCAACAAGCTCACGGTCTCTCACTCGAACAAATCATAGTGGAGAGCTCAACACTTATGCAAGAATGCAAAGCAAGAACACCAAGGGCATTCAAATCCCTCACTCTCAAATCTCACCAAAGCAACAAGTGATAGGGAGAAATTAGAGAGGAAGAACAATGGTGGAAGTCAACCAATGAATCCAAGATCTAGATCCAATGGGTTTCCCTCACTTAGAGGAGGAATTGATTGGTGAGGATTGTAGATCTAGATCTCCTCTTCCAAAGCCCTAAAAAAGATGCAAGAATCATAGAAGAGAAGGGAGAGGAAGCAAGCTCAAGAGGGTCAACAATGGAGGTCAATTTAGGGCTCAAGAACACCCAAAAACGTTGGGGGAAGAACCCCCTTTTATAGGGAAAAGCAAATATGTCCGTTGGAGAGAAAACAACGAAAACTCGGTTCCAAAGTCAGTTGGACCGGCTCCAGAACCGAGAAACTCGATCCTAGGACGGAGGACCGACCTACAAACCGAAATACCTCTGTTTGCCAACCCGGAATAGGCTCATTCGCGAAAACCGGAAAATCCGGTCTGAGATCCAGTCTACCGGAGCTGGAACCGGACCGTCCGGTGTGGGTCTCGGTTGAACCGGATCCACAACCGGGATGAAACTGACTTCACGAAAAACGCAATAACTTTTGCATCCGGACTCCGATTTCGATGATCTTGGGCTTGTTTTGACGAGGACAACAAGCTCTAAAATATGGTGCATGAAAACATCATAGTGAAACAAAGGAAGATAGAACCAAATAAGGAAAGGTATGGAGCCTCCCTATAAGAAGAACCGGTAAAACCTTCAAACTCGAAAACGCCATATAAGATGCATACGAATTCTGTTTTCGATGAACATGGACTTGCTGAAGAGCTAGCAACAAGATCAAGAACCTCACATAGAGAAAATACCAAGAGGAAACAAAATAGGAAGATGCAAACTATGCAAAAGATTGAGCTCCCTAAGACAATGTGATCAAGTTACCCAACCGAAATCCCCTCTTGATAGTGCGGCTATCTATCCTATAACCCGGTCTCCCAACAACCACCTGGAGACCGGTAAAAGGAAAACCTAGCAAGGCCATACCTTTTCCTTGCGCATCCCGCTTGATCTTGATGACAACGCTTCAAGCTCCATCCAAGCCGGAATGCATCACTTGATCATTGTTGCTTCGTGAAGACTCGTAATATGCTCCCCCATACACCACTATGGGATAGCTTCATTAAGACACATCTTCACATGCGCATTATCACCAATATGGATGGCAAGCTCCAAGCAAATGATCTTCTCGAGTTGCTTATCTTGAACTTGCCCTTCTCAAACTTTGATGACGATCACCACTTGATGTCATCCTCTAATGAGCTATATGAGATCTTCAATTTTGAAGCATTCCCATGGAAAGATACCTATCCCATATGGAAAACACAAAGGCACATATATAATGGGTTAGTTCATGATGCATAAATGACAAGGCTTACCATACCACAAGATCCTTGTGGTACATTCTTTATGCTTCAAGTGTTGACCAACTTGAAATCACTCTTCACTCTTTGTATTGGTCAACCAAGTATCTTCTCATGCTCCATCTCAATATCTTGAGGTACATAAAGAATTCTTCATTTGATTACATGCTCTAAATCTTAGTCAACCATAGCTCAACTAATGAGGCTATCATGACACCGACTTAGAGCCATATCTTGAATTCTTCTATTGAGGTCACACTCTCAAGATCTTGAACATATCATATTCTTATCTTCAACTCGATGATCTTGATGCCAAAAGTCAAGGTTATCTTTATCTTCATGGCATCCATGCTTGAATCCACTACAAGCATGACCTATGGAATATTCCTTCATATAAAACTCAATAAAAACATTACTCCATAGGGATTGTCATTAATCACCAAAACCACACATAGGGGCAATTACCCTTTCAATCTCCCCCATTTTGGTAATTGATGACAATCACAACAAGAGGGTTTGTATAATGAATATTAGAAACAAGTACGCAACTTATCCGAGAATAAGTTGTATACAAGAGGTTGTATTTGATATGGTTAAGTAACACAAAGATACTAGCCCATATCAAAACCGATTCTACTCACACAAACTACGACTACTACAAGAGAAGTGAGTAGAACCAACATATGTAGAGCAAACTCCCCCACAATATATGCACGTGTGATGAACTTGAATTTCAGTGCATACATTGTTAAGCATAACCTTTGGGAGAGTTTCCACTATATATTCAACCATGCAATACATAATAAAGATGAAATGCATGAAAGGCAAACACTTAAGAACAAACCAATCTTAAGTACAAAACCATTTCCCTTAAACCCTCTAAACTTCTCCCCCATTGACAACAAGTGCCAAAATGGATGACAAGGTTGGAAGGACAATATAGTATGAGTTCCTACACAAGGTGTGCATTACTCGTAATATGAGTGAAAACATATGCACATATCCAATGATGAATACTTGGAGGAAATCAAACTATATTGAGGATCAAATATTGCTAAAAAGATAAAAAGGTGAAGAAACATCAACGGATGAAGAAAGCAATCAAAAGATCCAAATAATCTAATGGACAAATATGCTCTAAATTAAATAAGGAAGCTCCCCAAGGTTCATGCATAAATTAGTTGTTTCATTTTAATACAATATGCACAAACATGGAATCCTCACTCCCTCTTTATCATTTAGAACACAACCAAGATACAAGTAGTATAGATATTAATCCATACACTTGTCAAGACAAGCTTAAGTCCAAAATAAACCAAATATGATATATGAGTGCGCGAAGATGCAATAAAAGTAAACCGAGCACTCATAAATCAAGACCTTACCAATACCTTTAAAAACAAGAGGATAAGAGAGATGGTTGGCAAAGAGCGAGGATATTAACACTCTTGTGTATATAAGTTTCTGAGTGGACAAGACATGAGAATAATCCACAAAGAAACATCCACACATAAGAGGTTAATAAAAATAAAAATACGACATATCCAAGAGGAAGGCATAACATATACCAAAAATGATATTTTTCTTAAGAGCATATATAGCCCATGGCTCTATTTTCTCTTATGATATATCAATGAACTTCACCAAAGAAAAGGAAAAACCTCAAAAACATCACAACTAACACTAAGGGAATTAATGATAGTTGGGATATTTTGAGAAAGGCAACAAGTATTAAAAGTAAGGATTCGATGCAATTTCAACAATATTGCACATGAGAGTACCTTGAGGAATTTATATACAATTAATTGCTAGAAGGCATATTTGGGATTGGTGAATCATGAACATGATTTTATATACTCCCCATTATATGCATCATCTCAAATTACTCACATAAGCAATAAGGATAGAAAAGTCTTTCAAAGATTCTTGCAAGAACCGCAACATTTACAAACAAATAAATTCATGCCAAGATGCAACCTACAAGAGATTGGATGGAAGAATAGTATGCCTGAATAAGATACTTGTTACCGAGATAACAATGGTATGATGTAGTAGATAAGAATTCTTCAATCGCATCCTAGCTTGTCTCCAACTATCATGTGGTGATAACACCTTTCTTATAGATGAGACAAGCATCCATTGCATCTCCAATGTACCTAAAACAATATTCAAGTACATCTTTGTCCCAAAACTTATTGGGTCCAAAGCGGTTAGACTAACCACAACACATAGGACATACTCCATAAAAATATGTGCATATTTAGAGATGAAATTTGAATTTCATGCACATCATAGCTGTTCAAGGATTTGATGGAGTATACCCTATATATTGGATCGAAGAAAGGAAAACATGATATAAGATATACATTTAGTAAACATGCATGCACGAGACTTTCAAGAACCAATGAATATATAATTTGGAAAAAACACCAAAATATTTAAGAAGGCATAAAAGGTGTGACAAAACACATTTGTTGTCCAAACTATATCAAAGAATCAAATCAACACAAGAATTGTTCAACAAAGTTCAACAAATGAACTAAGCAAAAACTATTGAGCATAAAAGATGAGATAAAAATATAAATGCTCAAAGATTTATCTCATTCAAGAAAATAACATAGAGAAGAAAGAATGAGATAACAAACTCCCAAAAGAGCAAGGTTTCAACAAATAAAGCGAACCCTTAACACTTTTCACAATGGCACAAGGTTCCGAGAAGAAAAGGTTTGTCTTCCACTAAAAACACATTTGATAATAATCAAAAACACCATCAAAGAGATGTTCAAAAGCCAAGGAAGACAATGGGAGCCACAACAATTTTTGTAAAGAAAAAAAAGGCCATAGGAGGTGAAATCCAAGGTGAAGATGATCCACAAATGCTACCACACCCAAGTATATAAATTGTTGAAGACAATGAGTGTACAGGAATATATTTCCGATGGTATATTGCACGGATATTTAAAGATAAATCTTCACAATAAAAAACATAGGATAAGAATAAAAAGATTAAGCACTATGCAAAGATAGAGATTCTTGATAGCTTCAAGTAGTCACACAATCATGCAAAGCAATGATTATAATAACTTGAAGCAAATGGTCTCCCAAATAAGATATAGAGATATGCATTTGAGGAAGGCCACACCAAGAATTTCTTACTCAAGAAAAGACCAAAAAGACGAGCAATAAAATCTTCTAACAAAAATTAGGACCTTGTTTGAGCTAACATGCCACCTAGATACACGATAATCAACAATATCAACTCTAAGTGGCACCACCTCATATGTTCAGATTTCCTAGGATTGTCATATGCAAAAGTAGCATATTACTCCCCCATAAAGTGGTATTCATTTTTTATTAATAAGAGGAAAAACAACCTCGACTAGAGATAATTAATGGACATTTAGAATTTGAATTTCTCATGAGCATGACACACCACATAGTGACTATATAAGCTTGCAATATCAATACTATGTGGTAGTACTCATGTACACACATTTTAAGGTATGAGATATGCGCGAGGCATATCACTCTCCCAAAATGGGATGTTCCATTAATCACTCGAAAAGAGCCAAAAAAGATATCATCAAGATGCATTAGAGGCTCAAAGCAAAACACACAAGGAAATGATGTGCCAAACACATAGACATACTTGAATATACAAAATAAGAAAGCATGAGGCACAACAAATACAAACACATACTTGGTACAAAACCAAAACATGTAAAGGGGCAAGTAACTTACAATATAGAAGAGTTGAGTTTGAGTTACCGCAAAGAGGCACATTGGGTATATGGTAGGGAGATGATAATCTTTATAACTTGGCTTGATCAAATATAGTATATGAAGATCCCTTAATTCTTCATGAGTTAGCCAAGTCTCCAATGCCCTCCAATAACACCTATTGATCAAGTTTGAGCTTGTTGGTCCCCAACCAAGTTGGGTCCTAAGAGGTTAGTCACAATAGGCTTGGCAACCCAAATGGTTCGTTTCTTGACACCACTTTGAGTTCCAACAAACTTAGCAAACACATTGCCATCCTTATCCTTCCCAAGAGAATAATAATCATCAACAATGATAGGGTTAGATAAGGTACCATTTGAACATGAAGAGGCCAAGTGGCCCTTCTCACGACATACGTAGCAACAAGTGCTCCCCTTTCTCTTCTTCATTAATTTCTTGGCTTGGGGAGCCCTATCTTGATTCTTCTTGGGAAGTGGCCTAGCTTCAACTTGAGGTTGAAACTGGGCTTGATCTTGACCTTGTGGCCGCTTCCCTTGTTGCTTATCATTCAAGCGCTTTTTCTTCAATGGACAAGATCTTACATGATGTCCTACAACCTTGCACTTGAAGCAAATAATCTTAGACGAATTCTTGACTTGGTCTTGGCTCTTCTTCTTGTTTCTCTTGGACTTTTTCTTGTTATTGGAGTTGAATCCAAGTCCACTTTTATCATTGGGGCATTTTTGCACACTCAAAATATTATCGAGTGTGGATTTGCCTTCATGACTCTTTTCCAAGTCTTTCTTCAAAGAAGTGACTTGGGCCTTGAGCTCTTTGATTTCCTCTACATGGTTAGTATAAATAGAGGTACTAGAGGAAGTGGAAGCTTCATTGTTAGAGCAACAAGGCAAAGCAAGTAATCCAACACAAGTTTTATCAATAGTATGACAAGAAGGATCACTAGGACTAGCACATGGCAAAATAGCATTTTGAGTAGAAGTTGTGCTAATGTCCAAATGAGGCTCACAAGATGTTACCTTAGTGATACTTGCCTCACGAGCTAACTTTAGCCCATCATAGGAGATTAGAAGATCAGTATGAGAGGCCAAGAGCTTTTCATGACTTTCTTCCAATTTCCCATAATTGCTACTTAGGAACTCAAGTTGAGCCCTTAGCTCAACATTCTCCTTTAGGGTAGATGCTTCACAAGAGGTAGAGTTAGTAGCACTAGCATCATTAATAGATTTTTCCTTTTCAAGCTCATAAGATTCAATTTTTTGTAGGAGGAGACAATTAGTGTGCTTCTCCTCGGCAATCTCTTGCTTAAGGAGATTGAATCTCTGACTCCCATCATCAAGTTGGAAATCCAACTCCTCTATGGTTTCCGTTTGTTTAGTTATGGTGTCCATAACGCGTTTGATACAAGCAACGGCCTTATTATTACCACGAAGAGAGGTACACAAAAAGTTCAGCTCAAGCACAAGAGCTCTAGTATCCTCATCAACGTCATCATCACTATCATCATTATCATTGCTATTATCTAGAGAAGATATCTTGGGATCCAAAGTAGGAGATACCTTTGATCCTCTTGCCATAAGGCACATGTGAGCAAGGGAGGATGAAGATGAGGATATTCTTGAATCTTCATTCATGATTGTGTCTTGCTCCATAGGGTGTTTTATTTCCTCTACATTGTTAGATACACAACTAGAGGAAATAGAAGCATTTTGTTTATTGGAACAAGACAAATCAAGCATATCATCTACACTAGTACTCAAATAATTTCTAGACAATATGCAAGTAATAGCAACACAAGGGGATATATAATTATTGTTGCAAGAAGTGCTTAAGTCCAAACTCTCTACACCATTAGCATTTATAGAACATGAATCATCGGTGTAAAGAGAACCACTACCATCATTACATATGATTTCTCCACTCACCATGCCATTACCTTGTGACTTGTCACATGTAGGTGAAGTGGAGGGAATTGAAATCTCATCGCGGCCGGAGGTGGAAGCCACTTGGAGCTCTTCATGATGTGAAGGAGAAGAGAGCTCCTCAGAGATACCACCGACCCTATGAGAAATGGACCCACCAAATATATTTTTTAAGCTTGGTCCACAACTCATGGGATGACTTGCGCTTTGCATTTGTCAAAAACAAATTAACTATGGGGCCCAAAGAGAAAATAAGCTCATTAGATACTTGAGCTTTGAGATGTAAATTTTTCTCATCCTCTAAAGATAGATTTTGAGGATCCATTGGAGGAGAAAAACCTACATCTAGAAATCGCTCAATATTTGGACACAAGATCCGAAGATTACAAAGCAAGCAATTTCTCCACAAAATATAATTTGTGCCATCAAAGATAATTGTGTCATTGTGCACTATACTACTAGCCGACATCTTTACACTCTAGGCAGTGAAGCCTAAACAAGGAGAGACCTTGCTCTAATACCAATTGAAAGGATAGATATGTCACCTAGAGGGGGGGTGAATAGGCAATTTCAAAACTATTACAATTTTGGCTTGAAAGAATGCGGAATTAAACTAACGTTTATTTTACAAGCACAAAACCTAAATACACTAGGCTCAATTAAGTGCACCAACAACAAGATGAGTTAAGCAAGATAGCACAAGATAAATATACCATAAGTGATAAGCAAGATATAAGTACTTCAAGATCGATGGCTATCACAAGGACTCCGATTTCGATGATCTTGGGCTTGTTTTGACGAGGACAACAAGCTCTAAAATATGGTGCATGAAAACATCATAGTGAAACAAAGGAAGATAGAACCAAATAAGGAAAGGTATGGAGCCTCCCTATAAGAAGAACCGGTAAAACCTTCAAACTCGAAAACGCCATATAAGATGCATACGAATTCCGTTTTCGATGAACTTGGACTTGTTGAAGAGCTAGAAACAAGATCAAGAACCTAAGATAGAGAAAATACCAAGAGGCAACAAAATAGGAAGATGCAAAGTATGCAAAGGATTGAGCTCCCTAAGACAATGTGATCAAGTTACCCAACCGAAAGCCCCTCTTGATAGTGCGGCTATCTATCCTATAACCCGGTCTCTCAACAACCACTTTCAGACCGGTAAAAGGAAAATCTAGCAAGGCCATACCTTTGCCTTGCGCATCCTGCTTGATCTTGATGACAACGCTTCAAGCTCCATCCAAGCCGAAATACATAACTTGATCATTGTTGCTTCGTGAAGACTCGTAATATGCTCCCCCATACACCACTATGGGATAGCTTCATTAAGACACATCTTCACATGCCCATTATCACCAATATGGATGGCAAGCTCCAAGCAAATGATCTTCTCGAGTTGCTTATCTTGAACTTGCCCTTCTCAAACTTTGATGACGATCACCACTTGATGTCATCCTCTAATGAGCTATATGAGATCTTCAATTTTAAAGCATTCCCATGGAAAGATACCTATCCCATATGGAAAACGCAAAGGCACATATATAATGGGTTAGTTCATGATGCATAAATGAAAAGGCTTACCATACCACAAGATCCTTGTGGTACATTCTTTATGCTTCATGTGTTGACCAACTTGAAATCACTCTTCACTCTTTGTATTGGTCAACCAAGTATCTTCTCATGCTCCATCTCAATATCTTGAGGTACATAAAGAATTCTTCATTTGATTACATGCTCTAAATCTTAGTCAACCATAGCTCAACTAATGAGGCTATCATGACACCGACTTAGAGCCATATCTTGAATTCTTCTATTGAGGTCACACTCTCAAGATCTTGAACATATCATATTCTTATCTTCAACTTGATGATCTTGATGCCAAAAGTCAAGGTTATCTTCATCTTCATGGCATCCATACTTGAATCCACTACAAGCATGTCCTATGGAATATTCCTTCATATAAAACTCAATAAAAACATTAGTCCATAGGGATTGTCATTAATCACCAAAACCACACATAGGGGCAATTACCCTTTCACTTGGTTATCCATGTTGTGGTTCCATGTTCGTAGGTAAGAACGGTTCTATCTCCAAAAGCCCTAAGACACGTAAAACTTGCAATGGATAAATTAGAGGCATCTAGTTTAGATCGTTGCTGGGCTAGTGTCATGATATTGTAATGTTGTAAGTAGATGTATGATAGATACTCTTACAACACACCTAACGTGTAAGTTCCATAGACCTTGGCCTTACACACAAAGGAATGATAGAGATCATACCATGATGCATATGATAGAGATCAAATGCATGGACCATATCATCTCACTTTACACATTAGATGTTAGCATCTTATATTGCTAGTTTGGCGTTTTAGTAGCATTTTAAGATGATCCCTCATTTAGATATCAAGATAAAATGTGTTCTTCCTTAAGTATGCACCGTTTTGTGGATCGTGTTTCGAGACATCACGTGATGATCGGGTGTACTCGACTCTACGCTTTCATATAACGGGTGTAAGACAGTTTTACACACGCGAATACTAAGGTTCTTACTTGGCGAGCTTAGCATGTACAGACATGGCCTCGGAACACGGACCAAAAGGTTAAGCATGAGTCATATAGTTGATGTGATGCCCATATTGATGCTCGCCTTTGAAGCTACACCGACGCACGTGATGATCGGACTTGGTGTAGTGGATTTGGTTCATGTAATCACCAAAAAGGCACGAGGGATGTCGTTTTTGAGTGGGAGTTCATTTCTAATTTGGATTAGTCGAACTCAATTTGTCATAAACTAAATCGAAGTGAATTTGCATAATTTGTTGTAGTCATTGGCGTCTGTTCACTACCTTATGCTTAGTTTTAATTGAGATAATAGAACTATAGAATTCTGGATATTTACTTTACGAACTGGTATCGTATTGTTTTGAATGTCAATTTAAAGTTTTAAGTCCTATTTCAAACTTTCAGCAACTCTATTTACTCCATGAAATTTAATAAGTAGTATTAAATCAAGAGTAAGAATTCCAATGTTAGTATCTAAAGTATCATGTTTGCCTCCATGATTATTGATATTCAAAAGTTGTTTTAATACCAAGATTATATAGGAGCTGAAAATTGTTTCAGAAACCATCATGTGTGAAAGATATTGTGATATCTAAAACAATGTTTTTTGGTTGCATTATGATAGAGTATAATTTAGCAAAATACATGTTCTCATATTGTATGAGAATTTGTGAAGGATGGAGATGCTCAGCAATCGGATCTCCCAAAAAGGTTTTGGGAACTAACATTATACTCGCTATTCTTCCTTATAGGCTATTGTAGCTTGATCATGAAAGTTGTCATGATAAGGATGAATAGAAGATGTAAGTAAAATGTTTACTACACTAATAGATTACTAAAGAATGGATTTTTGAAAGAAGACCAAACATTTGATGATGGTGATCCACTTCAAAGTGCAAGTTCAAATGTATTAGTATTTGACTATATACACTTTGTACTATGTGTCATGTGAATGACACAACTATTGATGTTGATAGATTCTTTTAAAAGAAAGGGAATTGTTGAAAGAGAATCTATAAAATATTTGGAAGAAAATAAAAGGTTGGAGATGTCCAACTTAGGTATATAGAAGATATACATGTTATGGTTGTATTCCTTGCTTATTAAACAATGTGGTTGGTTGGTATGAAATGTCATACAGGATAACACAATTCATGAACTGCAATGGCCTAAGTAACTAGCAAGAGAATAAGTGATGATGTTCATCGAAAACAAATAAAGTGTTATTGTGTTTTTCGTTGTCGTCAAACCTAGCCTTCAAGATTTGTTTTAATAATTATTATTTTGTTCCGGTATTATAAGAACAATGGTTGTTCAAATAATTACCGTATTCCATAAAGAATGGATGAACTTTTACAAGTCTGGTGGGAGAAATCACATCCATAAACACTATTGCTAAAATGTCGCAAGACAAATGATTGAAAGATCACTTATAAAGTGACATCGCTGTTTAAATTATATTGGAAAGAAAACATGAAGAAACTCCATGTTGATGGATTTTTGGAGTCTTTTGATTTTGATCAATTGACGCTTGTGAAACTTTCCTCGAGATAATTGAAACTACCGTCCATAGGCCAAAGAGGAACGGATGACTAATTTATTGGATATTATGCATGTTGATGTATATAGTCCATTATGTGTAGCCATATGCGATGGATCTTTTTGCTTCATATGCTTTCTCCAGAAATTTGAGTGAATATATATCTATATATTTACTTAATAAGGAAGAAGTATGAAACGTTTGAAAATTGTTCAAAGACTTTCAAGATGAAGTGAACAATCATTGTAACAAGAAAATAAAATAGTTTATGATTTGATCATAAAGGAAGATATTTGAGTTACATGTTTAGCAAAACACTTGAGATTTGAGGAATTGTTCCATGATTTGTGTTGCCCGGTAAACTAGAGTATGGCATATTCGAGAGATGAAATCAAACCATGTTTGACATGGTAAGATCAAAGGTGTCATTTATAAAACTGCCATTATGTTTTACGGATTAAAGCTTTAGAGACTACCGCTTTTACACTGAAAAGAGCACCATCGTGATCCGTTGAAATGACACCATATAAGTTATGGTTTGGGATAAAACCCGAATTGTCTTTTCTTAAATTTTGGTATGCTATGCATAAGTAAAATGTTTACAACCAAAGTCGGATAAGCACGTCTTTGTAGGTTATCCCAAAGAATTTGTTGGGAATTTCTCCATAACATCGAGGACAAAAGAGTTTGTTACTTAGAACGTCAAGTTTCTTGAGAAGGAATTTTTCGCAAAAAGTTAAGTGGGAGGAAAATAGAACTTTGATAAGGTTGTTGAACCTTAGCTATATTTGCTAAGTAGCACAGCGCCAGAAAGTGTCCCGGTGGCAGCCACAATGCTCATGGCTCCCATGATTACAAAGGTTGTAATCTCAGAGATTAGAGTTCATATTGAACCATGTGGGTCGGTAAGAATCAAATAGTGATATTTGATAAACAAGTCGTTATTGTTTTGACAATGATGAATCGACTGCATGCAAAGAAGCGATGATGGGCCCTGACTCCATAAAATGACTAGATGTCATAGAATCCATGATACTATCCATACACGAGAATCAAGTTTCTGAACTTGGAAGACCCTCTGAAAGGCGTAAAGCCTATCGGTCGTGTTTGGATCTATAAAGAAATAGACATGGATGTTTAACATCTATGAAATAGTCGACATGTCGAAAATAAGTTTACGACAATGTTCAAGGAGTTGACTATGACAAGATTTGATCTTTCATAGCGATACATAGTCTTGACGGATTAATGTAGCAAGCACTACATATAATTTGGTATATGGTAGCTAAATAAACAAAACAAGGTTATTCTAATAGAACGGTTACCTAGGACGTGTACATGACATGGTCAGAAGGGTTTTGTTAATTCAAAGGGTGCTAAAAGGGCATGCAAACTTCAATAGTTGAAGTAAGCATAGCGGAGTTGGAATCTTCACCATGATGAAACTGTTAAAAGAGTTTAAATTCATCGGAGATGATGAAGATGCTTCCATTTGTAAGAAATTAAGTGGGAGCGCTGAGACATATTTCCAATATATTATGCAAAGTACATATTGTTGATTGGAAATGATGTATCTTTTATTGACGCAAGTTAAGAATTTCATTAAAATAGGATTTCGATGAAAGACTTGGGCAAAACCGGAATATTTGGCATCAATGTCTATATGGATAGATTGAGGCTCTAATACGGTTATGCCAGACATACATATATGAGATATTGAAAGGGTTCTGACATGGGTATACCCTATAGGTACTCGAGTTTGGTATATACGGCCTGAATATGTAGAGGCCCACGGTGTCGCCAAGGCCCAAATGAAGAACTCGAGTAACCTACGGACTCTCGATTGCTTGAAGAACAAGAAGAAGCTAAAGATAGAAAGTTAAAAGGGGAAAACCCTAACATGTAACCGACTCGACCTGCTACCTGAGACCTAGCCTATCTATATAAAGGCTAGGAGGGGCGGCGAGGAGGACATACGCAACCCTAGTTTCCACAACCCTCGCCAGATTGCATCTGCGCACCATTGTAATCCTCGATTCCTTTGATAATTCCACGAGCAGACAAGCAGGAGTAGGGACCTCTACGAGGCCTGAACCTGGGTAAATCTTTGAGTCCCATGTGTGCTTGTTTGCTAGCCGATAGATGTCTCCAGCGCTCCCTCCTTCTCCAAATCCCCAAGTCCATAACAATGGGCATTGATGAGTTAAACCCTCGTCAATTGGCGCGGTCTGCGGGAATTGGGAGTGTTGATGTTGCGGCTTCTTCGGCCCCATCAACCGCGATCTACAACTCCGCAACAGCGGAGATTCGCCAGCTCTTCAGCGCGTTCGACTTCACCGTCCACACGCCAGCCACTCGCCTAGCTTTCGATTCCGTGGGCGACGGAATCATCCTGGCGATCGGGAGCTTCCGCTTCCAAGTTGGTCAGATGGGCACGCTTCGCATGCCTGACCAGCCGACGGTGTCGTTGATTGCCCCAGAATCTTGGTTCCGTCCATCGATCGGCACCCTCAGTGAGCTCATCACCCCGACAACAGTCGAGAACACGGTCAGCGACACCAGTCGGGAATCCGATCTGAGCAATTTGGCAACTTAAGATGAAGCCTACGGCTCCGGATGTGAGAGTTGCGGGAGCAACAGCTTCCCCAATCACTTCATGTGTGTCGTCATCAATGCGGGCGACACCTCCGCTAATCGCGACAACACGGGCGACCGTGGCAACAAAACCGACCCGCCGAATGGTGGCAACGGCGGCAACGGTGGCAATGGTGGCAATCGCACCCCTGTCAACAATGGAGGGGCAGTCGAGCTCCCAACCATAACAAACGAGCAAACCGGCGAATGCGTCGTGATCAAGCTCAACGAGCAGGAGTGGGCTCGCTGCCGCAAGGCCTTACGAGGCAACCCTCTACCCTTCGGATCTCCGCAAGAACTGCTAATGGGCTACCATTGGCTCCTGAAGGAAGAATTCAAGCGCCAAGTGTAAACAATCGTGCAACTTGAGGCACACAAAAAGGCGGCAGATGAGTCGAGTCTTCGACGTACTGGGCTCTCCTCCCATGGAGGATCCTCCTCAAAGGGCAACGAGTACCTCGCAAACAAGAGGCGATCTCGGATGGCTCATCTCACCGAGCCAGAACGCATAGAAGCTGCAAAGGTCCTCGACTTCAGCTCTATGACAGTCGACACACGGGGCAACGTAGTCCCCAAGACGCCGCAGGCCGCGGTGACAACAGCCACCATGTACCTCCTCAACAACCAGCCGCCAGCTAGAGATCCCCGAGCCGCCATGCACCAATCTACGATCCCGGGCTTGGGACTAATCGAGGCGGCTCTCCACAAGGAGCCAACACCAGAGCCGAAAAAAGGCAAAGCGCTACTCCTCGCCCTCATCCAGTGATGACAGTCACGACCTATCTCGATGCCGCTGCTCACGGCGACACGACCGCGACTATGATGCACGCGATGACCTCACGCAGCTCAAGATCGACAAATCAAGGGCACGACGTGCTAGGTCGACTGACTCGGAAGAGGAAGATGTGGAGCTCTGTGGCGCCAGATGCTTCAGCAAGTCCATCAGGCAAAAACGAATGCCCAAGGGGTTTAAACTCCCGTCGGAGAACCCGAAGTTTGACGGCCTACAGGACCCGAAGATTTGGTTGGAGGACCACATCTCCTCCGTCAGGCTCCACTGTGGCAGTCGAAGCACGGCCATGGAATGTCTATAGCTACAGCTGCAAGGCGCCGCTCGAGCATGGCTCAACAACCTCCCACGCGGATCCATTTGCAGTTGGGATGAGCTGGTTTACAGCTTCGTGCGCAACTTCAAGGGCACATACAAGCGGCCTGCATCAATCGAAGAGCTGAGTTGCTGCCAGCAAAGATCAGGGGAATCGCTATGCTCCTACATGCAAAGATGGTCCATGATCAAGAACTTCGCAGAGAACATCTCGGAGGATCGCGCGATTGACGCATTCAACGGCGGCGTCCGCCGCATAGAGCTCACAGAGGAGCTAGGCCATTCAAAGCCCAAGACCATCGACCACCTGATGGAAATCACGAATCGGTGGGCCGATGGAGAAGATTCGATGAAAAATCGCGTCCACTCCGATGAGGAGGCAGAACTCGAGCGCAGACGCGACCGCCGGGGTAAACGCCGCATGCACATCTACGATGACCATGACAACGTCAATATGGTCGCAGCTGGCTACGCCGACAGACGTGACGATAACCCTAACAACGGATACCGCAACAGTTGATTCTGCAACTCCAGGAAAACAACCCAAGTGTGGCAACACTGCAATCGCGATGAAGCACCTGCGACATCCATTGAAGACAAACTGTCCGGGCCATGTACGGTGCACTTCTACATCGACAAACATGATGGAAAGAAGAAGTCCAGTCACCTCCTCAAGGACTGCCGCGAGTTCCTCAAATTACATGAGGGACTGGCTCGGATGAACCGTAGCGCAGTCAAAAGAGGCTACGGAGCCGCCCCAAGTGCCGTGGCACATGGAGCTCCGCCACCACCACCCGAGCCACCCTCGAATGCAGCTACGCCGGACCAGCACCACGGAGGCGAACCATACCCACGGGCCATGGGTACCATGATGATCCAAAAAGGGCGCCCCTCTAATCGGGTGCAAAAGGCCATCACTCGCCAAGTCAACTTGGACACAAACTCGCCACCATCCACCACTGAGTACCTTAGCGGAAGCAAGTCCTGCATCACCTTCGACAAACGCGATCATCCGCCTCAAGTACCTCGTCCAGGCCATTCTCCCCTTGTACTCGAGGCGCAAATCGGAGGTTTCGACATGAGCCGCGTCTTCATGGACGGTGGAAGCGGCATCAACCTTATATTCGCGAGTACCTTGCGAGCAATGAGGATCCCTCTGACTTTCCTAGAAGCCTCGGACACAACATTCCATGGCATCGTCCCAGGAAAAGGCGTATATCCCCTGGGCAAAATCAACCTCGACGTCATCTTCGGCACGCCGAAAAAACTTTCGGCGTGAGCGCATCGACTTTGAGGTCGTCGACTGGCCCTCACAGTACCACTTCATCCTCGGACGTGTCGCGTTTGCCAGGTTCATGGCAGTACCACACTACGCCTACCTGCAAATGAAAATGCCAGGTCCCAATGGCGTCATCACAATCAACGGGAGCTTCGAGAGATCCAACAGTTGCGACAAGAAATTCAACCGAATTTCCTAGTCCTTTGGCATGTAGGAAGAACTCGCGCGACTAAAGGAGTCGACAGACAACAGTCTGCCTCCCCTAAGCCGGCCAAGTTCGCCCGATCTATCTTTCGACTCATCGGTGCACACAAAGAAAGTGCAGGTCCACCCATCGGATCCCGCCAAGACGGTCCTCATCGCCAACAACTTGAGTCCCGCATAGGAACTCGCGCTCGTCGAATTCCTCCGTGAGCACTGGGAAATCTTCGCCTGGTGTCCAGTGGACATGCCAGGAGTTCCTAGGGAATTCGCCGAGCACGCACTCAACATTAACCCAGATGCAAGGCCAGTCAAGCAAACAATCTGGCGATTATCTGAGCCATGAGCAAAGCCAATCGGAATGGAAATCAACAGACTCCTCGACGCCAAATTCATATGCGAGATCAAGGAAAGCACTTGGCTCGCCAACACGGTGCTAGTACCAAAAAAGGACAAGGATATCCTGCGGATGTGCGTGGACTTCACCTCTCTGAATAAGCACTGTCCAAAGGATCACTTCCCGCTACCACGAATCGACCAGATCATTGACTCCACGACGGGATGCGAGCGCCTCTACTTCCTCGACGCCTACTCAGGCTATAATCAGATTCGAATGAAGAAGGAAGATCAAGAAAAAACAGCATTTACAACGCCCTTCGGTGTGTTCTGCTACAACACAATGCCTTTTGGGCTAAGAAACGCAGGAGCCACCTACCAGCGGTGCATGCAGGCTTGCCTCAAGGATCAACTTGGTCGCAACATTCAAGTCTATGTAGACGACATCGTAATCAAGACCAAGGAGGAAGCCTCCCTAATCAACAATTTACGCGAAACCTTCACCAACCCCGACCGCTACCGGATCAAGCTCAATCCGGACAAATGCGCGTTTGGCGTACCATCTGGGCAACTACTCAGGTATCTCATCTCCGCGAGAGGAATCGAGGCAAACCCGAAGAAAATAAAAGCCATACTGGACATGGAGAAGCCGAAAAACATAAGGGGCGTCTAGCAGCTGGCTGGGCGGATCGCGGCCCTCAGTCGATTCATCAGTCGGATGGGTGAAAAGGCATTACCCTTCTACCAACTCCTCCGCAAAGCTGAAAAGTTGAGTGGACCAACGAAGCGCAGGAAGCTTTTGAAGACCTCAAGCGCCTGCTATCCACTTCGCCAGTACTGGTGACCCCACGAGAAAGGGAATCGCTGTTGCTATACATCTCCACCACCAACCAGGTGGTTAGCACAGTGCTCGTGGTCGAACGAGACGAGGAAAACAAGGTCCACGGGGTATAATGCCTAGTTTACTACCTCAGCGAGATCCTCATGCCAACAAAACGGCGGTACCCGCACTACCAGAAGCTAGCGTACGACGTCTTCATGACCGCCCGGCGACTGCGCCAAAACTTCCAGGAACACCCAATTGTGGTGGTCAATGACGCCCCGCTGGGACATATCCTCAATAACCCCGACGCCACGGGACGGGTCGCGCTTTGGGGAATCGAATTGTCTCCACGAGACACCACATACGAAAAGCGCGATGCAATCAAATCGCAAGTTCTCCCTGACTTCCACGTGCACTGGATGGAGAACCAGCTCCCCGAAAAACCAGATATGTCCTACCTCTGGACAATGCACTTCGATGGATCCAAGCGAAAGGATGGAGCAGGTGCAGGTGTCATACTGACATCACGCCAAGGGGACAAGCTAAAATATATCCTGCGAATGCAGTTCACCGCCTCCAACAACGAAGCTGAATACGAGGCCCTGCTACACGGGATGAGGATGGAAAAATCCTGCGGCGCCAAGAGGCTCATTATATATGGCGACTCCAAGTTGGTGGTTAACCAGACAATGCACGAGTGCGACCTCTACGACACACTCGAAGGGGATTTCGACGGCTGCGAGCTGCGGCACATAGGTCGCGAAAGCAATGAAGAGGCGGACACACTCGCCAACATAGGCTCTACCTGCGCCCCCATACCACCTGGGGTATTTCTCGAGCGCATCTGCAGATCCATCAAGACAAAGGCCGCAGAGAAGAAAACAAGTGCAACAACGGCCTCGGGGGCTACGCCTCCCAATGAGCCAATGGCACACGACGACTTGGAGCTAGACACAGGACTCGAGGGACCAATGAGCGTCATGATGATTGAGCAATCCTGGACTCAACCGTACATCACGTACCTCCTCAGGAAGAGGCTAACAGACGATTTGACTGATGCACGGCACATCGTGCGGCGATCCAAGGTATTCGCTGTTATCAACGGCGAACTGTATAAACGCAGCATCATAGGAGTACTCCAACGATCCGTCTCCACGGCCGATGGAAGAGTTGTTCTCCTCGACATCCATGAGGGGACCTGTGGGCACCACGCCGGCAGTCGTGCCCTCGTTGCCAAAGCTCTACGAGTTGGATTCTACTGGCCTACGGCTATGTGCGATGCTGCACGCACCTGGCACGGAGCTTCGGCCAAATCCATTGGCCTGGCCCTTCGCGCAATGGGGACTCGACATGGTTGGCAAACTCCCAAGGTCCTCACGAGGAGGCTACGTCTACCTCTTGGTCGCAGTCGACAAATTCACCAAGTGGATAGAGGCCATGCTAGTGACCAATCAATCAGGGCACAGCGCAGTCAAGTTCTTCGAGTCCATCGTCTAACGCTTCGGAGTGCCGCACAGCATCATCACCGACAATGGGACAAACTTCACGTACAAGGAATTCCAAGAATTCTGCGAGAATCTGGGAATCAACATCAGCTACGCCTCGGTGGCACATCCACAGACCAATGGTCAGGTCGAAAAAGCGAACGGGCTCGTATGCAATGGCATCAAGAAGCGACTCCTCCGGCCACTCGAACAAGCCACGGGTTGCTGGCCAGACGAACTACAATCAGTACTCTGGAGCCTACGCACAACTCCAAACAGTGCTACAGGATACACCCTGTTCTTTATGGTGCACGGGGCTGAAGCGGTGCTACCCGCCGAAGTACGATACAAAGCACCGTGCATGGTCGCTTACAGCGAGCAAGAGTCAAATCTGGCACTCAAAGACTCCGTCAACCTCCTTGACGAAGCAAGGGAAATCACCGCGGAAAGATCAACGACATACTAGCAGAACCTCCGCAACTACCACAGTAGGAGGCTACGCCCTAGATCCTTCATCGAAGGCGACCTGGTCCTACGGCTGAAACAGCAAGGGCATCTCAAGCTCGAGTCCCCCTGGGAGGGACCATACGTGATTACAAAAGTAATCCCAGGTGGCGCCTATCGCCTGCAAGATTTAGACATAGGAGTCGCATACTCCAACCCCTGGAACGTCGCGCAGCTGCGACGCTTCTACCCTTAGTCGTTTTTCTTTTACATTGCAAATAAGGCTACTCAGCCAAGGCTACTTAGCCACACATTGTACTTCGTACTGTCCCGCGATTAAATAAAGCTAAGTGCCCTGAAACTCTGTCTTTTCCTTTACTTTCCGCAACTTATCCACTCGGGGGTTGCGCGACCCTGTACACATCTGTTCTACGAACTCAAACGCGATATACTGAGTAGCTGGTACACAAATCGAAACCCTTGACACACATCAACCTAGTTGCAACGCACCTGACAGGTTGACAAGGGACTGAAATAAGCATATGGCCAGGCTAACGAAAAGGAGACGCATAGTACAACGCACTCACAAAACATACACGCTAATAAGCTCTTTATACATCATCGACAATCAATTATGCACATCATTACATACGAACTTTACAACACTGGTACACTTATGTGCAGGATACAAATTAAACTACTATTGCAACAAGAGAACGTTGGTTTGCTCCTCGAAGAAGTCAATGATCTCCTCCGCTGGGCGATCCACCGCCTGATAGTGAGGCACCATATTCCAAGCAGAACCCGCTGGTGGCATAGGTGAACCAGCCGCAATAGCCGCAACGTCTACATCAGGCCTATGCACTCGCACCAGCGACAGAGCGGCCTTGGCACCAGCCACCAACTGCTGCCTCACGCACTCGGGAACCGCATCCAGGTCTTGGAACTTGGCAAAGAGGGCCAGCAGGCTCGATGGAGCAACATCCAGTGGAAACATCGTCCGATAAATGTTCTTCAAACATGACTGTGAATTCTTCAGTAAGTGCAGCACTCACGACGCACGATCCTGCAGGGTCGCCAATGCAGTCGCACGATCATGATCCACCCAGAAATACTCACTCTCTGCTCTTGGGTCAGGTCATTCATGCGAATGGCAATCCTATCCTTCTCATCCTGCGGATGGCGCGCGCTGACAACTATACAAAAAAAGCGGAAGTATGAGGATAACACACCATTGCGAGTGACTACAAGGAAAAGATAAGAGTAAGCAAACTAACACTTAAATTGGTCGCCCAGCTGCGTCATCTCCCCCAACAGATACTGTTCTCGGGCGGTGGCCTTCTCTGCCTTTGACTTCCATACATCCGCGTTACCGCGGAGCACAGGCAATTCACGCTCCAACTGCTTCACGCAATCACGCAGTCGCGAGAGCAGAGACAGCTCATCCACCCTCGAGCGCGGCGGTGCCAAAGTATCATCAAGGGGCGGCGAATCCTGAGGTTCCCTCAAAGGATCACTTGATGTGCCATACCACAAACCAAGCAAGAAGCAATAAGAATACCAAATCGACACATAGACAAAAGATTCAAGTGTATTCAAGATTGGCAAAAGTATTAGCAGATACACTCGCCAAAAGGCATGTCCTTGACAAAAGACATAAACTAATCAACTATTACAAAGCTACTGAGGAGCAACTGGTTTCTTTGACTTAGACGGCTTCGGGGGCCTCATCGAGTCTGTGGCGGTATCAGATGCCACTGACTTTCCGCCGGCCCCTGATGCCGCAGCCTTTGTCGCCTTCTAGGCTCGCTTCAGCTCCTCAGAGTACTTCGCAACTGTGTCAATCAGCTGCGGCTCATACTTGCCACAGGCAGTTGCGAAGCGAGCAAAGACTACCTGTTGGCCGTCCGTGCTAACGGGCATCGCCCTCGAGACCGTTGCAGGATCAACTTCGACTCCGTGGGCTTGAACCATCACGAGTGACATTGCCGCACCAGTCGCACGAAGCAAATTCTTGAAATTTGCAGGGATGCCACCGGCAAAGGACTCCACCAGCTCGTCCATATTCTCGATATGTTCAGCCTTGGGTGCCAGCTCCTCCCGGAGGCGACTAAGCACGCCCTTGACCTTAGAGAGCATCTCTTGCACGGAAGAGCTGCGATCCTCGACTGCTACAACAGCACCCACCAAACCATCGTCACGGCGGAGGGCCTGAGGTTCAAAGCTCAAATCGCTGGCATCCACAACCATGCAGAGGCGCAAGAGTCAGCACCAATAACAAATTCGAAAATATGAAGAAAGCACCACAAATTCACACAAGGGAATACCTGAGAGAGCCTTGGCGATTGAGAAAAGTTGTTCCTCGAACAACTTCTCCCTAGCTATGATGGAGGCACGTAGATCCTCTTCGCGCTTTTGTGCCTCGTCACGCGCCACGATTGCCTCATCGCGACTCTTCACAGCCGCGGCGAGCGTATTTTCCATGGCGGAGGTGTCGCGAAGAAGGGCATTATGTTCAGCTGCAAAACAACACAAAAAGGGATTGACTATCAGTCGACTACAGGACAACGATGCAGAAGAATGAGAAGTAACGGGTGCGTATCTAGACTTGCATGCTGGCGACCCATCGCAAGCACCTGCTCTGCCAGGTGAGCGGCTTCCTTCACAAGGAGCTATCACAAAAAAGAAAACAACAAAGATCAGCAGATGCCATAGGAAAAATCGAGTGCAGCACGAGAAGAAGAGATACTACACTCACATGATCCTCCAGTGACTCTGAAGTCGACTGGTGTGCAGTCATCCGGGCAACCATCCGATGCTCCCCATCATGTGGAGAGCTTGATGAATTGTGCCTGGAGTGGGCGGCCAATGGAGGAGCAGGAGCACGCTCAACCTCTTTGTTGGCTCTAGAGGTCGCGACTCCAGATTCTTCCAAAAATTGGACGTCGCCAGAAGATGACGACGCCTACTGGCTGCAAGATCAAATCAACATCAAGAAAAGGCAACTTCAAAGAAGAACCAAAAAAGGAAGATTCGAGGAATTGTCCCTCCACCCTTGGACGGACATCGCCAGCTTGATGTCGAAGTATGTGGCGAATGGATCAACGTGGATTCCGCAGCCACCTACATCGTAGAATACGGAGCCAGACGCCGATTAACGCTTCAACTTAAAGAGACACTTGAAGAGGCTGAAATGCGACTCGATTCTGAGCCAGCACTCTCAAAGGGTGGTGTAGGAAGCTACGTGGAGGATGGAATTGGGGGACAACTGATGGAGCTGGAGCCCGTAAAACAAAGAAGGCCCCTGAAGAAAGGATATAGGGGCAACGAGAGGCCGCGAATGATGAACGCTAGGAACATCACTCGAAAACCGGCAGGAGGAGAGGGGATTACCTCGCTGCCGGGGACGCACACATCGGCGACTGCGGCGGACAACACTCCGTCTTGGCAAAGGAGACGAAGATCCGAGGACTTGATCACAGATGGACGCTACACGCCATTCGTGACGCGGGTGCCCGTGCCCTTCTTCTTCCCACCGGCGGTGGTGCCGGTGCCCGTAGCGGCGTAGCCGCCCTTCTTCTTCATCGCAGCAGCGGCAACAGCGGAATCGGCCACAGCACCTCCTTTCTTCTTCCCCATTACGCGGCGGTGATGCGACCGGAGGAAGTAGCTGGGAAATGTGCGGAGCTGGTCCAGCGCCGTAGAGGGAAAAGAGCGCAGAGAAAGCAGAGGAGCAGCGACAATGGCAATGAAGGTAAAGGATGAATGGAAGTAGATGTGAATTTTACCATCGCAGTGTCACTACTTAACCCCTGGAAGATGCAATCCAACGGCTCAGAAAAACCCTACCAGACGCGTGGCGTTCATTGTGCTCGACACGTGGAGGAGCTGAAACGCGAACCGTCCCCCCACTACTCCCATTACATACGGAGATCGAGGAGGTACAGTCAAAATAAAGATTGCGCACGCCCGGTCAAATCAGAGTCAGAGAATGGGACCCACCGCTCGTCACGTCCCGTCAAACTCGCTCACACGGGCAATTGAGGTCATTAAATCGTCAGCACTGACGTCATCAAAACTACGCAACAGAAGATTTCGACTACTTTAGTCCTTGCTCGAGTCTTCGACTCCACCAAGCACTCGGGGGCTACTCCCAAAGGGAGCGCTGGTCGCGCACCCTACGATTTTTTCTTCTTCTTTTATAGGAACATGAACAATAAAAGCAAAACCCAATCACTCGAAACACGGTTCAATTATGGACATGGGTTACTCCCATAGGGAGCGCCGGAAGCAAATTCGACTGAAACAAGCAAATAAAAGACGACAGCAGTCGCAAAAGTTCTTTAGTCCCTGCCTGAGTCTTTGACTCAACAAGGCACTCGTGGGCTACTCCCATAGGGAGCGCTGGTCGCGCACCCTATGATTATTTGTACAAGTATTGTGTGTTGATAACATCCACACTCGAATTTTATGGCGACACCGCCTCATATTTTTTCCCTACAAAGCGACTGCGTTTCCTGGGTCACCCGAATCATCTCCGCGATGATAAAATTCGGATGCCGCACTTACAGCGTGAAGATAAGACCTGAATAAGGCCTGGCAACGCATTAGCTGCGCACTACCAGAAATATATTTGTGCCTACAGGTACGATGAACATGCCTTGACGGACGCGTCGAGTGCTCACACCCATATACTGGAATTCGACTCCTTTAAGACCTCCGCGGCTTGAGTCGAATTACACCAGCACTTTTCTGGATTCGAGTCCCGGGACTCGAGTTTGAGTAGATGGCGTTGTTTTACCCTAAGGTAGTTAACTGATACCATTACATCAGTTAAATCAGGCACGCACATCAACAATCCCTATGACATAAACAGAGCAATCGAAAAACATACTCAGTCATGCACTCGAAAGGCTTCATAAAGTCTCCAGTCGAATCTGCGATTCCACTGGACACTCGGGGGCTACTGACATGGGTATGCCCTACATGTACTCGAGTTTGGTATATACAGCCTGAATATGTAGAGGCCCACGGTGTCGCCAAGGCCCAAATGAAGAACTCGAGTAACCTACAGACTCTCGATTGCTTGAAGAACAAGAAGAAGCTAAAGATAGAAAGTTAAAAGGGGAAAACCCTAACATGTAACCGACTCGACCTGCTACCCGAGACCTAGCCTATCTATATAAAGGCTAGGAGGGGGCGGCGAGGAGGACACACGCAACCCTAGTTTCCACTACCCTCGCCAGATTGCATCTGCGCACCATTGTAATCCTCGATTCCTTTGATAATTCCACGAGCAGACAAGCAGGAGTAGGGACCTCTACAAGGCCTGAACCTGGGTAAATCTTCGAATCCCATGTGTGCTTGTTTGCTAGCCAATAGATGTCTCCAGTGCTTCCTCCTTCTCCAAAACCCAAGTCCATAACAATGGGCACTGATGAGTTAAACCCTCGTCGGGTTCAATATGGAAACAACAAGAAAGGTTCTTGCTGCATGGAAAGGATTGTATCAAGATTCAAGTGTTTCAACACTTGGTGAGTAAAATCACATGAAGATTTTGATCGATTATACCATGATATGTATATATCCAGATATGTCCTATGCTCTAAATGTTATGAGCACATACCAGAATGATTCATAAGATGATCATTAGATGATAATAAAGATATTCTTATGATCTTTGGAAGAACTAAGAATCTATCATGTATAAATGCCAAATAGTTAATGGTAGTTCATTGTAAAGTATTACATTGATACTAGTTTTGTCACAAGATACAAATTAAAATTATCTCAATTTAGACTATGGGTGGCACAATGTAATGGAAAGGATGTTCCATGATGGATTTGGATAAGTTCCAAAGTTAAAACATTGTGACTGATACTACAACAAAAAGGCTAAGGAGGGCATTTGTGTTAAGTAGTTTGTTATCAAACTAGGTGTGGTTCAAAGTGGGCTAATACTATGAAGATATATTGTATGACAATAATATCAACATATTTTAACTCGAACGAACTAAAGGTCTCACCAAAGGACCAAATTTATACAATGCCATCTCATTTGAGAATGAGTGATGCGTAGAGACGCAAAGAGATGCAAATACACACGGACCTAAAACGGTCAGATCCGGAGAATATGTTAACGACTAGCAATCGCGTATATGCAACACCAGAAAGCCATAGGTGTTCAATACGCAAAGTTTTTTCAAACTAGATTATTGACTCTAGTGCAAGTGGGAGACTGAAGGGAATATGCCCGAGAGACAATAATAAAGTGGTTATTATCTTATTCCATGTTTATGATAAATGTTTATTTTGCATGCTATAATTGTATTAATTGGAAACGTTAATACATGTGTGTTTAGTAAACAGAGTACAAAGTTCCTAGTATTTCCTCTCATATAAACTAGCTCGTTGATTAACAAGATGATCAAGGTTTCCTGATCATGGACATTGGATGTTGTTAATAACGAGGTCACAACATTGGTGGAATGATGTGATGAACATTCATCCGAAGTATAGCATTACGATCAAAGTCATTATGTTTATATTGCTATAACATCATACGAAGTAATCTTAGTCCTTAGACCATGAGATAAGGTTAATTGCTAACACCAGAAGAGTATCTTGATAACATCAAACGTCACACAGTAACAGGGTGACTATAAAGGTGGGTTCAGTGCTACAAAGGTGTTATGTTGTGGCTCATGGATCAAGAGTGGGATTTGTCCATCCCAATGACAGATAGATATACTCTGGGCCCTCTCGGTGATATCACATTAAGATAGCTTGCAAGCAAGTGATGTGATCACTAGAATGTTATATCACGGGAACGAGAAAAGAGTGCATGTCAGCAACGAGATCAAACTAGGTATGGAGATACCGATGATCGTATCTCGGACATGTAATATATCGCGAGACAAAGGGATTTAGTTATTAGCGTTAAAGGTTCTCACGATCACAGAAGTCATCGTTGAATGTGTAGGAGTTAGTATGGATCTCTAGGTCCCGCTTCTGATTATTGATCTGAGAGGGGTCTCGATCATGTGCGCATTATTCACGAACCGTAGGGTGACACACTTAAGCGATACCGACACCATTTGGAGCAAATACGTTTCAGATAAAGATTTAAGAAAGCGCTGGAATTATTTCAATGGACACCGAAACTGTTTCGGGTGAAATTGCTGAAATTGGTTCTACATGTAAAATTGAAATGTTGTAGGGGGTTTTATGTGAATTTTTGTTAATTAAAGTAATTAACAAAATTCTGAATAAAACTAATAAAAGAGTTTTATTAAATGAGGGAGCATTAAATTTGGAGAAATTTAATGCATTTAAAGTGGAGCCTTTAATGAACAATGTGAAGAGGCAAATTTATGTGGAGGGAGTTACCACCACATGAATGGGGGAGGTGAAGGGTCACCTCCATGGGGCGCCGGCCATGGGAGGGGTACCCTCGCCTCCTCCTATAAAAGGCCTCCCTCTCCTCACTTCTCACTCACACCTCCTCGTGAAGGATCTCTCTCCCCCTCTAGTATTTTTCCCCATGGTGTCAGATTGGCGAGATACATGTTCCCGGTGGCTTTATCTGGAAAGGAGTTGCTGCTTCTGCTGGTTTGCTAGAGTGAGGGACGGAGGTTGTCGGGGTACCGGATGTGTGTGCGATCATGGATGCACCGCTGCTTTGCGGTGCTGGACTTGGTGGTGCTGGACTTGTTGTGAGCTGGATCTGATGGACGTGCTAGAGCTAGACCTACTAGACTTCATCACGATCTTGAGATCGGCAAGTGTACGACTACATCATCCACGAGTTCCAACTCATTAACAAACCTTTTTTTGTCTTCGAGGGTAAGTTCTCTATGGATGTATATCCACCTGTTGCTTGTATCTAGTAGATAGATCTTGGCGTATAGTTCCCATCGTAGGAATTTTTTTGTTTTCTATGCTGCGAACCCAACAAACCACCCATGACGATCGAGATTTGGTTCCACCACCATAGCTCGGCGAACAACCGTAGCAATTTGTAGTAGTGCTTGCTAAGACCTCCGCTCCTGCTCTACCCACCCTAATCGATTCGGTTCCCGTAATTTCCTCGATATTGTAGGTGCAAATTAGTCCTCAATGTCTGGTTGTAGCGGGTACACCAGCGAGGGTGGGGAATCAATCATGTCATGGACACATTCTCCTTCTCCTACCACGTCGGAAGTGCATGTAGCTACTTCTCTTTGTACTACCATTGAATTTGAAGTGTTGAAATGGCCTGCCGGACTGATTCCAATTTAGTTTGTTTTGGGATTGTTACAGTGTGCTATGCAGGCCGATGATCCATGGTACATTGCATGCCAAGATGAATCAACTCAGTGGTCTAGCCATGGGATGGATTTGGAGGAGATGGTTGCCAAGTTAGGTATGAATTGGCCTATAAAAACATGTTGAATCTGGTTCAATCTCCTCTCGATCCATTGGTTCAATATGCAATGTATCCATTTCTTTATTCTCCTCTCGTTCATATACTTCATTCTCATATGCATTTGCTGCTCCCGCCTGACCATCTATTCCATAAGCTGGGTCCACTGCATTTTTACAAAGCCTAGCAATGTTCCCTAGGATCCCACAAAGTTTGCACTTACGTCATCAAGGTGGTGCACCACCCTCTGCACTATCTCTTATCCTATTCTTGCTTGGCCTACCTGCTCGTCTAGTAAAAACTGGAGGGTATAGCTTGAAGCCTGGATTCACTTCCATCCATTGGTCTTTTCCCAACAAGGCTGGAACATTCTAAGCATATGCTGCCCTAAATTTGGCAACGGAGAAATACTCCGACATGTACTGATCAACTTCACCCTCTTCACCTCCTAGAACACCCATGAAAAACAATGCATGTATGCAGGGTTTCCCACGGAGCTTCCATTGCCTACAATGGCATGTCCTATCACCCAAACTCATTGGATACCTCCATTGCCTATCTTTAGTGTCAGTGTATGTTTCCTCTGCCTCCATTCCTTTTATAATGCGTTTCATCTTCAGTTGTTTTGCCCTGGCATGCAATGCCTTAATCAAATATGGGAGGATGAGATGGCTAGTATATACTGTTGATGCAATTCTTAGAAGCAAATCAATCTTTATCATGATCATCTGCCTAATCTGATCAAATATTTGCAACAACATAAGCCCTTTCAATGACTTGACATTTGCATTGAAACTCTCTACAAGGTTACTTGTCACATAGTCTACCTTGAAAAATTTCATTGAATTGGCTTCTTGACCACACCATTCCATGATGTGCATCCAAGTACTCCTTCACTGCAGGTTTTTGTTTATACAACAGTTCCAAATGATACAGATGCTTCCTCAAGCTGCATGTGTATGAAGCTAGCCATAGGTTGTCAGTATAAATTTTACCCTTGAATTTCTTTGTAAAATTATGCACTAAGTGTCGTACACATTCCCTATGCTGCACTCCAGGGAATACTGCTTCTACAGCTTTCTCCAAACCTTTGCAAGCGTCCGTGTGGATAGGATGTCCTGGTGGATGACCTATAAGGTCGTGCAAATTTTCTAGAAACCAAGTCCAACTTTCCTTTGAATCAATCTCCAAAACTCCAAAAGCAACAGGGAACATCCAATTGTGGCCATCAACTTCAGTAGCAGCTACTAGTTGTCCTTTAGATCTGCCATGAAGAGTTGTTGCATCCAGAGCCAAATAAGGTCTGCAACCATTCATGAACCCTCGCCAGCAAGCTTTGAAACAAACAAAAGCCCTTCTAAAGCACTCCTACTCCATTGTCTTCCCTCTTATTTTGTACTAAACTGTATGCCTGTCTATCTATACAAAACTACCTGGACTAGCCGTCTCTACTTCAGCTTTGAAGCTGTAAAGCAACTAAAATTTTCATGCCATGGACCATTGATCCTATCAAGACCCATTTCCTTTGCATAGAACATTCTCATGTAAGGTACTGTAAAATTAAACCTTTCAGAAACATTTTTTATGAGCACTGTTGCACCGAGTGATGGGTTCACTCTCATCCAATCCATGATTGCATCTGCCAACCACCTAGTCTTTGCTAGTTTTGTTTTGTCCTTTGGCTATCCCCCTTGAGGTGGACAAGAATGTTCAAACCGGTTACCTTTTATCTAAAACATAATGAAAATGTCAGGTATAGTTAACAAATTCTACACAATGATCTAAAATACACAACTGGTTGTAATACCTGAACCAAACTGCTCCTGAGCATAGTGGATGTGTGCATCCTCCACCTACACCTCTTGTATGGGCACTTCACTGTGAACCTTGCTGGCTCACTCTTAATAACAACATAATCATTATTGGTGCAAATGCAATATGTAGTAAGGGCATTATGGTAGTCCTGCATCGTTTCAAATATGGTGCCTTCTGAAATCTTAGGATCGTTCCTATCCCGCTCAATTACTGGCAAGTCCTCACCATCGTACTTGGCTAAAACGAGACTGTCGTTGTTCTCCTCATTCTCTTCATCATCAGTGTCATCAAATCTGGCACCATGGGCCAATTCCTCCATGTATTGATCCTCTAGTGCATGTTTACTGAATCTATCTACTAATTCAGGAAACATCAACTCATCCTCATCATCTAGTGGAGGCGCTCCCTCGGCAAGCTCTGCTTTGTCCTACACATTGGCCGCACGAGCGATTTGTCTTACACTCGTAGTGCGAATATATGGTACTGCTATGGAACTACAAGGTGCGCGAGGGCGCACACTATTAGCAGAGGCAGCAGAGACACATGATGCCCGACCACCTGATGATGCCTGACCACCAGATGATGCTTTATCCCTCTTTCCCGTGTGTTCAACTTTAGGTTGCACATGAAGACAAATTCAACCAAAACGTTCGGCAACATTCAAAGAGGAAAGCATTACCAGATCAGCTTTGCTAGTTAGTGGGAGCAATCTTTTCTCGCTAATGTTGAAATATTGCAAATCAACTGAATCACCATTTCTCCAGGGGATTTTAGAATATATTTTATATTTCAAATCTCTAAGATTTATGGAGGTTGCAACCACCACTGGGAAGTAAATCCAAAGAGAAATCGTTCACAACCACAAATTACGCTAGTATCCAGTTTAACCGCCAACTGAAATGCTAGCGCTGGATCAATCCTATTCGAAAAGGGAAACATTACTTACCCATATGGAATCCATGCGTTAGATCCCTCTGATTCCACCCAATCTTCTCCATGCTCAACGAGGAGGACCGGTACACCCAACATCATCGCATACTATTCCGCGAAAGGGGTAGATCTAGCAGGGGAGGAAGCGGAGCCAGAGTAGGCTCCGCGGCTAGGGGGAGGGGCGTCTTGGGGGGCGAGGATGACATAAGGTAGGAGGGCCTCTCAGGTAGGAGGACATGACGGCGGGGGAGCGAAGCGGAGGGGCGGTGTGGGAGCTGTTCCAGGCTCGGAGTGAGAATGGCCAGTCCGATGTGTCTCCATGCGGCCCCACACTTCACCACGTATGCAAGACCCGTCCCAATGCAGCCCCACCCACCTGACAGCATGTAACAGTCGAGGCGACATAATGTAACACTCAATGCAGGACCCACCCAACGCGGTCCCACCTGTCAGCATGTCACGGTCAATCCCTTGACCTAATGGCATCCCCCCGACCGAGCACATGTGAGGGTTTCAGAATGAAGGGAGGGGAAAAGTGAGGAAACACTAAGCGGCTAGGGAAAACTGAGTACAACTAACGAACCAGGGGCACGAAAATAGAAATCCCTTTTATTTGTTAGATGAACACGAGGAGTTGTACACATGAGATGGTTGCGGAGTCCTCCGTGTCGCCTGTTGATATGTTAACCCCCGAGTCGCTTGGCATCGAGTTCACCGAGGAATTCCATCTGACCCATTTCAATCGTCTCAAGATTCGAGAGATCAAGTCCACAAAGTGGGCGTGTCCTTATATCCTGAACCAACTTGGCATTTCATGCGGATTTCGATTTACTTTGTAACAATGTGGGTTTGTACAATTTTGTCTTTCAGGATGTTGTGACATACCGCCGCTTGACGCTTGAGTTCTTCAGCACCTTGACACACATGGTGGATCCTTATGGTTGTTCCGAAGAAGAAAGGCCTAGAATTGATCGAATTAAATTCCGCCTTATGAACTATGAGTATACTTTGAGACTTAGCCAATGGGCTCAATGCTTTGGGTTAAGCAACAACACCACCGATGTACGCACAACTACCTTTGTTTTAGATCCTTTCCCTTCACAATATTTTAAATTGATGAGAACCAGTGGAAACACACCTAAGGGGAACCAAATTGATCATCCTGCTATTCGATATTTATTCTATGTTATTGCTAACACACTGCAGACACGTGGTGAGTTTACTAGAGTTAATGAGAAGGACATGTTAATCCTCGCAAAAGCTGCGCTTGTCAATTGTAACTTAATGCCAAATTTGGGTGCTCTTCTTCTGTTTTACCTTAAGTATCAGGCTCTTCAATCTCGAGGACCCATATGTGGAGGAGGAGTTGTGACCATTCTGGCACACGCACTTTGCATCAACCTAGGTAACATTCAACCGTTGACTGGAGGCAACCATCTCGGTTTATCTACGCTAAGAGCATGTGGTATGATTTCTAAAAATCATGGTAGATATTTCTTCAATATACCTAGAGCGGATCACTTGATCCCGGCTCCTTTGCCTAACTATTTATTTTCTATCGAGGATGGACGTTTGCGTTATGAAGCGCAGGTCAAAGCAAATCTACCCCAACAAGAATTACCCGTGGGAGGAGGAGAAGATGAAGAAGTAGAACAAGAAGGACCCGAACAAGATGTGGAGCCACCAAACTACTACACCACCTTTGAAGATATCTATGCACTCGAAGGAAATATTCAAAACATGAACAACCTCTCCATCATCCTTCGAGATGCCACTGCAAGCCTCACCATCCAGTTCCATGATTGGAGCAGCCAATGGAATGTGGGAGATTATTCACCACCACCACAATGAGCAACAAAAGGGCTTGCAAAAGCCTAAACTTGGCTATGTGTTCCCCTAGAAAATTTATGTGTGCAATAACAAGGTTGTACTCCAGCTCCTTGGGAGCTTTGAAATACTCGTGTTGACATATTCCGACACTTTTCTTTTTTACTTTGCTTTTTAATTTGCTTTCATTTTAGATATTTGTTTTTTGTTTTTATTTTCTTAAACCATTGCTTGGTTGCAAGTTCTTTTCTATTCTTCAAACCCTATCCTCAAAAATACAAAAATATTTTTCTATTTATCCTTTTTTTCCTTGTAAACGCGGATTCATACTTTGCCTCTTTCTTTAATATCATTTCAAACTAATCGTGTTTCAGTTTTGAAGGAACACATCCCTATAAGGAAGAGGGTCATGAAGTTACTTATGAGAGGTATGTCCTATGTCTCCCACTTATGAAGTTTGAGTTGTTTATCTTAGTTGGTTAAATTGCTAAGATGCCATGCTAGTGGGAAGTAATTTAATATGGTTAGAGTAAGGCTTTTTATTGGTATGATGATTACATGTTGAAGCTCTTGCTCTAGTTCTTTTAGTTAACCGAGTCTAGCCTTGGAAATAATAATGCCAAACAAGTACAATAAGAAAAATTCTGAAATTTACGACTTGTTTGATGAATGATTGTCTTGAGAGTATACCCCTGATTATACTTAACCCCATAGATATTTTGACAGTCTCGATGACACTCATGAAAGGAGTTGTTTGATTGAAATAAAGTCTAGTGGTAATTGTGATGCATGCCAAAGGTAACCTTGTGGATCAAACCGTGGTACTAGCTAAAAAAAGAGAAAGAGAAAGAAGTGATACAACTTTGTTCTATGTCTCTAATGCACACCTTTGGGATGCCAACAACTCCGCTAGCTTTTGAATGATCTATGGTATAACTCCGGATTTTGTATATGAGTTGATGACATGATTGCATCCGTGTCAATGTAAGGGCAAAAGTACTGGTACTCTCAAAGGTTGTGCAAACACAAACAAAAAGAAACAAACAACGATCCTGGAAAAATGAAAAAGAAAGAAAGAAAATATCTATGAGGATCCACATAATAAGTCCTTGACATGGTCTCATTACTACTTTACATTTTTTCTTGACAGACAATGATTGGATTGGAAGTGTTTTAGATTGACTTGATTTATTGATATGGGCATCAATAATACACTTCATTGTTATACTACTTGGGACATGCAACTCTCAATTATACCTTTTAAACATCCTAGTGTTCCTTGGCAAGACGAGACTTAATTAGAGGAATTGGATTGATTGCTGCACTTCTAGTTATTTGTACTTATATTAAACTTTATTTAATTATCTTGATTTACCGAAGCTTGTATAGTATTCTTGTCATCTCTCTAACTTTGATAATCTTCGCAAATGAATGAAGTGTTGAGCACATACGACTACTAACTATAAGTGAACTCTTATTCTCGTTGTTTCAAGTTTAAACGCTGAATTCCTTATAGTTCTTTTGGTTCTTCTTGCTCGAGGATGATCAAGGTTTCAGCTTTGGGGAAGTTGATGGCTCCAATTTTTTCCATCTTCCATTGCGTTTAAACATTGTTTTTGGTCAAGAAATTGCCAAAGAAACTCTCAACTTTTGCCACTAATTTTTTCCCACCTGCAAAGACTAAGCAACTAAGATCTAATATTCCTGGATTTAGATAGGAAGAGCGTGAGCTACTAGCGCTTACATGGGAGAGGATGAAAGAATGCATGAGAAACTGTCCCAGTCATGGGATGGAAGGTTGGTTAATTCTCCATTTATTTTATAATGCTGTTAACCCTGTGTCTAAGTCTATTCTTGATACTGTAGCTAGAGGAACATTTATGGGCAAACATATTACCAAAGCAAAGCAGCATCTAGACAATATGCAAGACAACTAGGCCTAGTGGCATGTGGATAGATCAAACACAAAGAAGGTGAACTCCGTCTCACCACAAGAAAATGAAGAACTTAATGCTAAGATGGATGAGCTCATATTATCCGTAAAAGGTAAGGAAAACCAGGTAAGAGCTATCATAGAATCAAATATTGAAGAAATAGACTTGATAGCTCGTAATGATTATAACTCTGCTTGGAAGAAGAATTATAATCCTAATTTTCAGAAACATTATTCTAGTCCTGTAGGTAACTCTAATAATAATATGGGATCAAGTAATGGTAGTCTCCAAGAAACACTTAAGTCCTTTATGGACTCACAAAATGAGAAAAACAATATCCTTGTTAAAATAATGGAGAACAATGTGCTATGCTTGGTAAATTATCTAACCAAGCTGTAAGTTTGAGGAATGATTTGCAGGCCGTCCAAGAAAGAACAAGGATTGTTGAGGCACAACTAGGTAAGATAACCGAGAGTCAAACTCTCATTCTAGCTAAATTTGCAGGTAAAGCTGAGCCCAATCCTGTTGAAGACCTCAAGATGATGAGAATCCAAAGGGGGGATCCTGAAGAACTTGATTATAGTAAAGCTCCTTCACCAAATTACACCGTTGAAGATCTTGTAAAAATGATCAATATCAAGGTTCCGGTAAGTAAAGGAAATGAGGAAGCTATTTATCAACACTTTGTTAATCATGTAGCAATAAAGGTACATGAGCTTAAGGAAGAATATAAGAAAAATACTAAAAAATTACCTGTGAAGCTTGATGATATATTTGACCCTACTATTAAGATTAAAATTGGGACCAATGAGATAGCTGCACTTTGTGATCTATGTATAAGCATTTCAACAATTCCAAAAAGTCGTTTTCATAAGTTAAATCTTGGCTCTTTTGATATCACCGAGTTAAAATTACATCTAGAAGATTATACCTACAAACAAGCTATAGGGATTAAAGAAAATACTTTAGTATACGTTAAAGGTTGTCCTGCTCTTATTGATTTTGTTATTGTTGACATGCCTGAAGATGCTACTGCTCCTATTATATTAGGCCGTCCATCCTTAAGAACTATTAAGGCTTTGATTAATCTACATGAAGGGAACGTGAAGCTTCAATTGCCTTCGCGGGGTCCTTTTGGTATTCATTTTCCAAGGAAGAAGAAAGCCAAGGATGATGAAAAGGAGGCCCTCACTTTGGAGGACATCTATTTTGGAGTGGGTGTTCCACTCATCTGGCCTAAGTGAGAAACATCGAGGTCAAGATATTGACCATAAACGAGCGCTTCATGAGAGGCAACCCATGTGAAATAAATGTTTGAGTATAGTTTTAAAGTTTTAGTTTAAGTTATATGTTTAATAAAGAGTGCTAGAAAGATCCAGTTGAGGAGAAGAAGTTTGATAGTTCTAAAAATCCTGCTTTATACATGCTGATGTTGGTCGACAATTTTTACTATCAATTTTCTTTCAAAAACAAGGTGTTTTGCTAAGTTTTAGGATAAGAAAGAATTCTCGAAGAAATAGATTTTTTTGATGACTACAGAAGGTTTAACGACCAACTATATGGCGGGAATAAAAATTCCAGCCATATAGTTTGGCCGTATAAATATCTTTGCCATTGACAAATTTTCTTTCTTAGGTACTGAAGGTTTAACGACCAACATACAGCGGGAATAAAAATTCCAGCCGTATGGTTCTAGCCGTATAGTTATCATTGCCTTTGTAAAATATCTTTTTCAGGATACAGAAGGTTTGACGACCAAGTATATGGCGCGGATAAAAATTCTGGCCGTATAGTTCTGGTCGTATAGTTGCGTTGCCAGGTGAAAACCCTAAATTTTTGACATCAGACTAACTATACAGCAGGAAAAAATTGTTTCAGCCGTATAGTTTGGCCGTATAGATGCGTCCGACCACAAAATATCCATAGAAAGGTACCCCCAACACCAAAACTTCAATCCTTTTTCTCTCTTCCACCTCCCAACTCTCTTAAAACCTCAAGAGATCTTCATCTCTACTTAATTTTGTTCGAATTTCTCACTCACAAGTGATCTACGGTATGTTTCTCCTCCGATCCTCCAATTACTTTTTGCAAATTCATTTTCGATCTGTTATCATTATCAATCTAGGGTGAGACCTACTATGAACTAATTGCCATAATTCTCTTGCCTAGATTATTATTTTGAGGGGACTCTTTAGTGTGCTAAGATGAGGAATATTTTATCTTATTATTGTTGGATCAAAAAGTTTTATTTTTTGTCTTTCCTTATTATTTTAGATGATGAACACAAGGAGACAAACTCGTGCTCATGTCACCGCTAGTTCTTCTTGCACTACCGCTAAAGAACGCATGGAGATACGGTTCAAGGATGAGCTCCAACGTGATCGCTTCAACAGGATAAAGAGCCGAGAAGTGAAGACAACAAAGTGGGCTTGCCCCATTATATTGAATCAACTCGGTATTTCCAATGACTTCAATTTACTTTGCAATACAGTTGGCCTGCAAAACTTTGTATTCAATGATGTGCCTACTTACCGCCGGTTAACTCTTGAATTTCTAAGTTCTTTGAAAAGCACCGTTAAAGCATGGCATGGATAGGACATGATTTCTTTCCTACTTATGAACAACAAATATGCTTAATCACTAGATCAATGGCGCGCATGTTTTAATTTTCCCACAATAATGCTAATGCCTTACGCGCATGCTTTACTAGCATAGACCCTTCCCAGAACTTTATTATAATGGAAATGAGTTTCACTTCTACAGTAAGCAAGGGGAAGTATATTCCATGTCATGCAATTCGCTATTTGTTCTATGTCCTTGCAGGCACAAAATGAGTTCACGATACTCAAGGAGAAGGACATCTTAGTCCTTACAAAAGCTGCTTTCAACAACATTGACTTGTCACTCAACTTGGGCGCAATTCTTGTGCGCTACCTGGAGTACCAATCCTACCAAAGACAAGGAACAATCACAGGTGGAGGCGTCATCACCATGCTTGCCATTGCCCTAGGCATCGAGTTGCAACCAGTGCTAGGTGAGTTGCGACCAGTGCTAGGTGAGCGACATGTTGGTTTCTCTACTTTAAAAGCTTGTGGAATGCTCACTAGGAAAGCTTGTGGAATGCTCACTAGGAGAGCTGGTGTCTCTACCCCGCTCCTTTGCCTAATGGTCGTTTCTCAATCGAGGAAGGACATTTGCTATATGACTTGCAGGTTGAGCAACACCAACCCGAGGAGGAGATTCCGGATGAGGATGAGGAGCAAGAAGAGGACCAAGAAGTTCCTTATCAAGAGGAGAAGCCACCAACCCGGTTCGCTACATACCAAGACTTCCAAGAACTTAGAGGAACTGTGGATAGGATGCATAACCTGTCCTTGAACCTCCGAGAAACAACTAGTAATTTATCAACTCAATTTTCAAACTGGAATTACGACTTTTTCCCGCCACCACAATGATTTGAAGGGCTTGCAAAAGCCTAAGCTTGGGGAAGTTTTCCCATTATCTTTATTTGGTGTTCATTTTCTTTTATTTATTTCGAGTTTATGTTTTTAACTCAAGTTTATAAGCACTCATGTTGGTTTCCCCAACACTATATATTTAGTGATTTCTATTTGTTTTTTAGACTTTCTAGCCAAGCTTTCCCGCCAGTTTTCTATTCTTTAATTCCCTTTCTTAAAAACAACAAAAAGATGTTTCCATTTATCTTTATTTTCCCTCTTCCTTATTTTATATTCTCCTTGTGGCTTTCTAATATTTGCAGGAGAGTGATCGATTTCGAGTTTCCAAGAAGCAAATCAAAAGGGAAGAGAGAAGTGGAACCAATCATGAGAGGTATGCCTTAAGACTCCCCACTTTTGAACTTTGAGAAACTCATGCTAGTTAGTAGTAAATGTTAAGATATTATATTGGTGGAGTGAGTCTTTATATTGTAGTAAAATTTTGTTTGCATGGGTATTTAGTTGGGTACATTTTGTTCCAGCTCTTGTAGTTAACCAAGTCTTGCCTAAAAGTTTGCTAAACAATTGTAATAAGAAAAAGTCTCACAATTGAAGGCTTGGGTGTTGTAGTGTTTAGTCTTGAAGGCTTATTTATATAGACACTCAACACAATAAAAAATAATGATTGACTTGATAGCTCTCTTTAAAAGGATTTGTTCAATTGAATTAATGTTTAGCGGTTTTTGTGAGCCTGCCAAAGTTTGACTTGTGAATCATAAGAATGATATAGCTTTATGCGTGTCAAACTTCATGGGATGCCAACAACTCCGCTAGCCTACGAACGATCTTCATGGAGGAAACTCCTAGATTTTGGCTATGAGTTGATTAAACATATGTAGCAGCAATGCTATAATGGGTAAGATTCTTGGCACTCTCGGGTAGCTGTGTTCATGATGGAATCACTCCTCTGGCTGATATGAGTAATCATTGTGCAAAAGGAACAAAAACCTTGGTGATGCCACGAGTGTCCATCATAGCCCGATAAACTAATTAAAAAAATTGGCATGCTCTCAATTACTTAAGAACTAAAATTCTTGAAGGACAATAAACAGAAAAGTTGTGCTTGACAAGTCTTGACTTATTGATGTGGGAGAATTGAGATACTCTAGTGTATATGTTTTTCATGACAAACTCTAACACTCTCAATTTTACATGATTATACTTTATTGTTCAAAGGCAAGCCTATGAGTTGATTACATGACATGGAATAAGGTTTACTCATTTGAATCATCCGTGTTAACAATAATTTTGCTGCACTATAAGGATGCATAAAAACATGTACGATACGCTTCCCATTACTCTATCTATGCTGAAGTTTTTTAGATTAATAAAATGGAGGAAACATGAGACTACCAATCATGAGTAAGATCATCATCTCGTTATTTCACTTTAAATGTTGAGTTCCTTTTTGATTTTGGTTTTCTTGCTCGAGGACGATCAAGTTTAAGCTTGGGGAGGTTGATGGCTGTGAAATATAGCCATCTACATCCACATTTAAACTGGATATTATTCATTTTTTTATGAAATATCTCTCTAAACCCTACCACAAATGCCTAATGATCAAAGGGGTATGCAATCCTTTCTTTCTATTTTTCCCTGCGCAGATAATGATGTTTGATGATGAGAATCACAACATTAAAGTGAAAGATATGAGATTTCCAACAACCCAAAGAAACCAAGGGTCGTGAAGTGGAGACAAAAGCTTTAACGACCAACTATACAGCGGGAATAAAATTCAGGCCGTATGGTTGCCATCGACACCGCTAGGTCAAACAAAACAACTTTTGTGAAGGGGCCCCTATGTAAAGAGGGTTCGAGCGACGAGAAACAGAGCCCCACAGAACCCCAGAGACCTGCATCCACAACACCGAAGAGATGCGGGAGGAATAGACATAGATCTAATCTCCAAAACCTTCTCCACCACCAAAGCCATATTCTACCACTTGTAGTAGTAGATCTCATCTTCGATTGTCGACATTGTAAGACTATTTGCTACCAATCTCATGGTTTCCATGGTAATGTTTATGATTGTTGATTTCATTTCTATGCGTGAGTAATTCTCTCGGGGCTAAGGGCTTCGGCCTAACCATGTAGCTTCTATGCATGTTATTTATCACAGATAGAATCATGTATTAGTTTGTATGACACGATGATTATTGTATCCTCTCTTGCCTCAATCCAATACTTGTCAGGTACCCAAGACCCTAAGGATTGAGCCAGCTATAGGGAGTATGAGTAATGACTAATCTGCAGGTTGGGAACCTAGTGACAGAAGGGGTAGTACGGCTGTATGTGAGGTATTTACTTGGGATTAATGGTGACATCACTATGCATATCATTAGTTATCTTTCTTCTATGGATGAGACTAGTAGGTTATTGCTATAAGTGGTTGCGGAGGCAATAGCAATTATGGATGCACTGCCCACATATAATTATCTTGCCCTAAAAATTACATGCATACTTTATTATTATCTTTTATTCCCATCAGATGTTTTGCACAACTACAGGTGAAACGGAAAACCCTAGGCCCTCTCTCTCCATCATCGAAAACAAAAAAAGACAACAAAATCTTAGTCCGGTAAAACAAAAAAAGAATTCTAAAACTCCCGAAGGTGCATTAAAGTAACTTCACTATGCTTTCTGCTTCCCGTGGATCCAATAACCTGGGTCTACTAGGGAAAAAGTGCTATACTACATCCGTAAACTGGATCGAAGATATCATCAGGTTCCTTCGCCACCGTTTAGGACGAAACTCCTTCGTTCCCACTACCGAACAGATAGCAGGTGTCCAACATCCCCGATGTCACCGTAGGCGAGACGTGACATCTAGCGTGACAGGTAAGGGTGCGCTTGCGTTTTCGGCTTCGGCAATCATCATCACTGTCGAGAGCTTCGTTATCTTCATCATCATCAGCATCAATGTCACCAATGTGTGCTTCGTCTTCGTGTTTACCATCGACATCAACCACGTCATCGCCAGCCATGGCGCAGAGGAAAGGCATTGGCGCTGGGACCAGCTCTACTGCGGTAGACTCGCCCACTGCACAAACTCGCTCCCATGCCCTTCCCACGACTGGGAGCTGGGATGACGAGCCTCATGCATGTTGGGTGACTACCGTTGTAGGTGCCGACCCGCGCCCAGGGCCAAGTGCAACCGTGCCACCACCACCGCCGTCGCAACCACACCTCGCGGTTGAGGAGGGCGGGCATACTAGTGGGGGCACTGTGGCATAGGAGGTTCCACCGCCAGGTGACGCAAGAGGCGTCACGCTTGAAGATCCCTTCGTCGGCAACGCAGGAGGCGCCGCCGGTGGAACGCCTCTCCCCGGTGGTGTAGGAGACGCCACCGGAGGGGGCCACCTGTCTGGAGGAGTTGCACCGGACAGGGCCAGAGGAGCCGACCTTGAACCAGAGCATCGTGCTCCATCTTGCGTCGGGACTTGTCTCGCCGCACTAAGTACTAACCGCCAACCTGAGTCCCACTGCTCTAGGAACCAAACTTTGGGGGAAGCAGTCGCTGCTACCCGTGCCATAGCTCGGCACTCACCAGCTCCTGGGACGGCAGAGTATGCGGCATGGAGGGATAACCTCAACGCACAACTGGAGTTCACCAGGCTGCACCAGGAGTCCACCCACGCTCGTTCCTAGTCCGACCTGGGGCCAAGGCGTGGGGCGAAGCACGCTCCTACCACCACTGTGGGACCCATGCAAAAACCTGCCTCGAGGCCGTGTTCCCGAAACACTGCCCCTGGGCCTGGGTCTGTTGGACCACACGACGGTGGAAGGAGGACCAACAACCATGCCACTGGCTGCTTGGGGTCTGGACTCCCAAGACCTGCCAAACTAGACCACCTCTCGGTGGGGTCATCTGCCGACCCCGCGCATAGGAGCGCTGAAGAACACCGAGGCGACTCTGCCTTGGCAAACGAGGCGCTGGTTTGAGACTACTTGCCGCAACTACGTCAGCAGGCTGTGGGTGCGGTCGTCCCTAACCCGCGGGGCGCAGCTGACGCAGGAATCATGGCTTTGGGATGTGGAAGCGGTTGCCTTGCCTTCTCGCCTGCCTTACGGCAGGTGGTGTGGCTGCCAAAGTTCTGTCCCATTGTCCCCATCAAGCTTGAAGGCAACGCCAACCTGAAGGAGTTTCTGGCTATCTATTCTACCACGATGGTGGCTGCGGGTGCTGATGAGAAGGGCATGGCCAATTGGTTTCCAATGGGCCTGAAGGGCACGACCTTGTCTTGGCTCATGCATCTACCCAAGGAGTCCAATCATTCCTAGGACAAGTTGTGTACTCGCTTTGTGAGCGCATTCCAGGGAGCCTTCAAGTGCCCGGGAACACTCATTCAGCTCCACACAGTGGTCCAGGGGAGTGGAGAGCGGCTACGGGACTTCATGCTGCGATTTTCATAGATCGCACACACTATCCCGGAGGCAAAGGACACCGCCATCGTTAGCGCATTCACCATGAATACGCGCGATAGAAAAATGCGTGAACAGATTAACATGCATCCCGTCAAGAGCATACACGGGTTGTGGGCGTTGGCTGACCTTTGCTCCCTAGAACAGGAAGGACGCCTCGCGTCCGAGGATGCTGTCCGGGAGGCCGCTGGAGCGGTGGACCCGGGAAGCACTACTATGAAGAAGAGTGGCTCGCATAAGCAGGGCATTCGTCAGGCTTTGGCTGCAGAGCCTAGTGTTCCCACCGGGGCTAAAAAGAAGACCAAACCGGAGCAAGAAGTGGCGGCTACCAAGCCCTCCAAGGGGAAGTGGTCCCTATGCACGAGTCTAACGAGCATGATGCTGGGAATTGTGACTCCATCGTCGGTTACGCCAAGGGACGGAAGAGGCACATCTATTAGCAAGTGCTAACGGTACCCTCGGGAACTGTTACCATTGCGACAAGGCCGGTCATCATGTCAAAGACTTCCCAACACAACCTGGCTCAAACGCCCCCGCCGGAGCTCTCGGGGGCAACATCGGCGCTACACGAGGAGAAGATGGAGGCGGTGGAGAAGGAGCAAGAGTGGGGCATGGAGGGGGCAGCAGCAACACAACCCCTCAACTGCGCGGTAATGGTGATGCCGTTAAACAAGGAGGTGATGACGATGGCTGTAGACAGTACCCACAAGTACAGAACTGTGCATGCGCACACGGAGGAGCCTATGCCATGACATCCCACGAGGAGTTTGAGTGTTTCTCCCATGAACTGTGTGCCGTCCAGCCCATCCCGGAGGCACAACGACCACTTCGGTGCTCCCAAGATGTGGGAGATCATCCGGACCGCAACGCCGGGGTCGGCACCCTACCCCTAGTGGTCTCCCCCATGATAAAGAATAACTGAGTTACCAAGATGCTGGTGGATGCAGGGGCTAGCCTCAATATTCTCTCGGCAAAGCTGCTAGATAAGCTTCTGATCACTGAGGATCTATTGGCCGCTATGGGCTCTTTTCTAGGTGTAAGCCCCAGAGCTATCCAGCCGTGGAGGAAGATTGAGCAGCCAGTCACCTTGTGGACTCAAGACAACTACCGCACTGAGAACATCATCTTTGATGTTGTGGACATTGCCTTACCGTGTAACGGCATAATAGGGCGCCCTTCCTTGGCAAAGTTCATGGTGGTCTCCCACCATGCCTACAACTCGCTCAAGCTTCCCTCCTCGTGGGGGACCTTGACCATGAAGGGTGATATCGGGGACGCCGTGTTCTGCTCTAATAAATTGTTCAAACTGGCAGCCACCACTTCCCTGTGACTCACATTGGCTCTCTGTCCGATTTGGACCAACCTTTCGCCTCAATTCCTGGCTCGCCAGGGAAACGGCTCTGAATCTTTCGGAACTTAGTTCCGATGACCTTTCTGGTACTGGTGGCTCTCCGAGTAAGCTAACAACTTATCGCATCCACCCTACCAGCTAAAATCCCGGGTGTGAGTGGAGGTTCCCCCGGCAAATGAAAGCTCGGGAGTATGCGTGGTGCTCCCAACAATCTTTAAAAAACAAAAAATATATATATCTATTTATAATAAAATCTTGGGTGTGAGTGGAGGTTCCCCCGGCAAATGAAAGCCCGGGAGAATGTGTGGTGCTCCCGGCAACGCTTAAAAGCCCGGTAGTGGGCGTGGTACTCACGGCAAAACCTTAAAGCCCGGGTGTGAGTGGAGGTTCCCTCGACAAATGAAAGCCCGAGAGCGTGTGTGGTGCTCCCGGTAAACCCTAAAGCCTAGGAATGAGTAGTACTCCCAGCAAATGGGATGAATACTAGCGTATCTGGCCTGACCCGCCTATTTGTAAACCGCTTGTAACCCAGGGGATACCCCTGTTTTGGAATGGAAATCATGTTGCTCTCGTTCTTCCGCCTATTTTCATTTGCTGAGCTTTTTTGGGATTTCGCATTCCTTTGGTTTTTCTCGGGGTCGAACATGGGTAATGAGACTGTCAGGCCAGGAAACTTCATACTCTCATGATTCGCTCTGAGGTATGAGCATTGTGCTCTAGGCATTGCCGACGAGCACTAAATTGCGAAGGCACACCTCCTACGTTAGGCCTCCGAGTTGGCAACATCGTGCGGCCTGATCAAGTGCACGACACCTTGTTTTAAACCTGATGCATGCGTAACATTCCTTAAGGTGTGCTCCACATGTTTCAGGTGAGCAGAGCATGGGTAAGCAAGATGACGCCAGGGCAAGGTCTCGGTAGAGGAGAAAGGCTTGCCGCCAGATAGCAGCAACCACGCGGCTTCAAAAGGCAGCTGGCCTTGCAAGCACGGCATGAAACAATCACAACGCTAAATCTTAGGAAATGGGAGCTAGGTGTCTAGGGCAATGAAGGACGCCCCCACGGGCTCCATAGAGGCACTAAGGTGACAACAGACAGGCGAATCAAGGGCAACAACAAGCACGACATGACAGAGAGCAAATAATGCAAGGAAAAGGTAAAAAATACTAATGGTAGCTGGATGGCATTACATTTGAAAAATTTACAATGCAGCAACCAGCGCATAGAAGACGCTTGGTAGAAGGGTGCGGGCAAAGGGCTGCGTGCTGGGAAAAGGGGGGAAAGTGTTGCTCCTTGACATTCCCAACAATGTCGTGTTGCCTAGTCAACCCCCTAGCATCCCCTTTATCAGGATGAGAGCCTCCTCGACCCCATATCATCGAGGATGTAGGGATAGTAGTTGCGGCAGCACAAGGAGTCATCGAAGATCTTCACCGCGAGTTGCCTGTTCCCGTGGAAGCAGAGCTTTAGCACATGACCAACCTGAAGCTGGTAGCACTTTGCAAATGAAGGCCAACCTCTTGCCTAGGAACATGCGGACCTCTTCACCTACCTCCACTCGGAGGTTCCATATGGGCTGACCGTTGCTTGACTCTTGCAGCTCTACCATGCACAACAGAACACCACTTAGCTCATCTACAAGCAGACGGTGAAGCATCAGCCCCTTCTTGTACATGGTGCCCGGGACAACCGGGAACTCGAAGCCCACCAGATCCGCCATGTACTCCTCCTGGGATTGGGAGGGGAGAATGACGGATTGAGATGGCGAGGAAGATGACAGTTGCCCTGCTCACCATGATGAGGGTTATGTTCGCGCCTTGGAGAAAGAGAGCGGCGACCAGGAGGGCCTCCCCGACCATTGCCGCCTTCTCAGCGGCCCTGTCGGGGCGGGACCTCAGTTCGCGGTTGTGGGAGATCCGTGCCCCTCCGACGAGGCCATAGCCATATCCCCCACCCGTGAAGGAGGATCGTCGCCACTAGAGCTACCAGATGCCATCGGCTTCATTACAGAGCAGGGAGTTGGAAGGAAAGGCTGCGGGGGAATTGGACAGTGAGCTACAGCCCCGTGCCTTCCATCCCTTTTATATCAGAAACAAGAGGGAACGACTGCTGCCCACCTCACCTGCTCATGGGAGGGAAACGATCACGCCCCACCAAAGTTTCTTTGTAGGAATCAAAGTGGCATAGTTAATGTGGGATGCCATAGAAGCAAAGGTGTGGCTCGGTAGTCCCGCGGCCACTTGAGTGTGCCTGCACACGCACATCGGCTCTGCGGGATGGGAAGGCATGTCGTCCAGTGTTGTCGCGCTTCCCATGATGTGGACTGGCCCACACGCTATTGAAGGGTGCAGCCCAACAATAACCTCTTCGTCAAAACCGTGATCTGCGTCACAAGTTTCCAGCCCTCTGATGAGTCACATTTGCATCATGTTTTACATTATTTTTTCATTGTAGATGTAGGATCTTGGTATTTTACAGTGCTCGTGCACACATTTTATGTCTGTTTTCACCAGGATCAGGATAGATGATGGATCTAATTGATACAATTCTTGGACCAGTTGTACTATGGAGAAAATGAGTAAAAAACAACGTAAATCTCATATTTGGGAAATATTAATAATACCAGAAGAAAACCAGAAGCGAACAAGGGAGGCAGAAGGTTCAACGACCAACTATACGACCGGAGTAAATTTTCCGGCCTTATAGCTCCGACCGTATAGTTGGCGCCGCCTCCGCCTCCTCAAATAGTTTCACCCCGTGTAACTGGTTCGGGGAGATGACATACATAACAACTAGAAGTCATAAAAACCTCACCTCCGGAAGGCATATGGAGGGGGAACTCATCCACTGGGGATCCATCTTCACCCTGCGCAGATCCGGGAGGCTAAGGCATCGATCTTCATCATCCACCACTGCATCACCACCATCTCCATCCATCCCATCTACATGTTGTCTAGATCTTGTTGTAATTGCCGTACTTGTTGTGGATTTATACAAGTACTATTCATCTATGATTGTTTCCATTACCATTGCCATGATGTTGATTGCCTCCATGTCTGAGTAGATCTCTAGTTCTTGGGGAGAAGGAGAAACACTAGTATGAGATTGAAATAAGATAATGTCTATTATGATATTCATCATTGTCACCATGTGTTAGATTTTCTGCATCTTGATGTTGAGAGAAGTCAACCTCTCAATATTTGCCTCTCATGGGGACTTGATGGAGGGAACTACTAGTTGGTAGACTGAGGCGTGCTAGCACTTACGGTGACTATAAATCTGTTGGCATCCCTTACATATCAACTTGGGAAACCGAGGAAACTCACGAAACACTATCCATGCCATGGGATACGTCCTACGGGATTAGTTCCCTTAATAGCGCAGTAATTCGATTGATGTCGATTACTGACTGCTATGGTTATGAGGATGATGTGAGCATCAGTTGTTGCCTATTTGTCCAATTGAGAATGTTCATGATGATAATCTTTATCTTAGATCCTTATAATGCTAGTGGTGTATCCGATACTCCCTGAGAATGCTTTTTCCCTATTGCAGTTCCAATCTCTCTTACATACGCGAAACTTACTTTTTGTATTTAGTTAACAAACGATCTGTGCACTTGCAGTCATCACCCTCGCCTAGGGGCTCCTGTCAGCGTAATGGGATCGTGGGTCCCTCGCATTGCGCCTCAGAGCATGGTCCAAGACCCACCGGTCAGTGACCCAACCGATGTATGGCATCGCCGGCAAGGGCATCGCCAGGATACAAGCACCAAGTGCTCCAAGCAGGTATGGTTCTATCATGATCAGCCTATAGAGACTAAGTCTTAGCTATGTTGTAGGTGCCTATGGGTGAGACAAACATTACCAAATGCACCTTGACCCGTCAACCGGGTGCGGACAAGAAGGAAAGGACAATGATGAGCGCAAGGTGGTCCTGCCCCTCCTTCCAGGAGGTGCCCCGGAAGGAGGGCAACGGCATCGTTGGGGGAAGCGAGGCCGAGGAGCAGCCTCTACCAAACCCCGGAAGGACCATGGAAGCAACCTCTCCTGGGCTAGGTGCGGCCTAGCAACCAGAGTCAACTGTTCCTGAAAAGGTGTGTCAGGCCCAAACCAGAGTCGACTGCAGTCCACTGCAATGCCACTGCAGCGCGCCACCAACAGGAGTGACAGCTCGGAGCCTGAACTGTCACTCAACCATCGAGTGCACATGTGCATCGCCCCTGGCCATCCATTGGACAAATGCGCTACATACATGCCTAAAGACCACGTGGCACCCCGCAATCGATGCCCGGGAACCCCCCTGGGAGGTGCTCCACGCTGGCTCTATGTGTGACCCCTTGGTGTATAAAAGGAGGCACTTGGCTGAGAGTTGGAGGACAGTTTTTGTGGGACATAAAGAGGGGTCTTTGCAAGACATAATGGAGGTTTTTGCTAGACCTGAAAGTGGGTTCTAGACCTAACATAAGGTTCTGGACCTAGAGAGAGAGCTGTGGAAAAGCAAGGAAGTGAGGAAAGAAAGAAACAGGAAGCCCGGTGAGTGTAGAAGCTTGATAGAAAGCGTCTCTCCGGCAACGTAGAGATCATCTTCTTATATCTCAATCCACCCCAGATAATTCACCAAAGCAAGACGTAGGGTTGTTAGCGGAAGGGCGACCCGAACCAGGGTAAAAAATTCCTATGTGTGCTCTTTGTGTGTTGTATGCTTGTATCAGCAGGTTGCTTCACTGACGTTGAGGCCAGAACGCCTTTGTGCGCACTACCGAACAAATAGGGGGTGTCCAACATCCTTGATGATAGCATAGGCAAGACACGACACTACTTTGTTCTTAGTCATCCTATAAAAGCATAAACTTGGATTTCTAGATCTATTCGACTTCATGCTTGGGGGTTAGAGGATATGATTTAAAAGTCAATAAAGAGTAGAAAAATGATTTACAAAATGCTCATGTTTCAACTTGTTGAGGCTAATTTGATGTCAGCATAAACCTTCTCGACCAAAGTTAAAGGAGTGATTGGTGGAGGCGGAACTGCACCCGACTTTAAATTTTCATCCGGATGACGAACTTGATCCAACTGATCAGCAAGCTTCACATCTTCAGCTTCTTGAGCCTCCTCTTCAACCGAAAGGTTTCTAGAAATGGAGAGCAAGTTTTCAGATCTCTTCTACGCTCTTCCTGGTGAGGCCAAGTTTGGCGATACCTGGATTCTTCAAAAGATTTTTGGCTCAGGGATTATTACTCTTAGAGGGTTCACCCTTATCAACTTCCGAGTCACTCATGGTGATTTAAGTTTGTGAACCAAAGTTCACTAGATCATCAGGACAAGCCTCAACATCCCTGACATGCAAAGATGGAACATCTTCTGACGCTAACGGCATAGTGGGATTGGGAGTCGGAGGAGCTGCAGTAGGTGAAGTCAGGATTAACTTCTGCTGGCGCAGAGTTTTCCCTAGCTTTCCCTTTCCTTTTCCTAATGGTTTAGCTCTAGAAAGTAACAGATTAAAATCATTATGACCCGGAAAGAATACAAACAACAGTAAGAAGTTTGGCGGAAGAACTAACATCTTTACAACTAGCAGCTTCTGCAGTCCAGCCAAAAGAACCATAGTTTTGTGCTTTCGGTAAGTGCTTCTGGCAGTTCTTCAAGTTCTTCATCTTCTAGAGGAACTGGGTCATCTAGAGGATATACCTACACAGGAGCAAGCTCTGACTCAGGGAGGTCAGCAAGCTGAAAGTTTGCAAATATCTTAGCATTGCAATATAATAAAACATGTAAAAATGGACAAGACACAACAATAATTAGAAACTTACTGGGGTCATGGGTTTCTCTGCTATTTACATATGCATGGAGATTCCTAGGACTTTCCTGTTTACTAGCTCCTTCATCATATTCCTTGGAAGGGATCGGAGTAGGACTCACCTTCAGGATGTCCTTCTTGTCGAGGGTGACCGTGTGCAGTAGCCGGTCCCTGTGATATTGCAAGGGCTGAATCCGATGAATTAGCCAGTTGTGAACTAAGTTGGATCGCTTCAGACCCTTGTTCTTCATCAAAAGCTCAATCCGCCTCTTGGCGTGGAATAAGTCTTCAGTCAGAGTTGGCGCCTCCGCATCCCAGGATTCTTGGTGGGTGGTGGCACCGTCAACAAAAACCAGAAAGTTTTCTGGCTTGCTGGGAACCGGGTTATCATTGTGATAAAAGAAAGTGGCTAGCCATCTCTTCACTGACTCTCTAGCTATGACCTTGGGGTAGACTCGGTCTCTCATAAGGACTGAGCTAAGAGTTCCAATATTTTATGGACCATCAACAGTGACAGAATATTTCCTAGTGCTAAATTCGTACTGGAATAGAAGAAGACTTTGTTTAATTCGGGATATCCCTCACAAAGAGAGACATGGGCACTAATTTCTAAAATAGAATTTGGGGGGAGATTATGGAGCTGGACGTTGTAATAGGAAATTACGTTGGAGAAGAAGTCTGATAGCGGGAAGCTCAATCCGCAATCCAGATGGGTCCCAAACTGAACCCGTTTGTCATTGTGAGGGGCAGGAGAAGATCACCATGGCCGTTCCGCCAGTCGCCGGTGGGGTATGGCTTGGAGCTTCTCATCATCTTGTATGCACGGGATCCAGACCTACGGTACTTCTTATCCTCCACCACTGATGATGTCGCGCCCATGAGATCGAAGCATTAGCCATCTTGCTGTTGATTGACCCCAAATGGGCGGTGCTGGTAGATTAGGAGAGGGAGAGAGAGGAAGGTGAGGAGCGCAGGGTTTTCTCGGGGGAAAGGAAGAACTTGGGCAAAAGAGGAAAAGAATGAGGAGGCCTACCCCTCATAAACAACCATCCGCATCAAGATTAGCACTAAATGAGAAAAATTAATGCCATGTGTCATGGAACAGGAGGGGAAACATCCTCGCAAAGGCTCCATCGCCTCAACTTCTGCGCTTGCATTGTAACAACGCCTTAGTTCCACGTGATGTGTACCCACCAATAGTCACACTAACAAAATATTTCTCAGTCACAAGACTAGACATGAAATGATGTCAGGTTATGTCACACACCAATTTCCCACTCAGTTTGTAATCGAGCAGGGAAACAATGATGAGATATTAAAAAATTCTACTTATTTTGAAACTCGGATCCTACCTTTTGTATTAAAGTTTCAGGAACCCTTGAAGATTCTACAGCTGAAGAAGAATCAAGCTAGGCGATTAAATCTGACTTTGGATCTAGGAGACTTTCAGGGGCTACTGTTGGGGATATACTTTCCAGGTATACCCACTATGGCTCGCTGACTAGGGTGGCCCACTTCCGGGTTGGATCTATGCTTCATGGGCAGCCCTGTCAGGGAGAGAAGAAGGAAGCCATTCGGCTAAGGGAAGGCCTAGAAGACTTACTGTCCTAGCCTTGTAGGAATACTTGTAGTCCAATATGTACTTTGTAACCGACTCTGTATCGTAGTCGGATAGGAATATCCTATAACCCTATAACCGGATGACTATATAAGTCGTCCTAGGGATCAACCTTTAGGGTATCTGATAACGGATCAAGCCGATGATCCTTGAATTTTGTCCTGATCTTTCACAGGGAGTCAACCAGGTAGATGATCTCCCAATCACGCGATGAACGCAACCTGAAGAAGAGGAGTCAATCCAGCAAGTAATGTGATGAAGATCACCATGCCTCAAACCTGAGCCCGACAATCCTTGATGAACACAAGATCCTCCGCAGCAATAATCTGATAAACGGTATCGCCGTCCCCAGAGGGATGATACACGGTGGAGCACAATATAGTTTTTAGACTAAACAACTGAACTCCCGTAAACCCAAGGTGGCTGGCTCCTTTATATAGGAGGCCTGCAACTAGTCGGTTGGATAGACCCAAACCAAACACACAACGGACTCGAACCTAACCTAGACTCAGACTCAATAACATAGCAATAATATTTGACACAACCTTAGACTTATCAATACATATCGTAGGTCGTCCTGGCATACCACTCATCAATGGGATGCGCTCGCATCACCTAGCTTGGTGGACTCCTATAATTAGATTTCACCTCCTCCTTCATGCCCATATCATCATCCCCCCTTCAAGAAGCATTGTCCCCAACGCTTGCGGGTCAGGTCCGAAAGGTGGCGTGATATGAACAATCTCTTCACGCGTCTTTGCCATCTTCAAGTCTTGCTTGACTTTCACTCCGCAACCTCCCTTGAATCACTCCTAAAATTAGGCTTCACCTCCTCCTTCCTGCCCATATCAGTATCCGTCAATCAACCTCAACTTGCACAGTTGAAACCTCTCTTGAATCTATACTTATGGCTCTGCCGATATACTAGATTTCTAGCAGGTGTGGGATCTGAACCTGGTTAAGCTTGTGTGATCATCGAACTAGAACACCATATATCTCACACTCCACATATTTTCACGCCTCGAGCACCCCCTCATGGCGTACTTGTCTTCAATCCGATGACACCTGCAGAAAACAACTGAACCCCCCTAAACCCTAGGTGGCTGGCTCCTTTTAATAGGAGGCTTGCAACTAGTCGGTTGGATAGACCCAAACTGAACACACAACAGACTCGAACCACCTAGACTCGCACTTAATAACATAGCAATAATATTTGACACAACCTTAGACTTATCATTACATATCGTAGGTCGTCCTGTCGTGCCACTCATCAATGGGATGCGCCCGCATCACCTAGCTTGGTGGACTCCTATAATTAGATTTCACCTCCTCCTTCATGCCCATATCATCATCCCCCTTCAAGAAGCGTTGTCCCCAACGCTTGCGGGTCAGGTCGGAAAGGTGGCATTATATGAACAATCTCTTCACCCGTCTTTGCCATCTTCAAGTCTTGCTTGACTTTCACTCCGCAACCTCCCTCTCGGCTTGCTTGACTTGGAACATCCCTTAGCGCCTGCACCTCCTTGCGTCTCCATACGAGCTTGGACCTAGACGGCACCGTCTTTTTCTTCTCAACTCTTGTTGGAACTCGTGGTTGCTGATCATGGACCTTCTTTGCACGACCTGGCATAAGATGAGTAATGCCTGGACCACACAACCGACGAACATGTACATTCTTGCCTCTACGCATCCGCACAACTGTCCCAACAAAACACCTCACAGGTGTGCTAACAAAACTGCTCTCGTTACCCCGCTGCAACACATGCACTGGAACATTAGGAGCACAACTATCATCTATCTTAACACCTGTGTCAACACAAACAACCTTCTGAACACATGCTGCAACATCCTTCCTCTCAGCAATAAGTGGATGCACTTCAACTGGCTTGTCACTAACAAGTTCCACTGGCTTATCATCTACAGGCATAGCTGAAGCAATATCAACATTGTCGCACTGTGCATCATGCTCTCCATCCTGCACCTTAGCTAGCCCAGATTTTGGCTTAGCCTTGCGCCCCTTCTCCTTATGTACCACCAGCTCTACATCAGACTTTATGTGATCAACCTACATAGGCTTCAAAGTCTGTTGTTTGCCACCATGCACAAAAGAATATGTATTTGCTCTTCCAGCATGTATAACGTTGCGATCATACTACCATGGAAGACCAAGTAATATCCCACATACCTCCAATGGGAACACATCGCACTCAATATCATCAACATAATCACCAACTGTAAATGGCACATGCACCTTATGAGTTACCTTCACCATACCGCAGCTATTGAACCACTGTAGATGCCTAGGTTTAGGAATACGCCATGTGGACAACCCCAACGCTGCTACCATTGCCTTGCTAAATCCATTAGTACAGCTTCCTCCATCAACAATCAACTTGCATACTTTGCCTTTGATCATACACTGCGCCTGAAATAAATTCCAATGCTGGCCCTTGTCAACTGTCATGCAAGCATCGTCGTGTACTCTCTTGAGTTGCAAATTCAGCCCACTCAATGGTACAACATCCTCAGAACTAACCACCTTGTCTAGCTCCTTGGACTTCTCCCGAAATCTAGTGCGCATAAATTGCTTCAAATCTGCCCAACTAGGTGTTGTTATGCCCTTTGCGGTCCTCTCTTCCTTCCACCAACTAGCCACGGTCTCATCCACACACCGGTGTGCGAGAAAAAATTCAGTGCGACCACTAAACTTGGAATCGATCGAGCGACATTTGGCGAAACCATCATCCATGTTAGACCTCCAAGTTCTAAACTCCGCATATGTGGCAGAACTGTCCAACTTCCACTTTATATCTGTAGAATTAAGTGACGATCCAACAACAATAGTAGTTTAGTCAAAGTACACATCATCCGCTCTGTCTATCTTACAAAATTCCTCTGATATTCCCATATTAATCATTTCCTAGAGTCCACGCAACAAACTTGGCGGCTGCAACTCGCGATACGAAAAGAAAAAAAACTGATCAATCTGTATGCAGAAGGAGCTCGATCGATCGCCACGCACGCGGGAGACTCGGTCGTGAGGCGCGGGCGGTGGCCTCCTTCCTTTTTCTACTTTCCTTGTACGTGACCATACGTGAGCGGTTGCATGAGCAGCAGACTCACGCGTGCGACCGATCACGAGGCGGATCGCCCCGGGAAACTCGCCCCGACTCGTACGTCGGCTGGCCCTTTTTTTTAACCGGAACCGATCGGGTCTCACGTTGCTCCGCGCGAAAGATCGGATCTGTAGCGAATTTGTTTTCTGACTGGGACCGATCGGACCAAGCAGACGTGAACGGCCTGCACTCGATCTTGCCAGACACGTGCGTACCTGCTCAGATGGAAACGATCCCAGATGATCCCTTCTCGATCTGAAACGATTCACACGGCTGGAAAATCGGAAGTAAAGAACTTGGTCCAATCAAATATGTTGCCAACCCGGGCTTGACTCGTAAGGAACTTGTGACAGATCTCGCCGAGATTGAATCAACACCGATCAACAATAGCCCAAAACAATGACTTGAAGAATGTGCGGCTAGAGAAATCAATCGACGCTGATCAAAAACCAGCAGATCAATCACAAACCAAATCTCGTTGTGATAAACCCAGTGCTCTAATACCACCTGATAATGGATCAAGCCGATGATCCTTGAGTTTTGTCCCGATCTTTCACAGCGAGTCAACCAGGTAGAAGATCTCCCAATCACGCGATGAACGCAACCTGAAGAAGACGAATCAATCCAGCAAGTAACATGATGAAGATCACCACGCCTCAAACCTGAGCACGACAATCCTTGATGAACACAAGAACCTCCGCAGTAATAATCAGATAAACGGTATCACCGTCCCCGGAGGGATGATACACGGTGGAGCACAATATAGTTTTTAGACTAAACAACTGAACCCCCCTAAACCCTAGGTGGCTGGCTCCTTTTAATAGGAGGCTTGCAACTAGTCGGTTGGATAGACCCAAACTGAACACACAACAGACTCGAACCACCTAGACTCGCACTTAATAACATAGCAATAATATTTGACACAACCTTAGACTTATCATTACATATCGTAGGTCGTCCTGTCGTGCCACTCATCAATGGGATGCGCCCGCATCACCTAGCTTGGTGGACTCCTATAATTAGATTTCACCTCCTCCTTCATGCCCATATCATCATCCCCCCTTCAAGAAGCGTTGTCCCCAACGCTTGCGGGTCAGGTCAGAAAGGTGGCGTGATATGAACAATCTCTTCACGCGTCTTTGCCATCTTCAAGTCTTGCTTGACTTTCACTCCGCAACCTCCCTTGAATCACTCCTAAAATTAGGCTTCACCTCCTCCTTCCTGCCCATATCAGTATCCGTCAATCAACCTCAACTTGCACAGTTGAAACCTCTCTTGAATCTATACTTATGGCTCTGCCGATATACTAGATTTCTAGCAGGTGTGGGATCTGAACGTGGTTAAGGTTGTGTGATCATCGAACTAGAACACCATATATCTCACACTCCACATATTTTCACGCCTCGAGCACCCCCTCATGGCGTACTTGTCTTCAATCCGATGACACCTGCAGAAAGCACGGGAGTCGAAGAAGCTGTTCTGACTGGCCTCGACAAGGAAGAACTCGAGTGCTCCGCTGGCATGGCCGGAAAGAGGAAGCCCATGTTCACGATGGAGCGCGCTCCCACGAAGAAATTCCCTTTGGATCCCTATGAACCGAGGGCTACCATCAACATAGGTGCCCTCCTTTTGGCCGAGAAGGAGGGCGCGCTGGTGGGTTTCTTATGGCCGAACACATACATGTTCGCCTGGACACCGTCAGATATGATAGGGGTACCCAGGGAGGTGATCGAGCACCACTTGGCTATGTGCCCTACTGCGCGTCCCATGAAGAAGAAGGTACGCTGTCAGTCCCCTGAGAAGCAGTAGTTCATCATCGAGGAGATGGAGAAGCTCATCGAGGCCAAACTCATCTGAGACGTCATTCACGCTGATTGGACGTCCAACCTGGTGGTGGTCCCGAAGGTCCCCAGCAAGGGGCGACTCTGCATTGAGTTCACTGACCTCAACAAATCCTACCTGAAGGATCTATACATGCTACCTAGGATGGAATAGATAATGGACCCCACCGTGAGCTATGACCTCCTGAGCTTCTTGGACACCTTCTCTCGCTACCATCAAGTCCAGATGGCCAACAAGGTCAAGGAGAAGATGGCCTTCATCACCCCTTGTGGAGTATCCTACTACACATGCATGACGTTCGGCCTCAAGAATGCCAACAACACCTTTAAGAGGCTGATGCGTATCGCTCTAGGAAAGCAGATGGGAAAAACAGGGAGGCCTATGTCGATGACATTGTGGTCAAAACCCATGAGAAGGGCATGCTTGTGGAAGACCTTGAGCAAACCTTCTCCAACCTGTGCAACGTCAACATCAAGCTCAACCCGGCTAAATACCTATTCGGGTTCTTGTCAGGAAAGCTCTTGGGTTTCCTGGTGTCACATCACGGCATCGAGGCGAATCCTGACAAAATCAGGGCCATTGAGGAGATACGACCTCCCCGACAACTCAAGGACATGCATCGCTTGGCATGTCGCATGGTGGCTCTAGGAAGGTTCATCTGCATGGTCGGTGAGAAGGCCCTCCCTTTCTCCAAGATCATGAAGCAATCTAGCACGTTCCAGTGGACCCTGAGGTGGCCAATGCTTTTGAATGCTTCAAGAGGTACCTTACAAGCCCTCCCATCATGATGTCCCCATGAGCTCGCGATCCATTGCTTCTATACCTAGCCGGTACGCTGCAAATGGATAGTGACATACTCGTCGCCGAGTGGGAAGATACCGTAAAGGCAAGAAAGAAGGTAGCCACTGATACCTTCGATCTGGATTACGGATGTAGTATAGATCTTTTTCCCTAGTAGACCTAGGTTTATCGAATCCTCGGGAAGCAGAAAGTGTAGTGAAGTTACTTTAATAGACCTTCGGGAGTTTTAGAATTCTTTTTGTGCTTTACCAGACCAAGATTTTGCTGTCTTTTGTTGCTGTCGATGATGGAGAGAGAGGGCCTAGGGCTTTCGGTTTCACCTATAGTTGTGAAAAACATCTGATGGGAATAAAAGATAATAATAAAGTATGGATGTAATTTTTAGAGCAAGATAATTATATGTGGGCAGTGCAACCATAATTGCTATTGCCTCTGCAACCACTTATAGCAATAACCTACTAGTCTCATGTAGCACCCCGATAAATCGCTACTAGAAAATCGCTCAGTGTTTCTATTTTGTGCATCATCATGACTGTATGCTCATGTCATCATGCCACATTGCATTTGAGAATCATCATCATGCATAACTTTGTCTAAAACTATTTTATAAAAGCCTATGTTTGTTTTCTTAATATCCCCGTCTTTATTTCAAATTAAAAAACCCGGTATATTCTAGATGTTTTATTTGTCTACAACTATTTACCAAAAGAATATTTTAAACAAAATAAATAAACAAAAACATATTTTATAAAACCCCGAGAAGGCAATCTGGCCGGACAGGCCAGAGACCCAACCGGCCAGACCACCTACTACCAGGCAAAACAAACCCTAGCATCCAGACCTAACCTAACCACACCCAGCTAAACCTAACCCGACCGACCCTGGCTCACCACACAGCGCGCGCGCAATAGCTACACGACGCGACGCGAGCAGCACAACGCACGCATACGTTCCACCCGCATGCGTACGCCCGCATCCACCTGCCCAGCGACTGACACGTGGACCCCGCCTACATACGCACGCGCTACGCGACGCGCCCGATCGACGCGAAGCCTACCCTGCGCGCGAGCATGACCCGGTCCACCCTCATCTCTACCTCGCTTCCCTCACCTACCTCTCTTTTCCCCGCACGCTCCCTTCCCTCTCGCAGCGTCGCCGCCTCCTCAACACCCCATCATCGCCGCCTCGCCGCTCTCTCCTGGGCTCCTCGCTGGACCTGCAAGGCCGCGTCATGGGCCCACTCGTCGAGCCGCCGTCTCCTCGGCCTCGTTCCTCGCCTAGCCGCCTTCCTCGCTGAAGACCGAGCCCCGCGTCGCCAGGTGCTCGTCGCCGCCACCTCGCCCTACACCGTTGCTGCCTACCTAGCGAGCCCGCGAGCTCCTGTGAGCCCCTACAAGCTGCCCCGCCCGGCGTCCCTCGTCGCGCCCAGCCCTGGCCGGCCCCGCACCTTCAGGTCGCCTCAGCGTGCCTTACCGCGCGTCTGGCCTGCCCTGTAGCGCGACCTCGCCGCCGCCATGCTCCGCATCTCCGCCTCTTCGACCTTCCCCGACGCCCGCCGTTGGTCGGCGCCCTCCCCGGTCGGCGCCCCGCGGCCAGCTCCGATCACCGCCTCGCCTCCCCTAGCTCCTCGCGCCAACCGTCGTTGTTCTCCGTCATCTCTGCGGGTTCTACGCTGCTCCTCCGTGACCTCAAGCTCACCTCCGCCCGTGTCCGCTGGCCTCGCCCACGTTCACCATCTCCTTGTAGCCGCCGTGTCCATCGCGTGTTTGTGCTTTGGTATGAAGGGGTCACACCTCCTGTGAGTAAGCTGAAGCTAGTGACCCTCAAGTTGTCGGTTGCTGCTTGTCTCCTCATGGTAAGTGAGGACGGTATGGTGGTACGGTGTTGCAGGGAGAAGACCAAGCAAGGATGGTGTAGAATGACAACTGTGAGGGAAAGGTCATCACATTGCGGCATCAAGCATGTGAAGATGGTGGTTCCATCTAGAGATCCCGGCATCGATCCAAGATCACCACGACACTCGAAATCGTAACCTGAAGGTCGCCGAGACCCCGGAAGCCAAGATCTCCTCATGGATTATGGAGCCCCATTCCCGGAGTCCGAAGACCGATCTCGCCAAGACCGAACCCTGTCGAACCCTCGGAGCCCCAAGATCTTCGGACCTTGATGTGTGACCCCTTTTTCCAAGACCCCTATTTTATACATGAAATCTATCTTGTTGAATTAAGTTGTTCATGCATGCATACGTATCTTGTGGGTGCGGGTTATTTCGTCGATTCACCTACTAATTAAAAATGGAGTATATATGCGGGCTATATTTGTCTTATCTCAACTCCATTTAATTTTGTTAATGAACCGATGCCATGTTTTGCCTTGTTAAGCCGACATTTAAATTGCGGGGTATCTAAACAACTTGAACCTTCTAAGTAATTGTCGGGACCCCGGTTCTGCTTAATATTGCCTAATTGCATCGCATCTTTGCCATGTCATGCATCATACATGGATCATGCCCGTTCTTCTACCGTAATATTAAATAGTGTATCCGGTGTTTCTTCTAGTGTTTTGCTTCTTCACGGACTAGGCCGATGAGTTGATGTGAGTGTCGACCCGATCTCTGATGAATCTTCGACAGTGTTTCCCAGGCGAGTGATACATTGCAAATGTATCTATAATTTTTGATGTTTCATCCTTGGTTTTATCCACTTTCTTGTGTTTTGTTCCAACTTTGGAGTACTTTTCATATGATTTCTTGGAGTAACCTATTAACAAGAGCCACAGTGCCAGCTGCTTGTTTTTTTGCTGTTTTTGGTTCCAAGAAAGTCAAAAAATGAATATTCTCGGAATTGGACGGGACAAAAGCCAAAGTACCTATTTTTCCGGATGTCATCAAGTGCCAGAATACGAGACGGAGAGGCGCCAGGGGGGCACCACACCACCTGGCCACGCGGCCAGGCCTGGCCCGTGCCAAGGGGTGGTGTGGCCAGCCCAGGCACCCCCTCGGCCTCCCCTTCCGACTATAGGATGCCCTCGGGATGTAAACCCTAAGTACCCGATCAAAAATCCACAAAAGAGTCTATAGCCGCCGTAATCTCCATCCCTAGATCGGGAGGGATCTGAAGCTCTTCCCGGCACCCAGCCGGAGAGGGGATTTCACCCTGGAGGCCTTCTTCATAACCATGCAAGCCTCCGGTGTGATGTGTGAGTAGTTCATCCTTGCACTACGGATCCATGTAGTATCTAGATGGCTGGTTCTCCTCCTTTGTGCTGTCATGTCTAGATCTTGTGAGCTCCGTTCATGATCAAGATCATCTATTTGTAATTCTGCATGTTGTGTTTGCGGGGATCTGATGGATATTGAGATGCTATTTCAGATTGATTATTGATTCTATCATGTCTTTGTTATTTGTGATCTTGCATGCTTTCCGTTGTTAGTAGCTATCTTGGCCAAGTAGATTCTAGCAACTCCAAGAGTTAGTATTTATGCTCGATAGTGGGTTCATGCCTCTGGTAATCTAGGGAAGTGACAGAAATCTCTAAGGTACTAGATGTGATGTTGCTACTAGGGAGAAAACAACAATCCTTTGTTCATAGAACAATCGTATTGTTTACTTTACACGCAGTTCGTAAAGCAATAATTTGTTGCTTGCAACTTAATACTGGAGGGGGTTCGGATAATAACCTGAAGGTGGATTATTAGTCATAGATGCAGTTGGATGGCGGTCTATGTATTATGTTGTAATGCCCAATCAAGTTTCAAAGGAGTCAAGATGTTTAGTATATGCATGTATTGCTTTCTAGATGTTTGTCAATTGCCCCGCTGTAATTTGTTCACCCAGCATGTTATCTATCTTAAGGAGAGCCACCTCTAGTGAACTATGGATCCTGGTCCTTGTATTTACATTCAATCTACAAATTGATTACTTCTTTGTGATTACTTTCTACAAACTTTTACTTCTTTCCATTCGATACGTTTAATCCTTTGTTTTCCGCAAAACACAGTGAGATTGACAACCTCATCGCAAGTTGGGGACAAAGTTCTGTGGTTGTGTTGTGCAGGTCTCCACGTTGCTACTAGCACCGGTAGTGCACCCTGCCAAAGCTTAGCTAGTAACACCTTTGGGGTGTTTCCTTGCTCCTACTAGTTCGATTAAACCTTGGTTCCATACTGAGGGAAACTTGCTGCTGTGCTCATCATACCTTCCTCTTGGGGTTCCCAACAAGCTCTACATCAACACCGCCATCAAGCATTTTTCTAGGCGTCGTGCATTGAGCCATCAAGCATTTTTCTCGCGCCGTTGCCGGGGAGTCAAGGACATCTTCACAAGGGGAGTCCCTCATAACCAATCTCTTTACTTTGTTGTTTTTGTTTTGCTTAGTGTCTTTTTGCTTTGTTGGCTTGTTTTCTTTATTCATAAACAAAAAAATAGTTTTACTTGTTTGCTTTCTTATTTGAAAACCCAAAAAAATGACTACTCTTGAAAACACTAAGTTGTGTGACTTCACTAGCACCAACAACAATGATTTTATGAGCACACCTATTGCTCCACATGTGCCTGAAGATACTTTCTTTGAGATAAAACCTCCTTTGCTCAATCTTGTTAGGAGAGAGCAATTTTCTGGTATTGGTAATGAAGATGCTGCTTCCCATCAAAATAACTTTGTTGAACTTTGTGAGATGCAAAAGCATAGGGATATAGATGGTGATAATATTAAACTGAAATTGTTTCCTTTCTCTTTGAGAGGAAAAGCTAAAGAATGGTTGAATTCCTTAACTAGGAATAGTATTGATTCTTGGACTAAGTGCAAAGATGCTTTTATTGGAAAATACTATCCTCCTACTAAGATTATATCCATGAGAAGTGAAATAATGAAGTTTAAACAACTTGATAATGATCATGTTGATCAAGCTTGGGAAAGAATGAAATCTTTGGTAAAGAATTGTCCCACTCATGGACTGACTACTTGGATGATCATCCAAACTTTATATGCAGGATTGAACTGTTCTTCAAGGAACCTATTGGATTCTGCTGCTGGAGGTACCTTTATGACCATCACTTTGGGTGCTGCAACAAAACTTCTGGACAATATGATGGTTAATTATTCTGAATGGCATACTGAAAGAGCTCCACAAGGTAAGAAGGTAAATTTTGTTGAGGAAACCTCCTCCTTGAGTGATAAGATTGATATTATTATGTCTATGCTTGTTAACGGGAAAGCCCATATTGATCCAAATAATGTTCCTTTAGCCTCTTTAGTTGCTCAAGAAGAGCAAGTTGATGTGAACTTCATAAGAAATAACAATCTTGGCAACAATGCTTATGGTAATAATGCTTATAGGAACAATTTTGGTAACAACAATTATAAGCCATATCCTCCCAACAATGGTAATGCATATGGAAATTCTTACAACAGTAATAGGAGTGCTCCCTCTGAACTTGAAGTTATGCTTAAAGAGTTTATTAGTAAACAAACTGCTTTCAATAAAACTATTGAGGAAAAACTCTCTAATGCTGAAAGAAATATAGCATCTTTAGCTGAAGCTCAAACTACTTTGAATAAAATGGCTGCTAAACCTGAAACTAATGATAATCCCTCTGCAGCTACTAATGCCATACAAGTAAGAATTGATGAAAATGTTAGACTATTAGCTGAATTACATGCTAAGTGGGAAAGAGAAGATGAAATTGCTAGAAACATTAGTGTTTCTACTATTACCACCACTAGTGTTGAGGCTAGTAATAATTCTACTACTTTAGATGATAAATTTGATTTTGATCTTGACGGTTGCAATATCTCTGAAGTTATTAAGTTCCTACAAAAGCTTTCTAAAAGTCCTAATGCTAGTGCTATGAACATGGCCTTTACAAAACACATTACTGATGCTCTCATAAAGATTAAAGAAGAAAAGATGAAACATAAAGCTTCTATTCCTATAAAACAAGAAGATGGTTGGGAACCCATCATTAACATGAAAGTGAATGACTTTGATTTCAAAGCTTTATGTGATCTTGATAGTAGTGTTTCTATTATGCCTAGAAGGATTTATGATATGCTTGATTTGCCTCCTCTTGAAGATTGCTATTTGAATGTTCCACTTGATGATAATGCTAAAAAGAAACTCATGGGGAGTCTTAATGATGTTCTTATTATGGTTAACAATTCCTATGTCCCTGTTGGTTTCTATGTTTTGGATGTTCAATACAATGCTTCTTGTCCTATTACTTTGGGAAGACCTTTTCTTAGAACTGTTGGTGCCATCATTGATATGAAAGAAGGCACCATTAAATATCAACTCCCACTCAAGAAAGGAATAGAACATTTCCCCAAAAAGAGAGAAAAGGTTTCTTTTGCTTCTCCTATGAAAACAAAATTTGGTCTTAATGCTTCTTTGAGAACACTTGATTCTTTCTTGCTTCTTATGCCTAACTTAAAGGCGTTAAAGAAAAGTACTTATTGGGAGATAACCCTAAAGTTTTAGATGAGTCTTGGAAGTTATTACCTCTGTAATAACCTCTCCTCATCTTTTTTATTTTCTTTTTGTGCCAAGGGTAACCTCTAATGAGAGAGAAGTAATGATTGGGAAAGTTGCTGTCCCGAAACAGATTTCTCTGCTTCACCGTAAATATTCGTGTAAAATCTCTGAACGTATTTTTGAGGCGCGAATTTTTGTGCTTCTGCCCCAGGTTGTTATCAAACTTTCGTTAGTTCAACACTTTTTTATTTGAGCAACAGAAGGTCTTCAAAAAAATTCGTCTTTACCTACTGGTTTGTTTTGACAGATTTCTGCCGTTTTCTGCATTTGCTTCTTGTTGGTTTCTTCTTGAGTTCTTTTGGGGAATTGAGATTTTTGAGGGAAGTTCTACAGTAGCTAGTGTTCTATTGGAAGTTTATTTGGTGTTAGAACTGAACCTTAAGACTTATTTATCTTGAGTGCACTAATGATGCTAATAAAGATTGTGTGAAGTTTTGTATGAAGGAAAAAATTTAGGTGTATGGAAGGAATGAGTAATGAGATGAAGGATGGACTAAAGCTCAAGCTTGGGGATGCCACACGTGTCACCCCAAGAAATATCCAAGAAGTACAAGCGTCAAACCTTGGGGATTCCCAAGGCATCCCCTTCTTCATCAAAAAAAATCCAGGTTTCTTCCAAACGCTTTATTTTTATTGTTTCATGCACAGTTGTGTTTTTCTTGGAGCGTCTTCTTTTTCGTTTTCGTTTTGGTTTTTCGTTTGCTTAGTTTTCTGAATAAATTGGTTGGACCCCTCTTTCATACATTGGTTTGCAAATAGTTTGGTTTGGTTTGGAAAAGAGTAGGAAAGTTCATACTTTTGTGGTAAAAAGAGCTCGTTTTTGACTGTGGCATGTGCTTGTCATGCCATGCTTGGTATAGTTTTGGCTTTATGCTTAGTATTCTTTGTTGTAGAATGACTTGTTATAAACAATTGAGATTTCTTAATGTCCCTTGGACCAATCATGCGTTGGTTTAGCATAGTATAGTGGTATTCTCCTTTGATGCTTTATTTGGGTTGACTTGGCGCATGCTCACACCATGTTATGACTATCTCAAGTCACCATAGCCTTTATGATCGTTTAGTTTTCAACTTGTAGTATCACTTTATGCTTTGATCAATGATGTTTTGTCGCTCTGCATAATTATGGCCATTATTGCTCTCTTAGTTTGTCGCTCCCAGTCTTTTGCTAGCCTCCACAACAAAGTATGAGTTCCACTCATGCATCCAACTCCCTAAACCAAATTATTACAAAGATTCCACCATACCTACCTACTAGCTTATGCTATTCCAAGTATATTCATGCTTTTGTTTACCTTCCAAATTAAACTTGTTATGAGAAAACTAGTGATTAAAGCTCTCACGAACTTGATGGCACACTTTACTTTTCTTGCCCTTAATAAACTTGAACCATTGTGTCTTCCATGTTGTATATGCTTGCACTTATTTGTTGGGAATTAGCAGAACCATGCTTTCATGGGGAACGCTTTCAACATTGCACTTGGTACTTCTACCTAGCTGATATCATGCTCTTTTGTATATGGATGTCGTCGGTGTGAAATGAAAGGGGAGCATGTAAGTCCATGGAGTTATGTATATGTGTTAGAGAAACGCTTAGGCCGCTGGTCTAATCCATGCTGACATGGTGGAAACCTACAGCGTAACCATAATGAGCTGTCTATGAAGCCTTCTTCTTATAAAAAAAAGAGTCCTATATTGATAAAAAAAGAGAAAGGAGAAAAAAAAGAGATACTATGAAAAGAAGAAAGAGAGAAAAAAGCACCATATTCCCATGGTAAATAAGAAGAATGCTGAGATGCTCGTTGTCTGCTTGCCTTGTCATTTTGATATGGGGATTCTTCCGTATCATCGGGCAAGGGGTACCTCATTGGTGGTTCTCAATGATACACATATACTTACAATGACAAGAACTTACCGGTGACTAAACTTGAGTAGCATGAGGAGCGGCCCTCGTATACAAGGGACATGAGATTTCTAACTTATATCGTCAAGCATGTACACCATAGTTTGTTCACTTTAACCTTAATCACTTCAAGATGCTTATGATAGGGGCAATGAGAGCTGAAAGCTATAAGTACCATAATTTTTGGAAGCTCTTTATGAGACTTGAATCCCTACTTCCTTTTACAAAGGCCTTTCTTCCACCATTACATTGAGTCTCCACCTTCTATCTTTATGCACCTAGTTTGAGACCATAGTGGCCATTCTTAGTTCTATGTGCATTGTCCCAAGACTAGTTGATTGATGCATACTTTGATATTGCTTGTTTTAAACTATTGTATCTAGTCACGCTTATGAACTTTGAAGGTGTCCTATGCATTTATATATGCTATTCTATTGAGGGACAAGCTGAATACTATTATGCTATGTTTTCTTTATGTGAAACAAACAAACATCTTGCAAAGCATTGTTATTCATGAATCTTTTGTTTGTGCCTTTTCATGTTGCATCATATTTTCTTTGCTTATTGCTAGAACTTTGTCTTTCATGTTATGATTGAAGTACTATGATCCTAGCTTTGAATGTTTTACAAATACTTTGATCAAGTCTTTGATGGTGCATGTCACCTCAAAAATTATTCTTTCTTTTTATCACTTACCTACTTGAGGACGAGCAGGAGTTAAGCTTGGGGATGTTGATACATTGCAAATGTATCTATAATTTTTGATGTTCCATGCTTGGTTTCATCCACTTTCTTGTGTTTTGTTCCAACTTTGGAGTACTTTTCATATGATTTCTTGGACTAACCTATTAACAAGAGCCACAGTGCCAGCTGCCTGTTTTCTGCTGTTTTTGGTTCCAGGAAAGTCAGAAAATGAATATTCTCGGAATTGGATGGGACAAAAGACAAAGTGCCTATTTTTCGGGATGTCATCAAGTGCTAGAATACGAGACGGAGAGGGGCCAGAGGGCGGCCACACCAGGCCGCACGGCCAAGCCTAGCCCGCACCAGGGGGTGGTGTGGCCAGCCCAGGCACCCCCTCGGCCTCCCCTTCCGACTATAAGATGCCCTCGGGACGTAAACCCTAAGTACCCTATCAATAATCCACGAAAGATTCTGTAGCCGCCGTCATCTCCATCCCTAGATTGGGAGGGATCTGAAGCTCTTCCTGGCACCCTGCCGGAGAGGGGATTTCACCCTGGAGGCCTTCTTCATCGCCATGCAAGCCTCCAGTGTGATGCGTGAGTAGTTCATCCTTGGACTACGGATCCATGTAGTAGCTAGATGGCTAGTTCTCCTCCTTTGTGCTGTCATGTTTAGATCTTGTGAGCTCCGTTCATGATCAAGATCATCTATTTGTAATTCTGCATGTTGTGTTTGCGGGGATCCGATCGATATTGAGATGCTATTTGAGATTGATTATTGATTCTATCATGTCTTTGTTATTTGTGATCTTGCATGCTTTCCGTTGTTAGTAACTATCTTGGCCAACTAGATGCTAGCAACTCAAAGAGTTAGTATTTATGATCGATAGTGGGTTCATGCCTCTGGTAATCTGGGGAAGTGACAGAAATCTCTAAGGTACTAGATGTGCTGTTGCTACTAGGGAGAAAACAACAATCCTTTGTTCATAAAACAATCGTATTATTTACTTTACACACGGTTCGTAAAGCAATAATCTGTTGCTTGCAACTTAATAATAGGGGTGGTTCGGATGATAACCTGAAGGTGGATTATTAGTCATAGATGCAGTTGGATGGCGGTCTATGTATTATGTTGTAATGCCCAATCAAGTCTCAAAGGAGTCAAGATGTTTAGTAGATGAATGTATTGCTTTCTCGATGATTGTCAATTGCCCCGCTGTAATTTGTTCACCCAGCATGTTATCTATCTTAAGGAGAGCCACCTCTAGTGAACTATGGATCCTGGTCCTTGTCTTTTACATTTAATATACAAACTGTTTACTTCTTTGTGTTTACTTTCTGCAAACTTTTACTTATTTCCATTCGATATGTTTAATCCTTTGTTTTCCTCAAAACACGGTGTGATTGACAACCTCATCGCAAGTTGGGGACAAAGTTCTGTGGTTGTGTTGTGCAGGTCTCCATGTTGCTACTAGCACCGGTAGTGCTCCCTACCAAAGCTCAGCTAGTAACACCTTTAGGGTGTTTCCTTGCTCCTACTGGTTCGATTAAACCTTGGTTTCATACTGAGGGAAACTTGTTGCTGTGCTCATCATACCTTCCTCTTGGGGTTCCCAACGAGCTCTAAATCAACACCGCCATCAAGCTTTTTTCTGGGTGTCGTGCATTGAGCCATCAGCGAGCAATCTCCCCCTTTCTACCTATTTTACATTTATAGTCTTTATTTCCTCCTATTGATCTATTGATATCCATGCTACGATGCTTTAGTATCCATGCACCATTTATATTCCTTGCAGCCTCTATATTGCCTTGGACACATCCTATTGCATGTTGTTTGATAGATAGTCGGCCTTGCGAGTCATAGTTGCTTTCTCAGGTGTTGCTTCTCGTCGTTGTCGTTCCACGATTGATAGAAGGTTGGTACATGCTTAATCGTGGAAATGCTTAATGGTGGAGATGATCATGACTTTAAATACAACTATTAAATTGTTATGATAACTAGTGAAAGAGGCATCAGTGGGTAATATATGCTATTTGGTTCTTCATGTCCACTTGTGTCCCGTAGGCCCCGAGTACTTGATACATGTTCCTTGATTATTCGCACAATCCACATCCGGGAGACCCTATGGATCCCCCTTAGCCAGAGCTTGATTCATTTCTTATTTCTTGGGGCCACAAACTAGTTTGGGGCTTTATTACTATCCTGTACTTATGCCATGCTTTACTGCTTTATTTATGACTGTGCGTGGAGCACGTGTACTGTTTTAGATGCAGAGTGTTTCCGCGGTATCGACAAGCCCAGTCACACTTTCGGGTTCCCAGTCATTTACAGGCATTGACGCAAACCTTGGGTCCGTTTCGGAACCGGCCAACTTCGTTGCGGGTAGTTTAATGGGGTGGCCCCCTGAAATATTTTATGAATCATGTGATTGCTTTGTCGTGAAAGCCTCGTTGGGTTTTGATTTGGTTTTTCCGAGGTTGATCGTGTGTGTTTTGCTATTTGTGCACCCCTGTAGGGTAAATCTTTCTGAAAGCCGTGTCCGTGGTTATGGACGACATGGAGCACAATATCTCGATCATAGACAAGCATAACTAAAGTAGTGTTATAAATTTGACTTAATATGTGACTAGTAATCAGATTCACTACAATGGAATGGATAATAAAAGGGCCAACAACTAGTGGAACTAGGGTGTATCATGTCATGTTATACCTGCCTAGTAAGTATCGCAACTCCAATGGAATGAAATAAAAGTGCCAACAACTGCTGGGTTTGGGATGTCACATGCTAATTGTATCTGACTAGTAAGTATAGCAACTACAACTGAATGGTTACCTAAAATTGATCACTGCTTATGATATGAGGATGACTCATGCTATATATATCTGACTAGTAAGTGTTGCAACTATAATGGAATGAATAAAACTGCCAACCGTGTGAGTTCCTTGGTTTGACTTTCTCGTTTTGTCCCGAGGGGGAAATACCAGGATGGGTATGATTGGTGTTAGTATTAGGTTGGTCTTGAATAGGTCTTTCTTATCTCTCTCTAATAGCCGACAGTTGAATCGAGTCTCTAGGTTGTTTAGTGCATGCTGCGCTGTCGCTTCAGTCCACCATACCTATGTAGGCGAGTGCCGCCGAATTCTAGCCTCGCCGTGTACTGGCCTCAGTACTGACGCTCCTCTTTTTCCCTCGCCCTTTGTCGGCACCCCCTTTTGTTTTAGCAGGTTGGCGATCGACGTCGTTAGCAGGGTTACCCTTCTGGCTTGGCCTGGGCAGGGTTATGGACGCCATTGATTATTATTCAGGGCTCTTAGCACCATTTGCATCTTATCCATACTCGGATGTCATATCGTTTTCGAGGTGATTCGGATCTTTGTACGGTATATCTGTATTCTTGACTCATGGAGTCATTGTTGTATATATATGTTTTGTGGGTTCCATCGTGGACTAATGTGTAATGATCATTACTTCGTTCTCCACCCGCACGCAAGTGCCTGGTGGGCGTCCTTGAATCGTTTCTATGCGGGTTTGGCGGGAAGCGCTAAAACTTGCATAGGGCCGATTCGAGGGTGTTACAAAGTGGTATCAAAGCTCAGCAGTTACGATACCCCACCGGTCCAGCCTGTAGGCTAACCTAGCTAACGGACGGTGTAGAGTGTCAAAACTATTTATCCAAATCGGTTGGATAGATCTGATTAGGTCTGATTTTACTCCTTACACCTATGTTATTCTCCTCTTATCTCTGCGTGTTTTGAATCTACTCTTCTCTTTTCTTCAAGTCCAGGAATTCTCGTGGTTGGGTTTCCATCGTACCTTCAAGGTTTCGCTTCCTCCTTTGGTAACGGTGCTTCTACATCCGGTCTTCATGCTATCTGAGGAATCCTTCACATGTTGGACTTCTCTTTGTTCCTTCTTGTGCCTTCTAGTATTTTCCAACACGACGACATCATCTACATCAGATCCGATGAAACCCTGCATCACTCCTTTGTTTCTGAACATCGCTTGTCAAGATCTTCAGTCTAAATTCTGAGAATTGGTTGTATAATTCCCCTATTCATGTGCAGAGTAATGCTTTGAGTGCGGGATGGAGTCGCGACCATACCACTACTCTTATCACTCGCTTTTGTACATTGAATGGTGAATCAATGTGATTTTACTCCTTCCATAGAAGTTAGAGGTGGCCTTATCTTTTGATGCCTTTACCTTCCTCCTTTGTTCTACGGAGTGTTCTCTCGATGAACATGAGCAATACCCCTTGTTGGTGGTGTCGCCGAATTCAAGGTGGAGAAAGAATCTTTGTTAGTGGTGTCGCGATGATCTACACAAAGTGAGAAGATTCAGATCATCGACCTTCTTCCCCGTACCATGAGGCGGATCTCGAGGGCGAGATCCATTGTTAGTGGTGTCGAATTGTAGCACCCCGATAAAATCACTACTAGAAAATCGCTCGGTGTTTCTATTTTGTGCATGATCATGACTGCATGATCATGTCATCATGCCACATTGCATTTGAGCATCATCATCATGCATAAGTTTGTCTAAAACTATTTTATAAAAGCCTATGTTTGTTTTCTTAATATCCCCCGTCATTATTTCAAATTAAAAACCCCGGTCTCTTCTGGATCTTTTATTTGTCTAAAACTATTTACCAAAAGAATATTTTAAACACAATAAATAAACAAAAACATATTTTATAAAACCCCGAGAAGGCAATCTGGCCGGACAGGCCAGAGACCCAACCGGCCAGACCACCTCCTACCCAGCAAAACAAACCCTAGCATCCAGACCTAACCTAACCACACCCAGCTAAACCTAACCCGACCGACCCTGGCTCACCACACAGCGTGCGCGCAATAGCTACACGACGCGACGCGAGCAGCACAACGCACGCATACGTTCCACCCACATCCGTACGCCCGCACCCACCTACCAAGCGACCGATAGGCGGACCCCGCCTACATACGCACGCACTATGCAACGCGCCCGATCGACGCGACGCCTACCCTGCGCGCGAGCATGACCCAGTTCACCCTCATCTCTACCTTGCTGCCCTCACCTACCACTCTTTTCCCCGCACGCTCCCTTCCCTATCACAGCGCCACCGCCTCCTCAACACCCCATCATCGCCGCCCCGCCGCTCGCTCCCGGGCTCCTCACTGGACCCCCTGAAATATTTTATGAATCATGTGATTGCTTTGTCGTGAAAGCCTTGTTGGGTTTTGATTTGGTTTTTCCGAGGTTGATCGTGTGTGTGTTGCTATTTGTATACCCCTGTAGGGTAAATCTTTCTGAAAGCCGTGTCCGTGGTTATGGACGACTTGGAGCACAATATCTCGATCATAGACAAGCATAACTAAAGTAGTGTTATAAATTTGACTTAATATGTGACTAGTAATCAGATTCACTACAATGGAATGGATAATAAAAGGGCCAACAACTGGTGGAACTAGGGTGTATCGTGTCATGTTATACCTGCCTAGTAAGTATCGCAACTCCAATGGAATGAAATAAAAGTGCCAACAACTGCTGGGTTTGGGATGTCACATGTTAATTGTATCTGACTAGTAAGTATTGCAACTACAACTGAATGGTTAACTAAAACTGATCACTGCTTATGATATCATGATGACTCATGCTATATATATCTGACTAGTAAGTGTTGCAACTATAATGGAATGAATAAAACTGCCAACCGTGTGAGTTCCTTGGTTTGACTTCCTCGTTTGGTCCCGAGGGGGAAATACCAGGATGGGTATGATTGGTGTTAGTATTAGGTTGGTCTCGAATAGGTGTTTCTTATCTCTATCTAATAGCCGACAGTTGAATCGAGTCTCTATAGGTTGTTTAGTGCATGCTGCACTGCCGCTTCAGTCCACCATACCTATGTAGGCAAGAGCCGCCGAATTCTAGCCTCGCCGTGTACTGGCCTCAGTACTGACGCTCCTCTTTTTCCCTCGCCCTTTGTCGGAACCCCCTTTTGTTTTAGCAGGTTTGCAATCGACGTCGTTAGCAGGGTTACCCTTCTGGCTTGTCCTGGGCAGGGTTATGAACGCCATTGATTATTCTTTAGGGCTCTTAGCCCCATTTGCATCTTATCCGTACTCGGATGTCGTATCGTTTTCGAGGTGATTTGGATCTTTGTACTGTATATCTGTATTCTTGACTGATGAAGTCATTGTTGTATATATATGTTTTGTGGGTTTCATTGTGGACTAATGTGTAATGATCATTACTTCGTTCTCCACCCGCACGCAAGTGACTGGTGGGCGTCCTTGAATCGTTTCTATGCGGGTTTGGCGGGAAGCGCTAAAACTTGCATAGGGCCGATTCGAGGGTGTTACATCTCATCCATAGAAGAAAGATAACTAATGATATGCATAGTGATATCACAGTTAATCCCAAGTAAATCCCTCACGTATATCCGTACTACCCCGTATAGTTGGTCGTTAAAGCGTCTTTCTCCACTTCACGACTCCTGGTTTCTTCGGGTTGTTGGAAATCTCGTATCTTTGACTTTAATGTTGTGATTCCCATGATCAAATATCATTATATGCACAAGGAAAATATGAAAGAAAGGATTGCATACCCCTTTGATCATTAGGCATTAGTGGCAAGGTTTAGAGAGATATTTCATTAAAAATATGAATAATATCCAGTATAAATGTCGATGTAGATGGCTATATTTCATAGCCATCAACCTCCCCAAGCTTAAACTTGATCGTCCTCGAGCAAGAAAACCAAAATCAAAAAGGAACTCAGCATTTAAATTGAAATAACGAGATGATGATCTTACTCATGATTGGTAGTCTCAAGTGTCCTCCACTTTATAAATCTGAAAAATGATACGACCAAAACGTATCTACTTTCCCGAACATTATTGCTATTGTTTTTCCTCTAAAATTGTGTCATTTGGATACAACTAACACAGACTGGTGATGTTTTTAGCAGAATTACCTTGGTGTCTAGTTTTTGTGCAGAAAATCAACTATCAGGAAAAATCCCGGAAAATATGCCAAAAATCCTATTTCACCCGAAGACTCATGGAGCCAGAAGACGAGACGGAGTAGGGCCACGAGGGGCCCACACCACCTAGCCACGCGGGCCAAGCCTGGCCGCGCCAGGGGTGGTGTGGCCGCCTCGGCTACCCCCTCGGCCTCCCTCTTTGCCTATAAGATGCCTCTTAACCTAAAACCAAGGGGGTTCGACGTTTTTCTAGATAGAGTTCCGCTTCGCTGCCACCACTAGATTCCATAAATTAGCACCAGAAACTCCGTTCTGGCACCCTGCCGGGACGGGGAATTGGAGGAGATCATCACCACCACCATCACCATTGCTTCTCCATCGACCATCCATGTTTCCCCCATATATGAGTGAGTAATCCCTCGATGTAGGCTATGGGGATGGTAGGGATTGGATGAGATCGTTCATGTAATGGCATCAGATTGTTAGGGCATGGTGCCTAGTATCTATTATTAATGCTTTTTGACTTTGTTGCAACTTGTTATGCTTAATGCTTGTCACTAGGGCCCAAGTGCCATGATTTCAGATATGAACATGTTATTGATTCATTATGATAGTATTGTTTATGGTCTTAACTGCAAGTTGTATACACACGTTGTTGTCCAGAACCAAAGGCCCCAAAGTGACAGCAATCGGGATAACCGGAGGGAATGGCTTTGATGTGAGGATCACATGTGTTCACAGAGTGTTAATGCTTTGCTCGTGTTCTATATTAAAAGGAACACCTTTATTGCCAGTAGTTCCCTTGATGCCCCGCTGCAAACAGGCTGGCAGGACAAATGATGTTCTGCAAGTTCTCATTGCGAGCATGTATGACTATATATGGAACACATGCCTATGATTATTTAGTACTTGGATGCTTTATCTTATTTATCTTCAAATGCCATATGTCTTGATTGCTATATGAATTGTCTTGTCCATGAAATGCCCGTCCATCCATCCCTATGCCTACCGCGCTTTAATCCTACTGTTTACTGCTATTGTTACTACTGTGTTTACTTTTACTACTGCTATTACTTTCCTATTGTTATTACAAAACTGTTGCTACTGATAAACTGTTGTGAGCAAGATTGTTTCCAGGTGCAGCTGAATTGAAAACTCAGTTGTTAAGGCTTATAAATATTCTTTGGCTCCCCTTGTGTCGAATCAATAAATTGGGTTTCACTTCCCTCGAAAATACTGCGATACACCCCCTATACTTGTGGGTCATGAACACTATTTTCTGGTGCGGTTGCCGGGGAGCATAGCTCTATTTATCAAGTTCACTTGGAATCACTATTGTTCGCTACCATCCATCCATCATGGGTAAGTCTCGTGATGGCAAGGTTCCTATTTTACCATCCACTACAAGAAGAGGTATGGTTCTGAACACCTCTGTTGCTCTTGATTCACCATCTGTTATGAGTAAGCTCCTTACACCACCACATACACATGCTACACACACTTCTACTGCTGAATCTGATACTTCTGATACATATGATGATGCTTCTACTGTGCTTGATAAAAGTGGTTCATTAGGTCCTTTCCTAGATGCTACGATTGCTAGAACTATAGCTGGAAATACCGAAACTCGTAATGAAGACACTACTTCACCTGTCAGTTCACCTGAGTCTAGAGAGAGTTATGATATTGAAGCCGGTTATATAGAGATGACCGATGAATTTATTAAAGAATGTCAAAACACCCATGATAGGAGTGTTATTGAGAGTCTCCTTGAGAGGTGTACTATAAAATTCAAACTGTCTCCTAATGCTAAGTTTGCTGCTTCTCCCATAAACATTGAAGATAAGGATTATGATTTCACTCTTGATTTATCTTACATAACTAGTGTTGAGAAAGAACCTTTTTGTGGTACTAAGAATGAGAGTGCGGTAGCACATATGACTGAGATTTCTACCATGAGTGGTTTATTTTCTGATGATATTAAGACGCACACCTACTTTGTTGCTAAAAATTTCCCTTTTTCACTAAAAGGAGAAGCTAAAACTTGGTTTAATAATTTACCTCCTGGATCTATTGATAGCCCTGATTGCTTGATTAGTACCTTTCTTCAGAAATATTTCCCTCCTAGTGCTAGACATGCTATTTTGCAGGAACTTTTTGATATTAAACAGGGAGAGAAAGAAATATTGCCTAAATCATGGGCAAGGTTTTGTGCTTTGATTCATGCACAGGCTGGATGTCCATTACCTAAAAATGAGCTTCTTGATATATATTATAATGGACTAACTGAAGAATCTAGGACATACCTGGATAGTTGTGTTGATTGTGTTTTCAGGAATAGAACTCCCAAAGAAGCCAAGGAATTAATGGCTAAAATAAGCAAGAATTATGAAGACTGGACTTCATCTGAGCCAACTACACCTGAAACAACTACACCTGAGTTAACTATTCCTGTGCCTATACCAACATCAAAGAAGAGGGGACTTATTGAACTAAATGATGAAGTGATGAAGGAAGCTAAGAAATGTCTTAGGGAGAAGGGTATTAAAGATGAACACATGAAGAATCTACCTCCTATAGAAGAACTATGTAAGCCAATCTCCCACTCATCCACACTCTCTCCAACACTTTGATAAAGGTGATATTCCTTACTCTAAACCTCCTGATCAATGCTTAGAAGAATTTGATATTTTTATTGTTAAGCAAGATAATTTTAATAAAAGGGCACAAAATCATCTAATGGAAAACTCTAGGGCTATTGTTGAGTTAAAAGAAATTGTGGAAAGAACATCTAATGATGTTAAAATGCTTGTTAAACACTTCCAAATGGTTCAAACTCAAATTGATCAGCTTATTAAAGTACAAAAAGACTTGCTAGTTAATGCTGCTAAAGAAAAACATGGTTATGAAATTAGAACTAGAAGTGGTGCTGCTACCCAGGATCCTTTTTATCCTGAGGGGCATCCTAAAAGAATTGAGCAAATTTCCCAGCAAATTGAAAATAGTGGTACTTCTCCTAAGAAAAGGAAAAATAAATGTAAAACTATTGTAGAATCTCTTGAACCTGCTATAGATCCCAATAGTATATCTATCTCTGATGCTGAAACTGAAAGTGGTAATGAGGAAAACGATGCTCCAAATAAATAAAAAGTTGAAGAAGAACCTGAAAGGCATATTAAGAATACTAAATACACTAAAGAATATTTTGTTGCTAAGAAACATGGTAATGAAAGAGAGCCTTGGGTCCAAAAACTTATGCCTTTCCCTAATAAGAAACACAAGTCAAAGGAAGATGAACACTATAATAAGTTTTGTGAGTGGATGAAACCTTTATTTTTGCAAATTCCTTTGACCGATTCTATTAAATTACCTCCTTACTCAAAATATATGAAGGATATTATCTCTAATAAAAGGAAGATCCCTAATGAAGAAATTTCTACTTTGCTTGCTAATTATTCCTTTAATGGTAAGGTTCCAAAGAAACTTGGAGACCCAGGGATTCCAACTATTCCTTGCTCTATTAAAAATAGTTATGTTAGAACTGCTTTGTGTGATTTGGGAGAAGGAGTTAGTGTTATGCCTTTTTCTCTCTGTGAGAGACTTCAACTGGAAAAACTAATACCAACTGATATATCTTTGCAAATGGATGATAAATCTACTACTATTCCTGTTGGTATATGTGAGGATGTACCTGTTCAAGTGGCTCATAATTGCTTGATATTAACTAATTTTGTTGTGCTTGAAATGCTTGAAGATGATCATATGTCTATTATTCTTGGGAGGCCTTTTCTTAATACTGCAGGAGCTGTTATTAATTGTAATCAAGGAAAGGTTACTTTTAATGTTAATGACAAGGAGCACACTGTCTATTTCCCTAAGAAGATTGATACGAATTATGGCCTAAATTCAAATGAAAATATTGAGGGCATTCAAGTTGGAGAAATATATTGTTCCATACCACGAGAAAAATATGAAATTATTATGATTGGGACCATTGCTCTCAAGGTTGAGGTAACATAATCATTAGTGGAATACAAAGTTTTCATATAAAATTGTTTTGGTAACAAGACCTCATCAACCTTGTTAACAAAACAATGTTTTCACCATGATTATCTACGCTTACTTTTAGTTTATCCATTTTAGTGTTTGCTTTCATTTAGTTTACCTTTCTGTTGTCAGTTGCTTGCATACTAGAGTGTCTTAGAACTTCTGAAGTTTTGGCTTTGTTTTGTCATTGCATCATTCCAGAAACTTTTTTCTGTCAGAAAATCATTCATTTATACCTGAAAATTGCTGAAAAATAAAGTGTCTCAAAAAATTCCAGAAAATACATATTAAAATTTTGGGTGAAAACAGGGGTAGAGAAGTGCCTGGAGAGTACCAGGGGGGCCACCAGGCAGGCACACCACCTGGTGGCGCGGCCAGCCCAGGGACGCGCCTGGCCATGGTGTGGGCCACCCCTGGCCCTCCACTCACTCTCTCACTTCCCTCTGCCTTCTCTCTCCCGAGAAAACATTAGCTCATTGCTCGAAATCGCGTTCTTGCTATTCTTGTCCATGATTTTTTGATCTCCTTGCTCAGCCTATCTTTGCTGCTAAAATTTGGAGCATTTGTTCTCTGGTATGTGACTCCTCCGCTTGTCCAAGTAGATTTGTGTTTAGTGGTTTATAACTTGAGTAATTTGCTGCTGTAGGTGACAGGTTATGAGAGCTTTTAAGCTTGTTCAATGCTTAGAGATATTGTTTTGATGCATGTTTAGGCCTCTTACAAGTCCCTATGAGTAGTTCCCTTATTATGTATTCACTTTGCAATCACTTGTATAATGGATGTTTAAATTTCAGAACATCAAAGGTGAACAACCACACGTTTGGAGAAATATTTGAGAGGTACACACCTAGGAGGTCAAGTCCTTCAAGATCAGCCTCTCAGTTTAGGCCTTCGTACAATGAAGATCTTATTGCACCATGCTTTGGCAATGAAGGATATGAGGGAGATGCTCACCCATCTACCTTCCCTTGTTTTACCTTTTTGCAAGCTGCAGGGATCCTCAATGATTTCCTACTACTGGTTCAGAGGGTTGGCCTAACCACGTACATGGAAGATGAGAGTGAGCAATATTCCATGCTCACAAAAACTTTCGTTGAGAGTTTCGTTTTCACTAACACCCCTTATCAGTCAACTGTTTCTTTCAAAATTTACAATCAGCCTATTACCATGTCATTGGAAAGATTTTGCAGCATTATAGGTATAGGCATGACAGGGACTGTGAAGAAGATTCAAGGTCAACCCGCTGACTTGTTGGAGCTCTATCGATGTGTGACAAATGATGATGACTGCGTAGCTCAACGCGGGAAGATAAGGAACATCCAACTCCTAGCTCTTAGATATTTTGCTTATTATCTTGCCACTAGCATTCTTGGTAGGGAGAACACTAGTAATATCTCTAATTATCATTTAGCCATCCTCGCTGCTGCACTTAATAATGATACCAAGTACAATCTTCGCTCTCTCATTGCTCACCTCCTAGCTGCTAAGGGACCTATTTATGGGGGCATTATTGTCTCACGTATGGTTGTTGCATTAGAACTTTCTGTGGATCCTAATGACACTATGTTGGCACCGCAAAGGCTTGATCTTGCCGCTATGAAAACACATCACTTCGTCACTATTGACTCTGATATGGACAGTTAGTATGCAGGATGTTGTTTACTCATGGAGACGAGAGGGAAATTACTTTGCCACAATCCACTTTCTTCAGTATTTACAGGAGGTCACGGTCGCGTTCTGAGGATGAGGTGGATGAGCAGCTCCGCTTGCTTGGTTTCCACAGGAAGCACCAGGAGGATGTGCCTTCTTACGACTACTTTGCGCACTATGGTGGGGCGTCCTCGAGCTCGTATTATGACGAGGGTACCTCCTCGCCGCACTACGGAAGCGCTCCATCTTGGCTAGCTTGGGATTGATCCCCACTTAGGCCAAAAGCCTAATCTTGGGGGAGGTACACCGACATCACACTCATACATATCATGTTCAGTCGGCACTTTGTATATCCATGTTTCGTTCTCTTTTTAGTTTTTGTTCTTTCTTTGATTTTTCTTTCTAAAACACAAAAAGACCAAAAATATTTTCTTTGTTTGCTTCTTTTTGTTTTTGACTTGGTTTGCTTTTTTCCTTTTGGCTTTGTCTTAATTATTCGAAAAACCCAAAAAGATTTTGCTTTGCTTGTTCTTCCTTTTGGTTCTTGTTTTTAAAAATCAAAAACACCCAAAAAAATTGTCTTCTTTGGTTTTGTGAAGTTTGTTGCACGGTTCAGCAGTCCTCAGTGGAGTTTGGTTTCATGTTATTATTAAAGCCACATAAGTGAAGGGCAATAATGAAGATTAATGGCAACTTGAGGTGTGGTAAGAGGCTGGTAACGAACTCTATTTGTTTTCATTTTCGTACATATACTCATCATTGTGGGCATGCTTAGTCTGTTCATGTAGGGTGTATGTTATTTATGAATGCTTAGTAGTTCTTGCTTTCTTATGATTAGCTCCAGATTGCTAATAGTTTGTAGCATGTCATATGAATGTTTGCTGGCATTGCTCTATTCATAACTTGGTATGACACTGTGGTATCCTCCTCTGAGTGTTTCACTTGAATTGACTTGGCACATGCTCACGCATGCATATGACTGAAACAATAATCAGTTAAGCCTCGATGAATTATTTTGCCTCAAGGGTGTTGAATCACTTTCATGCCATGATTAGTCCTATTTTGTTGCAAGCATGATTATGACAGTTATTCCTCTCTCGTTTGTTGCTCCCTTACTTTTGCTAGCCTTCACTTGTGCTGAGTATAATCTTTACTCATGCATCCAACTCCCCAAAACCAATATTGCCAAAAGTGTCCACCATACCTACCTATTAGCATCATTTGCTATTCTGTGCATATTAAGTATGCCTTGTTTTCTTCCGAATGAAATGTTTGCTTGTTATGAGAAAGTTAGTTAGTAAAGCTCTCACGAACTTGATGGCACACTTTATTTTCCTGCACTTAATAAACTTGAACCATTGTGTCCACCTTTGTTGCGTATATGCTTGCGCTTTATAAGTTGAAGTTAGCAGAACCATGTATCATGGGTAACGCTCTCAACATTTCACTGGTACTTTGTACCTCGTTGATATCATGATTCTTTTTCTTATGGATCCCGGTGGTGTGAAATAAAAGGGGAACTTGTAAGATCATGGAGTTTGTATGAGTGTTAGAGAAACGCCTGGGCCGCTAGCCTAAGCCATGCCTAATCATGGTGGAAACTTGCAGCATAACCATAATGAGCATTCTATGAAGCATCCTCAATAAAAACCTATGCAAATAGCAAATAAAAAGATCGTTGAGATGCTCATTGTCTGCTTGCCTTGTCATTTTGATTATGGGATAGCTCTTGTATCATGTGTAAGGGGTACCCCGTTGGCGGTTCTCTATGATACATATGTACTTACAATGACAAGAGCTTACTTGTGACTGAAGTTGAGTAGCATGAGGTTCGGTCTTCGTAAGTAAGGGGCATGAGACTTCGACTTATAACTTCTCAAGCATATCCTCTTAGTTGTGTCACTTTAACCTTAATCACCTAAAAGATTCTTATGATAGGGGCAATGAGAGCTCAAAGCTAATGAGTACCATACTTTCAGCATTTGGAAGCCTTTCAAACTCTTCAAAACCTTTTCATTTTCCCCGTTGAGTCTCCACATATTCTATGAGCACTTTCTTGAGAGCATGGTTGTCATTCTTAGTGTAATGTGCATGTCTCAAAACTTGATTAACTGTGTCATGACTTTGATGCTTGTATCTTTGATATCTTTACTTCTAGTCTTCACATGAACTTCAGATATGCCTTGGCATTTATGTTTTCTCTACAATCAAAGGCAAGCGAGATACCAGTCTATCATACCTTTTTATGAGCATTGCAATGTTGCTTATGTTTATGTTTCATGCTACTTCCTATTTTTGAGTTGGAATCTCTTCATAGCTCGCAATGACTATTAAGTTTACTTGCATACTCCTTATTATGAGTTGTCTAAGTAATTGATCATATGCTGAGAATATATACATCATATGAAGCAAATGTGTTCGTGAAAGTTTCTTTTATCGCACTCAGTTTTCAACTAAATTGCTTGAGGACAAGCAATAAGCTAAGCATGGGGGAGTTGATACGTCCAAAACGTATCTACTTTCCCGAACACTTTTGCTATTGTTTTTCCTCTAAACTGGTGTGATTTGGATACAACTAACACGGACTGACGCTATTTTCAGCAGAATTACCTTGGTGTCTAGTTCTTGTGCAGAAAATCAACTATCAGGAAAAATCCCGGAAAATATGCCAAAAATCCTATTTCACCAGAAAACTCACAGAGCCAGAAGACAAGACGGAGTAGGGCACGAGGGGCCCACACCACCTGGCCACGCGGGCCAGGCCTGGCCAAGCCAGGGGGTGGTGTGGCTGCCTCGGCTACCCGCTCGGCCTCCCTCTTCGCCTATAAGATGCCTCTTGACCTAAAAACTGAGGGGGGTTCGCCATTTTTCCAGATAGAGTTGCGCTTCACCGCCACCAACAGATTCTGCAAATCAGCACCAGAAACTCCGTTCTGGCACCCTGCCGGGATGGGGAATTGGAGGAGATCATCACCACCACCATCACCATCGCTTCTCCATCGACCATCCATGTTTCCCCCATCTATGGGTGAGTAATCCCCCGTTGTAGTCTATGGGGATGGTAGGGATTGCATGAGATCATTCATGTAATGGCATCAGATTGTTAGGGCATGGTGCTTAGTATCTATTATTAGTGATTTTTGACTTTGTTGCAACTTGTTATGCTTAATGCTTGTCACTAGGGCCCGAGTGCCATGATTTAAGATATGAGCATGTTATTGATTCATTATGATAGTATTGTTTATGGTCTTACCTGCAAGTTGAATACACATGTTGTTGTCCGGAACCAAAGGCTCCGAAGTGACAGCACTCGGGATAACCGGAGGGAATGGCTTTAATGTGAGGATCACATGTGTTCATGGAGTCTTAATGCTTTGCTCCGGTGCTCTATTAAAAGGAGCACCTTAATTGCCAGTAGTTCCCTTGATACCCCCCTGCAAACGGGTTGGCAGGACAAAACATGTTGTGCATGTTCTCATTGCGAGTACATATGACTATATATGTAACACATGCCTATGATTATTTAGTACTTGGATGCTTTATCTTATTTATCTGCAAATGCCCTATGTCTTGATTTCTATATGAATTGTCTTGTCCATGCAACGCCCGTCCATCCATCCCTATGCCTACCGCGCTTTAATCCTACTGTTTACTGCTATTATTACTACTGTCTTTACTTTTACTAGTGCTATTACTTTGCTATTGCTATTACAAAACTATTGCTACTGATAAACTGCTGTGAGCAAGATTATTTCCAGGTGCAGCTGAATTGATAACTCAGTTGTTAAGGCTTATAAATATTCTTTGGCTCCCCTTGTGTCGAATCAATAAATTGGGTTTCACTTCCCTCGAAAATACTGCGATACACCCCTATACTAGTGGGTCATCAAAAAACTTCAGCATAGATAGAGTAATGGCAAGCATATCATACAGGTTTTAGCGCAGCAAAATTATTGTTAACCTGGATGATTCAAATGAGTAAACCTGATTCCATGTCATGTAATCAACTCATAGGCTTGTCGTTGAACAATAAAGTGTAATCATGTAAAATTAAGAGTGTGAGAATTTGTCATGAAAAACATATACACTAAAGTATCTCAATTCTCCCACATCAATAAATCAAGACTCTTAAAGCACTACTTTTCTATTCATTGTCTTTCAAGAATTTCAGTTCTTAAGTAATTGAGAGCATGCTAAAGATTTTATTTAGTTTATCGGGCTATGATGGACACTCGTGGAATCACCAAGGTTTTGTTCCTTTTGAACAATGATTACTCATAACAGCTAGAGGAGTGATTCCATCATAAACACATCTACCCGAGAATGCCAAGAATCTTACCCATTATAGCATTGCTGGTACATATGTTTAATAAACTCATAGTCGAAATCTAGGAGTTTCTTCCATGAAGAATGTTCGTAAGCTAGCGGAGTTGTTGGAACCCCATGAAGTTTGACATGCATAAAGCTATATCATTCTTATGATTCACAAGTCAAACTTTGGCATGCTCACAAAAACCGCTATACTTTAATTCAATTGAACAAATCATTTTAAAGAGAGCGATCATATCAATCATCATTTTCTGTGGTGTTGAGTGTCTCTAGAAATAAGCCTTCAAGACTAAACACTACAATACCCAAGCCTTCAATTGTGAGACTTTTTCTTATTACAATTGTTTAGAAATTTTTTAGGCAAGACTTGGTTAACTACAAGAGCTAGAACAAAACGTACCCAACTAAATACCCATGTAAACAATTTTTTACTACAATACAAAGACTCACTCCACCAATATAACATCTTATCATTTACTACTAACTAGAATGGGTTTCTCAAACTTCAAAAGTGGGGAGTCTTAAGGCATACCTCTCATGATTGGTTTTAGTTCTCTCTTCCCTTTTGATTTGCTTCTTGGAAACTCGAAGTCAATCACTCCCCTGCAAATGTGTGAAAGCCACAAGGAGAATAGAAAAGAAGGAAGAGGGAAAATAAAGATAAATGGAAACATCTTTTTGTTAATTTTAAGAGAGGGAATTAAAGAATAGAAAATTGGCGGCAAAGCTCGGCTAGAAAATCTCGAAAGCAAATAGAAATAACTAAAGATAAATTGTTGGGGAAACCAACATGAGTGCTTGTAAACTCGAATTAAAAACATAACCTCAAAATAAAATAAAAACAAATGAACACCAAATAGAGATAATGAGGAAACTTCCCCAAGCTTAGGCTTTTGCAAGCCCTTCAAATCATTGTGGTGGCGGGAAAGTCATAACTCCAATTTGCAAATTGAGTTGATAAATTACTAGTTGTTTCTCTGAGGTTAAAGTAGAGGTTTTGCATTCTCTCCATAGTTCTTCCAAGTTCTTGAAAAGTCTTGGTATGTAGCGAACCAGGTTGGCGGCTGCTCCTCTTATTGGTCCTCATCCTCATCCGGAATCTCCTCCTCAGGTTGGTGTTGCTCAACTTGCATGTCATATAGCAAACGTCCTTCCTCAATAGAGAAAAGACCATTAGGCATAGGAGCGGGATAGAGATGCCCAACTCCAGCAATATGCAAGTAATAAACACCACCTCACCTAGTGAACATTCCACAAGCCTTTAAAGTAGAGAAACCAACATGTTGCTCACCTAGCACTGGTTGCAACTCACCTAGGTCAATGCCTAGGGCAATGGCAAGCATGGCGATGACGCCTCCACCTGTGACTGGTGCTTGGTTTTGGGAGGATTGGTACTCCAGATTGTAACATCCCAATTTTAGCAACCCTGATTAGCTGTCTAGAATGCAAAAATCAGGGGGAACAAAAACTTTTTCTTGTTAAGTGCTGTAGTGTTTGCTTGTGTTTATTTTTGCTTATGCATCTGAATGTATAACATAGGTTATACTCCTTACCTCAACATCAGTTGACCACAGCTAATTAACAAAACTGTCTTGGCTCTTTCTTACATATTCTCAAATGTTCTAGCATTTCAAAACCTGAGCCAAGATGCCTTTGCAATCCAAACTATTGTATTAGCTTCTATTGATCAAACTATGGAGAGCTATATAATATAATCTCCTTATGTTTTCAAGACAGAACTTCAACTACTCTTACCTTTGGGTTTTCCAAAACCTTTTTATAAAGATTTTGAATTCTACTCCTGGTAGAGATACTAAGGACTCCCACCTTATTCAACTCCAACTTTTCAAAATACCCATCTCTACCTCAAGCTAGGCTTGATGGTATCCATAGAAGTAGAGTGATTTGTTTGGAAAATGAATTGCCTTGATCTGCTATTTGAATTCTTTGCTTAGGAACTAAATGAGCTACCATAAGGGCTCATCCTCTAGCCTCTAACTAATCCAATCCTATCCACCCTAAGCAAGTTAACAAAGCTGTATCTGATCCCTAGCCACTAGGTGGTCATCTAAAACCCTTAACCAATATCCATTCCGACGTAATCCATTCTAGAAGTGAAGACCAATATCAAGCATGGATCTATTATACTCAATCTATACTTTAACATCATCCCCTTGATGATGCTTTGGTACCTTGCAACCCATCAAAGACCTCCCCACTCCTATTCTAGTCAAAAACACTAAATCTGCCAAATTTGACCAAGTCTGGAAACTGTTTCAACATCCCTTCTTTGAATGCCTCTCTTTCTCAACCCATGTGCAATTATGGAAATGAATTCAAACCGTATTGTAAACCATACTAAGGACTACCAAGGCCCACACCTTCCTTTTGTTAGATCATCCTCCAACCCACTTGTTCTTGATGGTTTTGCAGGCAAGAAAATAACTTTTTCTGTAAATCTTATGAACTAGCCTACTTGGTCAGAAGCTCAAACCTTCATCCTACATTCTTTGGACCAAATCCTTGCATGATTGTGTTATACTCATAAAGGTCTAGCAATACCGACTTAACTTGTCCCAAATGGATCCTTGTGCTCCAAAAACCCACAAGGTTTTGAAGGCTACTTAATAATCTCTTTTGGCGGCCTTATTTTATTCAAAGTTTGAAATCAATCTCAAGCCTGATCAATCTCAAGCCTGATCGATCTCAACTTCTTGTACCTTGGTAATCTACATCACTTGGCCTGTCCATCGATATATTCCATGCCCCATGGGGAGCTTTGAGCTCCAAGCTCCAACAAGGTTTTGTTGGTATGAAAACAACATCACCCTAGATCCTTTGTTCTTTGTTTTTCACCAAAATCAAGTGGTATTCTCAAATACCAAGGTTTAAAATTCTATATACACCTTGTGTACATCATATAATTTTCTAATAAATATTATCCATAATTATCTTGGACCAAAAACCTATTTAATCTCTTAATTTGACAAAACCCCCAAAACTCACTCTATGAAGGCAAGTTTGTTTATCTCCAAACCACTTTGCCAAATCAGGGCACACTTGATGCCTATATATCATATCCTATCCCATCACCTAAAAAATAAATATTTTTGAGATTCTTTATTATTTCTTTTTTCCCTTCTTCCTAAATGGTAGAAATAAGAAATAAATGCTTAAAAATACTTTTCCATCTCAATAAATTCCGAGAAAATTCTACATTGAGTGATATGGTATTTAAGACCAGTTCACACCAAAAACCAACCTTGTACAATGTGAATTTATCCAATGACCTTCTAAAACCATTTCAGCACTTTCGGAAAATTATTTAAAAAGGGGGTCTAGACTTATCTGAAAAATCCCAAATAATTCTTGGTGATTCACTTTGACCATACCAATCCACCAGTAACATTATATCATCTTTCCAAGATAACAAATAAGGACTTTCTTCCTAACCACCCATTATGACAATTTGCATCATGACACAAAAACACTAATCAAATCACTTCCAAACCTCATCCCACCTTGTCCAACACTCCACAGCAAACACACCTCCTCTAGTGGCCACCCACTGTAGCAAGCCCTAGGCCCTTGTCCTTTTTGCTTAGAGTGTCGAGAAAGAGAGGGGCCCCATATCTTGTAAAATCTTGGGCATTAATTGGCAGCAGCCCCACCCCTTCCTCCTAGCTCCTTTCCATGACACGGCACCCCACCACCCTCTCACCACCACCCTCACCGTCCCTCCTTACCAACCCCGGGCTCCCTCCCCTGGCCATGTCCAATATGGACTTTGTCCACACTAGACCACGCCCTCTCTTGCTACATAGGCCAGAGCCGCCCCGGTCGCTACTACACCACCCACTCACTCCCCTCCAACCCTTTGTTGCTCCCCTGCACCTCCCACTGAGGCCGTCCTCTCCCAGCTCCATGGAGAAGGATAGGTTATCCTCTCGGCCTCCTCCGAAAATCTGAGCGTGAGGTCGACCTAAGTATCCCTAGCTCACCTTCTTCATTCCGTTATACTCCCATGGATCCCCTCTAACTCCCCATGCTCTCCTTCTCACCACAGGGACGTCGGATGCCGCCGTCGTGCATGCCCGAAGCTCACCTCTCCGGTGGGCGGGACATTCTCAAGCGCCGGAAGCCCTACATGCGCCGGCCCCTGACTAGTACGGACCCCAGAACCCTCTCTAGAACCTCGTCGTTGACATGCATGCCTCCCTGGTCCTCCCCCGACGAGCTCCCGAAGCCGTACGTGTCGCGGATCCACGCGACCTCGTCCCTGCATGAAAACCACCTCTTCTGCCCCTTGCCGGAGTCGGCAGAGTGCACCGCATCTTCCTGTGGCGTCTCCATGGCGGGAAACAGTTCCCAGGAAGGCCCTAAACCCGCCGTCACCGTCCCCTAGGGTTTCAATCCCGTGCCACCACGGGAGGTTGAAGATGCGCGTGCTCCGTCGATCAGAACTTGATCGAACGGCTCACCCTCGCCATTACCCCTTCGGCCGGCCACTGTCACTGATCGCTGGGGCTCGCCCAACAGGCCTTAAAATTTCCCTCCCGTGCAAGCTCGCTTGCGAGTGGGCCGACCGGCTGGTCTGGCCCATTTGTCCTCGATGCTAGCCCACAGAATCCCCCCCTAATCATTTTCTTTTTCCACAGGTCTGCTAAATAGCCGAGTAGGATTAAATCTAAATGAAAATGGAAATTAACTATAAATTCCAAGATATAATTTTATCCAGGTACTCATGTGTTTTTGTAAACATGCAGCACCAAAATTTGTCCAGTTCGGCGGTTGTATCTTCTCTGTAAAATTAAATACCAAGACATGTCCCTATAACAAAATAAATCCTCTAGAGAGTTTAATAAATCTTTTTGAATTGAATCCTTTTTTTACTACAAGGTATATCTAAGGCCTTGCATGCCACTTTGTCCTAACCATATTTTGCTTCATAGTTTGCCCCTGGTAAAAATAACAAAAACAAGCAAATTCTGCCTTTAGAAATTTCTACAGGTCAAACCAAAATAGGTATTGACCTGATTCCAACTCTGAGAACTACTAAATCATTATATCTATCAAACCAGAGAAGCTAAAATAAATTATTAATCCATTATTAAATTATGGTGGATTAAACTATTATGTGTATGGCTATTACACTAATAAAATCATTCCAGTAGTTCTGTGTCACTTAAATTAGTAAATCAAAATTCTACAGAAAGGTATTGCAAATACCTAGCAGGTGCCCTTAGATTCATACCAAAATACCCTATAGATTAAATCTGGTGAAAACGACAAATACCCTCCAAAGCTGACTTTGGGATTTTCCCAAGGGCATTCTGGTAATTATTTTGAGATGAATCCAACTCTCAAAAATATTAAACACCAAGTGATACCAAAACCTCTTAGGACAAATTTATTTGAGCTCCAGATCTTTTCTGGTGATTTAGTCACCTAAACTAGAGGATATTCCACTAGAAAAATCATAACTAAATATAGAAAATTGATAAAATCATGAAACCACTTTTGTTGGCCTTGTTATTCCAATACCTATCTGTAGATATCATTTTTGTACATTGATATCATATAGACCCAAGCCTTAGTTCAAAACCTCCTTCATTAGGTGGTATTTGACAAATAAATCACAAAGGCATATCCACAAAGGCAATTAAAGCGTTTCCATATGCTATGATCTTAATCTACCAAAATCTACTGAAGTGAATAGTGTGTTGAATTTTTGTTTACTTTATTGTAATGATGCTTGAGACCTGTTGATTGTGCTCTTGCTTGTTTGCATGTGTGCTCCCTGACAACGATAGTTACGATTATCTCGAAGATTAGAAGAAGATGGTTATTATTATGATATTCTAAGAAGAAGTCTAGGGACATATATTGCCAGTTTGCTGATCTCAGGCAAGCCACCTTCTTGCTCATAAGCCTTGTCCTACTGTTTTACTTATGCATGTTTTACCTACTTTTATGAAACTGCATTGTTTTATACTATGATGATTTGTATCTGGTAGTGGATTGGCTCCTCCAAACCATTACACTTTTGTACTATTAAGTACAACCCCCTTGATGACACCTACTGGTCCCTAGTATGATAGTTGGTGTATAACACCATACCCCGTTGGACACCCCGTTTTAGCCGAAGAAAAACTAGAGGATGGGAAGACCCGCAAAAAAGTGTTACAAAATGTTTATGGCAAAACCCTGGTGAGGTTTGACCTACCAAGAGAAGTTTGAGAAAATAAAAAGGTTTTTGTTTTACAAAATGCTGAAGGAAAGATGGAGGAAAAAGGATTACAAAAATGCACCCGATTCTTTGCAGTTTGCTAGAATAATTAACCCGTGCAACCACATTACTCCTATATGGGAAGGGGATGAACTCGAGGTTTGTTTACTCCGGTATGAGTTGTCTCACAACTACTACAGGGGATGGCGATCCCTGGAGGCTCGGTCTTCTCCTGTAATGGTCCACGAAGCGTCGACCAGGTGAAGAAACGAACGGCTGCAGGCCGCTAGGTGTTACGATGAGCCCCTCATTGAAAGCGCACACTTTGTGTAGTGAAAAAGGCGCTCCGGTTGGTCCACGGTACCCAATGTCCCGGTGTTGAGGGGAACGACTCATAGGGTAGGCGCTTATACTGGAGTGGGCATTCCGAAGGTCTTGACCAGTTACTCGATCCACGATCGGTGTAGATCAGGGCAGGGTACTCGGATGGTGTGGGCAAAGTGTACAACCTCTGCAAAGTGTAAATCCATTCGAATAGCCGTGATCCCGTGGTCATGGACGGTTGGAAAGGCTGCAGTAGAGCGGTGCTGGTTTTGTTTTCAAAAAGGGTTTTGGAAAAGCAATGGCTTTGGAAATGTTTTGACCATGGGATGGTCACAAAGGATACATGTTTTGACCATGGGATGGTCGCAAAGGAAGGAAAGGAGTTTGGTCATGGGATGACCGGAAGGACGAAACAAATGGGTGACCCAATCCTAGTGATTCCCTAAAACTTTGCTAAAAGGTTTCCAAAATGTTTTACAAAAGTTTTCAACAAAGATATGTAGATGCTATATCTACAAGAGAAACAATCTGAGAAAAGAACCTATCTTGGAGCCCTCCTACAACCACAACCATACTGGATATCCTGTTGTTGTTATTACTTTTATCTTAAGGTGGTTTGCGAGTATATTCAAAGTACTCATTGGCATTGTCCCGGGCTATCAACTTGGTCAGATATCAAGAAGAAGGTGAAGTGGCGACTATGCGAGTTAGGACCTTCTCCCAGTTAGTTGACTGTAGGTTATGGCATGGCTCGGGCTCTACGCTTGATGAAGTTCCACTGATGAATATTGATGTAGCCATAATCGCATGTAAGGTATGACATGTATCTTCTTAAGTAATGGATGTTTACTTTGATACTTGTCAGTTATGTGCCACGACTAACTGATCATGGGATCGTGGTGTATGCATAACAGGGATTCCTGGAGGATTAATCCGGGGGCCTGACACAAGTAGCGCACAAGAATTGCGCCCAAGTTGAGTGAAAGGTTGGTGTTGTTTAAATCAGTCTTTGTGCGGACTAAGATGTCCTCCTCATTGAGTCTCTTGAACTCATTTCCTGCCTGCAAAGTGTTAGCAATAACATAGAACAAATAGCGAATTGCAGGTGTTAAATATTCTTCCCCTTGCTTACTCTAGAAGTCAAACTTATTCCATTATAATATTGTTCTGGTGAAGGGTCTAAACCAGTAAAGGATGCACGTAAGTCATTATCATTATTATTTGGAAAATTAAAACATGTGCACCATTCATCTAGTGATAAATCATAATTGTTGTTCATAAGTCGGAAAGAAATCATATCCTCTCCATTCCACGCTTTAACGGTCCTTTGCAAAGAACTTAGGAATTCAAGAGTTAACCGGCGATAAGTAGTCACATCATTGAATACAAAGTTTTGCAAGCCAACCCTATTGCAAAGTAAATTGAAGTCATTAGAAACACCGAGTTGATTCAATATAATAGGACAAGCCCACTTGGTTGCCTTCACTTCTCGTTTCTTGATCCTGTTGAAGTGATCACGTTGGGGCTCATCCTTGAACCATATCCCCATGCGTTCTTGAGCGGTAGCCCGAGAAGCGCTAGCGGCGGCACGAGCACGAGTTTGGCTCCTTGTGTTCATCATCTAAAATAATAAGAAAAGAAAAATAAAACTTTTAGATCCAACAATAATAAGCATAACATATTCCTCTCATAGCACACTAAAGAATCCCCTCAAAATAATAATCTAGGCAAGAGAATCATGCAAATTAGTTCATAGTAGGTCTCACCTTAGATTGATAATGACAATAGATCATAGATGAATTTGCAAAAAGTAATTGGAGGATTGGAGGAGAAACATACCATAGATCACTTGTGTGCGAGGAAATCGAACAAAATTGAATAGACATGAAGATTTCTTGAGGTTTTGAGAGGGTTTGGAGGTAGAAGAGAGAAAAAAGATTTAATTTTTGGGGTTGGAGGTACCTCCCATGGTGAATTTGTGGTCGGACGCAACTATACGGCCAAACTATATGGCCGGAACAATTTGTTCCCACCATATAGTTGGTCTGCTGTCAAAAATTTAGGGTTTCCACCTGGCGGAGCAATTATACGACCATAACTATACAGCCGTGATTTTTCATCCCCGCCATATAGTTGGTCGTCAAACTTTTTGTACCTGGAAAAGAAATTTTATGAAGGCATCGATATCTATATGGCCGAAACTATATGGCCAGAATTTTTATTACCGCCGTATAGTTGGTCGGTAAACCTTCAGTTCCAAGAAAAGAAAAATTGTCAATGGCAAAGATATCTATACGGCAAAACTATACAGTTGAAATTTTTATTCCCGCCGTATAGTTGGTCGTTAAACCTTTTGTAGTCATAAAAAAATCCTTTTCTTCGTTAATTATTTCTTATCCTGAAACTTAGCGAAACACCTTGTTTTTGACAGAAAAATGATAGTAAAAATTGTCGAGCAACATCAGCATGTATAAAGCAGGATTTTTAGTTATACCAAACTTCTTGTCCTTAACTGAAGCTTTCTAGCACTCTTTATCAAACATAAAACTTAAACTAAAACTTAAAAACTTTACTCAAACTTTTATTTCACATGGGTTGCCTCCCATGCCGTTCTCTTTTACGGTCAATAGCTTGACCTTGATGTTGCTCACTTAGGCCAGGATGAGTGGAACACCCACTCCAAAATTGTTGGCGTCCAAAGTGATGGCCTCCTTTTCATCATGCTTGGCTTTTTTCTTCCTGGGAAAATGAATAACAAAAGGATCATGTGAAGGCAATTGAAGCTTCATGTTCCCTTCATGTAGATTAATCAAAGCCTTAATAGTTCTTAAGAATGGACGGTCTAATATAATAGGAGTAGTAGCATCTTCATGCATGTCAACAATAACAAAATCAATAAGAGCAAGACAACCTTTAATGTATACTAAAGTATTTTCTTGAATCCCTACAGTTGTTTGTAGGTAGAATCTGCAAGATGTACTTTTAACTCGGTGTTTCAAGAGAGCCAAGATTTAACTTATTAAAAAGTCTTTTCAGAATTGTTGAGACACTTGCACCTAGATCACAAAGTGCAGCTATCTCATTTGTCCCAATTTGAATATTAATAGTAGGCTCAGATATATCATCAAGCTTCACAAGTAATTTTTCACCAATTTTCTTATATTCTTCTTCAAGCTCACGTACCATTATTGCTACCTGATTAACGAAGTGTTGATACATAGCTTCATCATTTCCTTCACTTACTGGAATCTTGACGTTGATCCTTTTTACAAGATCTTCAACGATGTAACTTGGTGAGGGAGCATTACTATAATCAAGTTCTTCAGGCTCCTCCCTTTGTATTCTCATCATCTTGAGGTCTTCAACAGGATTAGGCTCAGCTTTACATGCAAATTTAGCTAGAATGAGAGTTTGACTCTCGGTTATCTTACCTAGCTATGCCTCAACAATCCTCGTTCTTTCTTGGAGGGCCTGCAAATCATTCCTCGAACTTACAACTTGGTTAGATAATTTACCAAGCATAGCATCATGGTTCTCCATTATTTTAACAAGGATATTGTTTTGATCAGTTTGTGAGTCTATAAAGGACTTAAGTGTTTCTTGGAGACTACCATTACTTGTTTTCATACTATTATTAGAGTTACCTGCAGGACTAGAATAGTGTTTCTTAAAATTAGGATTATAATTCTTCTTCCAAGCCGGGTTATAATCATTACGAGTTATGAAGTCTATTTATTCAATATTTGTTTCTGGGATAGCTCTTACCTAGTTTTCCTTACCTTTTATGGCTAATATGAGCTCATCCATCTTAGCATTAAGTTCTTCATTTTCTTGTGGTGAGACGTAGTTCACCTTCTTCGTGTTTGATCTATCCACATGCCACTGGGCATGGTTGTCTTGCATATTGTCTAGCAGCTGCTTTGCTTCAGTAATATGTTTGCCCATAAATGTTCCTCCAGCTGCAGTATCAAGCATAGACTTATACATAGGGCTAAGAGCATTATAAAATAAATGGAGGATTAACCAATCGTCCATCCCATGACTGGGACAGTTTCTCATGCATTCTTTCATCCCCTCCCATGCAAGCGCTAGTGGCTCACGCTTTTCCTATCTAAAACTAGTAATATTAGATCTTAGTTGCATAGTCTTTGCAGGTGGGAAAAATTTAGTCATAACTAAAGAAGTACACTCCACCCATGATGTAATAGTATTTCTAGGCAAAGATAGCAACCATTATTTTGCTCTTCCTCTAAGATAGAAAGGAAATAAGCACAATTTGACTGCATCGGGGTCAACATCATGCGCATCATATCACATATTTCAGTGAAAGTATTCAAGTGCATACATGCGTCCTCAATAGCAGAGCCTCCAAATTGATTATGTTGAACCAAACTTAAATAATGGGGCTTAATTTCATAATCATCAGCAACAATTGTTGGCTGAGTAATAGGAGTATGCAAATGATCATTGTTGGGAGTTCCAAACTCCCCAAGCTTCTTTTCAGCCATATTTCCTATGTTTTTGGGTTTTCTCAAACAAAGACTTATGATAGTAAAAACAAGAATTTAAAGACTGACTATTTTTTGGTTTTTCAAATAAAGACTAAAAGAAAACTAACAAAATTAAAAACAAGAATTAAAACTAGCAAGGTTCCTACTAACCTCACCAGGGTAGCTATTGCTTCCCTGGCAACGGCGGCAGAAAAAGGGTTGATACCTTCAGTCCGGGTTATGGATGTAGTATCGCTCTTTTTTCCCTAGTAGACCTAGGTTTATCGAATCCTTGGGAAGAAGACAGCGTAGTGAAGTTACTTTAATGGACCTTCGGGAGTTTTAGAATTCTTTTTATGTTTTACCGGACCAAGAGTTTGTTGTATTTTGTTGTTGTCGATGATGGAGAGAGAGGGCCTAGGGCGTTCGGTTTCACCTGTAGCTGTGCAAAACATCTGATGGGAATAAAAGATAATAATAAAGTATGCATGTAATTGTTAGAGCAAGATAAATTATATGTGGGTAGTGCATCCATAATTGTTATTGCCTCCACAACCGCTTATAACAATAACCTACTAGTCTCATCCATAGAAGAAAGAGAGGTGATGATATGCATAGTGACATCACTGTTAATCCCAAGTAAATCCCTCACATACAGCCGTACCACCCCACCTGTCACTTGGGTTCCCAACCTACAGATTAGTCATTACTCATACTCCCTATACTTGGCTCAATCCTCGGGGTCTTGGGTACCTGACAAGTCATTAGATTGAGGCAAGAGAGGATACAATAATCATCATGTCATACAAACTAATATATGATCCCATCTATGATAAATAATATGCACAAAAGCTACATGGCTAGGCCGAAGCCCTTAGCCCAAGGAGAATTAGTCACACATAGAGATGAAATCAATGATCATAAACATTGCAATGGAAATCATGAGATTGAGAGCAAATAGTCTTACAATGTCGCCAATCAAAGATGAGATCTACTATTACAAGTGGTGGAATATGACTATGGTGATGGACAAGGGTTTGGAGATTAGATCTAAGTCTATTACTCCAGCGACTCTTCGGTGTTGTGGATGGAGTTCTGAGGGCGGCTAGTGATCGAAAATACCTCATGTTTCTCATCGTCTAAGGCCTCTTTATATAGGGGTCCCTTCACAAAAGTTGTACTGTTTGACCTAGCGGTGTCGATGGCAACTATACGACCAGAACTATATGGCCGGAATTTTATTCCCGCCGTATAGTTGGTCATTAAAGCGTCTGTCTCCACTTCACAACAACTAGTTTCTTCGGGTTATTGAAAATCTCATATCTTTGACTTTAATGTTGTGATTCCCATCATCAAACGTCATTATCTGCGTAGGGAAAAATAGAAAGAAAGGATTGCATACCCCTTTGATCATTAGGCATTAGTGGCAGGGTTTAGAGAGATATTTCATTAAAAATATGAATAATATCTAGTTTAAATGTGGACGTGGATGGCTATATTTCACAGCCATCAGCCATGCCCGCATCTCCCTAGGGCTCGGGGCTGTGCCTCATGAGGTGTCTGGAGGATCTACAAGAGCCCGGGGCCTCACGAAGGGGGGACCCTCGCCGAGGCCATGAGTGAGTCTCGGGAGGACCCGGTGATAGTGTCAAAGACAATGGAACTCATCCAACATCCTGTCTACTTCGTTAGCATGGTGCTCTTCGACACTCGCGATTGCTACCCAATGCAGCAGAAGCTCCTCTACACGCTTCTCATAGCCTCTAGGAAGATGCGGCCATACTTCCAGGCCCATCCCATCAAAGTGGTCACCTAGTTCCCCTGGAGACAGTCCTGCGCAACGCTAACACAATGGGGCACATGGCCGAATGGGCGATTGAGTGGTAACCTTTTGAGATGATGTTCGACACGTCCCCTGCCATCAACGGAAGGGCCTAGTCTGAGTTTGCCGTAGAATGGACCAACCCATTCATGGAGGAAGTCAAGGAGGAAGAGACACAGTTGCCTAGGAAAGTAACTTTGGGATGTTGGGTCGTAAACTTCGATGGTGCATTCAGTGATGGTGCTGGAGCAGTTGTGGTCCTTACCTCGCCCACCGGCCTGAAGCAGCCAGCGTCCTCGGCATCAAGCGCATCATGGTGCAAGGGTAGTCCCTTCTCCTCATTAACTTCTCTAGCAAGAGTTACAAGCCCAAGGATCAGCATATGGCGGCTTACCTCGAAGAGGTGCATAGGCTCGAGAAGCATTTCTCGGGCATGGAGCTGCTCTAGATTCCTCACAGAGACAACTACAAGGCCGACGAGCTCCCCAAGCGCATGTCTCATATGGAGCCCAGCGACCAAGAGTCTTCAAGGAGAGGTTGTCAAACCATCCACCATGTTGTCCAGCTGCGATGACGTTTCCCCCGGCAAGGAATTGCCTCCCCCACCCTCGATAGGCACACCAGACTACGGACCATAGTCTGGTGATCATCATGTCCTGGCAGTTATGCCTCAAGAGACGTTCTAGATTACTGACCTTGAAGAGTACCTAAAATACAACACCCTCCCAAATAAGGATGAGGTGACCACGTGTAGCATCCCAATTGTTCTAAACATTGGAATGCTACATTTCCTACTGGTGTTGCTACAAGGAATCAATGCATTACATCAATATAACATGCTCATGCTCATCATGCCACCTTGCATGGTTCATGGTTTTAAATTTGGTTCTTATATTCTTGCATTGCATTTGATTCTTGCTAAATTGTATTTGGTTTTTGATATATTGTAAATGCCCAGATTGAGTTGAGGGCATATCTCTTCCAATCATTCCATCCACTAACATGCCAACATCGTATATTCTTTCAATATCACCTTGTGTTCCTACCATATATTTATAGGTGGGCCTTGCATATTTATTTTGGTATTCTAATTCTAGCTTACTTATAGCTGATATGGATATTTAAATTTCCCTGCTAGATGTCTATATTAGGGTGGATGCAAACCATTCTAAGATGGCCATGTACTTGTCACGCTTCTATTCTACCACAGGTGACCATGAGGGTCTATCTGAACTTGTTCATGTGCCCATTTGGTCTTTCCATATTCCATGTTAGTTTTTATGAGCATTCACCCTTGTTCTTGCATGTTCCCTTATTTTGTTTTCACCAAACTAGAGGCCACATGTACTACTAATATCCTCATGGCTACTACATGCAATAACAAGCTATTCTTGTCACATGCAATCATAAGCTCATGTGAGTCTCTTTGGCTTATTATTTGAATGTTCTTGAAACCTTGGTTCTATCTTATTATGATCAAACTAAAATCAAACAAATCTAATGAAGCTAACCTTCATCTCTATCTACCTACCCTCTAAATTCTATCTATCCATGTGCTTGTGCCTAAACTCTCTCTATCTTTCTCTCTTCTCACACTAAGCTAATCCTAACCATCTATCCTAGCTAGATCAAACCCTCTAGCTAAATTCCGACTTGTTTCCTTAACCAACACAGTTGGCTGCACCTAAAGCCACAAAGCCCTCTTCCTGGCTCGATCCTTCCCTGGTTCGGTTGCACCGTGTCTCCCTGGCACAGCGCAAGCATCAGCAGCGGACAAGCGCGCGCGAGCGATCGCATCGTCCGCCTATGCCACCCATCAGCGCCGCACCATGCCTCACCTCTCTCCTTGCATCTGGCACTAGCACACAACAATCACGCTCCTGTTTCTCTTTCTCCCTGTCGCATGCACATGATCGCCAGCTGCACCATGCCATGTGTGTGCTCTCATCTTCCTCCTTTATTTTTGTTCCATAAAGCTACAGTCGAGGAACCTCATCCCCCTCAACCACCCCCGTTCCCCATCCAGATCGAGGCCCCTTCTCCCCTGTTTCCTCTACATGCCCAGATCAAATCCCTCCTCTCTTTCTTTCTTCCTCTCCATGAAAACTGGTCGTCGTGTCATGGCCGTGTCGTTGCCTCCGACGCAAGACCGTCTCTAGCGAGGTTCGTCGCCCTCCGCTGCTTGCACTGTGTCCCGGTCAGTCTCCACCTGTTCCTGAAGCTACTCGATCCCTGGATGCGAGGAGGAGTAGTATCCTACGCTATTGTCGTGTGCTTCGTCGCCAAGATCTCCCAGTCACCGCCTGGACGTACCCGTGCACACCATTTTCTCGCCGGCTCGGACATGCTTGCTGCGATCACCGCTATCGCCTCATCGTCCTGTCGCTCGGTGAGCTACCCCATCCGTCCCTCTAAACCCTCACCTTCTCTGTGTCACCATGCAGTGCCGCGCGTCGTTCGCAACTCACCGCTCTACCGCGCGCAAGCATCCGCAGATAACCACACTAGTAGAAGCACCGCCTCGTATCTCTTCTATTCTTCCTAGATCCCTGCCCCCACAATCCACCTCTGGTACCAACCCTCACCCGCATGTAGAGAAGATAAAACTAGCTCTCCAACGGATCTGACCACGCCCCCAACAGATCTGTACATCAGTCGCAATGATCCACGAAAGTCACCCGGATCTCCATAGTTTTTCTGATTTTTCCATCAGTCTGTATCTAGTGGATCTGCCTCTGTTCATCGACATTTAACCGGCGTTACGCTCGTTTTTTGGTGATGGTTCTTGGAAGAAAGTTGGATCCCATCACTTCCTCTGCATTTTTTCTTTTTACGGCATCATGAAATTCTCAACAGTTTTCTCGCCATCGTCGTCCAAAATCTGGATCAGCTAGGAGTTTTCCGCAAGTTCATCTTCAATTCGTCAGAATTAGCCCAATAGGTTTCTTAGTCCATCAAGCAAGCATCCTCGCCTGACCACATGTCGCGGCCCAGCTCGCCCGCGCGCGTGGGTCCACAAGAGCCTCTGAACGCACCATTAGTGATTTTGGCTAGACAGGCTTCGGTATAAAAAGTTTCCAAAGTAATTTCAAAATAATAAAATTCTAGAAATTGATTAAATCTAAATAAATTCATATCTTTTTAGATAATTCAAAATTGACTACATTTTCAAAATGCAATATGAATCAAATATAAATATGAATTCAAACCTAAATTCAAATTCGACCAAAGTCAACTCTAACTAGTTAAACATTTGACATTTGACCCTTTTTGAATTAATTTGCATTTAATTATAAGTTTAAATTCATAATTCCAAATAATTCAAATGATATATGTTTTCTGACCATAAAAATGCCAGGAATTCAAATATGCCATCCAAAATAATTTTGGAGCAATTTAAAATTTCAAAATTATTTAATTGCTAATAACTCCCTTTTCTTAATAAATTTATAACTTTATTTTTGTAATTTCGAATTCGACAAATAAGATGTCTAAATCGATGAGCGCGATGAGCTCGTTCTAATTATGCATTCCATGATATAATTTGAAGCATGCATCATATAAATATTAAAAAAAGGCAAGGTTTATGGGTGTAAAACATGCCTAAATAAATAAATAAAGTGCTTTATTACTGTTCCCACACCTCACCAATGCCATGCTATATTATACCATGCAATTGTGAACCATTCCATCATGCCATACCTTGTTTGCTTGTTGCATTTATTCATATGATTGCGCACTTTATTTATTATGGCCCTTTGAGTGTTTGGTTTTTATTTCAGACAGGCGTCGAGCAAGAGAATTATCAGGAGAACCAAGTATCCGGATACTGGTTACCATACTGCTGATACGACAGGCAAGCAATTCTCCATGCTTGCATACATATAGCACATATGCCTCTGTCTTATTCTGGCATCATTGAGTCATGATTGCATTAAATTGGAATCCTAAGTATTGCATAGCCTTTAATTTTAAACCCCACCAAAACTTATACCCTCAATCCTATGAGCCATTACTACAGGAGTTGTTTGAGCCATGTGAGTCGTAGAATTCCATGTGTAGGGTTTGTGCGAGTCTTTAGATAATGAGGTACCTAAACAACTTAACCTGAGTAGTAATGGGATAACTAAAGAAAGAGGCACCGGTGGGCAATAGTTGTTATTTGGTTCTTCCGTACTCACTTCTGTCCCGTAGGACCCGAGTATTTGATTCATGTTCCTTGACTATTGCACTATGCGCATGTGGGACCATGAATCCCCTTAGCCGGCTCTTGATTGACACTTTATTTCTTGGGGCCACAAACTATTTTTGGGTGTTATTACTATCATGTACTTATTGCTCGTGGAGTGCATGTGCTGTTTAGGACTTGTGACACGTTTCCGCTGTATCAACAAGCCCAGTCACACTTTCGGGTTCCTAGTCATTTACAATTGTCTATACAAACCCTGGGTCCATCTCGGAGCCAGCCAACTTCGTTGTTGGTAGCTTAGTTGGGTGGCCCCCTAAAATCATTTATGAATCGTCTGAATGCTTTGTCGTGAGGCCTCGTTGGTTTTTATTTGGTTCTTCCCGAGGTTGATCGTGCGTGTGTTGTCATTTGTGCACCCCTACAGGGTAAATCTTTCTGAAAGCCGTGTCCGCGGTTATGGATGACTTTGATCATAGTTTCTTGATCATAGTTAACTATAACTAAAGTACCGCCTTTAATTTGACTAAAACATGACTAGTAAATAGTGCAACACTCATGGAATGGTTAATAAAATTGCCAACATATGGGATGTTCTTCTGCCTTCTCGTCGCTAAGCGAGAAGGAGGGCGAGTGATGTTTATTTATGTTACTTATATCACAGTTGTTACTAATTAACGAGCGTCTGTCCATCTTTGGTTGGGTGGATGATGTAGCGTGTCTCTATAGAACTATTTAGATATTATCTTTCGCTGCAATTTGCGTCACCCTAGGTTGTTCTATTTAGATGCATTAAGACTTGTTGACTACCCTTAGGGTCTCACACGATAAATATTTGGTTCAGATGGACAGGTATACTCTCAGGAAGGTTACTGGGTCGAAGAGACCGATGATGGTGGCGATGACCATCAGGTGTGGAGATTTCAAGGGCATCTTATGCCAATTTGCTTCTTGTCCATACTCAGATCTTGGTTTCCGCTTCCGCTTGATACTCTGATGTGTGATGTATGAGGATGTATCATATTATCTCTATCTAGGATATTTGGATCTTCCTGTATGGCGTTGAAACTTTCTGTTTCTATTGTTTTAGATGGTCTGACTTTGATGTGCTGTTGTATGTCACTAGCATACACACTTGTGTATGTTTTATTCGCATACCTGCGACTACGTCGCCCTCTCTTGTCCCAATGTTCTTGATAGTGGGTAGGGTGGTTGGCCGGCACCGTGCCCTGCTCCGCTTCTATGGGCCTACACGTGGGTGGCATTGGTACTATGCGGTAGAATCCTTTATCCACTTCTGGGTTCATCCTGGCTTGTTGCTTAGAGCGTAGGGTCCGAGGTATTACAATTGGTATCAAAGCCAGATTCCGCCCTTCAGGGTCTTAGCCAAGATGGTCGATGTCAGTCTAGAAAATATTTTGGTAGTTATGTATATCAGGGAAAAACTAAACGTGAGAGTAGGACTGCTTCCATTTTTTCTTACCCACCCACCCACCCTTTTCTGGTAAGAAAGTGTAACATTTATCTATCCTCTTCAAAAATTCAAACTAGGATTCACGTGTTTGGGGTTTCCGTAGTACCATCGGATGCGTGTCAATCCTTTGTATATCTGTTGCATCCAATCATGTTGTCGCAATCTGCCTTGGTTATCAACTTTTGGTACATTCCATACTGATAGGCTTATTTGTAAACCAACGCGATCTATCCGACTCTTTGATATATATGTATTTCCACACTCCTTTTCAGTTGTGTGGGATACACTATCTATCTTTTTTTATCGGCATATACATGCTAAGTCGATCGTTTGCTACTAACGCTTCAATCTGGAGTTTTTACTTCATCTTCAAATTCTTTTGGGTTAAATACATAATGTGTGTCGATCTGATGCTTGCGATTGCAATTTGGTTCTCAATACAGCTATATGATGCTTATCATGAGTGTAATATGGTTAATGCTATCAATTTAATCCTCCAAACAATGGCGGTTATCTCTTGTGATTTTTAGTTATACCGTGATCATATTTGTATCATATTAAGGTATCTTCGGCAATCCGGAGGTTTCTTAAGGCGATATGGTGGATTATCATTTGTTTACCATGCTTCACATCTATTGAACCTCTTATCCGCGAAGGTTCTCTTCGATACAGGAGAATCTCAGATGTTCATCCATGATAGCTTTGTGTAATGTACGAGTTATCATCGGGTCTTATCCAAATCTTTCCTCGTTACAACCGGTGATTCGATCTACAAGGTGAACAAGTCAGTATCCCTTTTCTTATCTGAAAGGCCAGATAATCTATTCTTCCTATACATATTTTTCAACAAGAATCCGTGCTCTTAATGTTGATCTTTCAACGAGCGTGGAGCTCAGAAAGTGTTTTGAGCATGTGCTCATTTCTTCTGCCTCTTGAACTTGGTTATTCTTGAAATATCTTGTTAAATTCATGCTGGTATAATTGGTTGACATGCTTGCCTATTATATATCAATGGAAGAACTTGAATAACATTTTCTTCTTTTTCTCCCAAGCTTAGTGAACACCCCATGTGTGCAAAGCATCAAAGTGTAAATTCTGCCTTCTTCAAGTCCATCTATCTCGGCCACATCCTTCTGCTAAAGATATCAACACAATTCTAGAAGCATCAAATCAATTGTCCTTTCCCTTTCTCCATCATATTCCAACCAACTCCGGAGTTGTTCCTTGGTTTGACAAGTAATTATTGCTACTTTTTTGAAGACTTCCACATGGCCGCTAAATCTCTCTCAGATCTTCTCAAGAGGGACGATAAATTCTGTTGGTCTTCCACACATCAAGAAAACTTTGGAAACCCTCTCTCTATCTTCAATCCTCTCTTCGCAGGATGCCACGAAGACTTTTCAGATCTTTTGCACTTCCTCTATTCAAGACCTCGGTGCTTTTATTGTTCTATGTGTTGGACCTATCATCTCTTGCAGTGATCTTCCTTCATATCTTTTCTGGTGATTTGGGAATTTTTGACACGACAACATCATCATCTTTTTCTACTTGGATCCGATGAAGCGTTTGCATAAAATCCTTGCTTCTTATGGAGCTTCATGAATTTTGCTTATCAAGATCTTCAGTCTGAAATTCGAGAGTTAGGTTGCATGATTTTCTTATTCATGTATGGAATAATGCTTTGAGTGCGGGGTGGAGTCATGACCATACCACTACTCTTATCATTCGCTTTGTACAAGGAATTGGTCGATTAATGCGATTTCACTCATTCCACGAAAGTTAAAAGTGGCCTTTATCCCTTGAGACTTTACTTCCGTCCTTGTTTTACGGAGTGTTCTCTTGACGAATGTGAGCAACAATCTCTTGCTGGTGGTCTCATCTATTTCAACATGGAGCAAAATCTACAATGATCTGGTGGAAACAAATGAAAAAATCTTCTCTGTCCTCTTCATTCTACCAGTGCTCGTCATCATCAAACCAGAGGGACGGAAGATATTTGTGACTTCACCTTGTAAAATTCCTTTTTGTTGGTAACACCAATTATGGTTGATGCCATCAATCGCAAAATCTATTGCAATAACCTCATGGTTAAGCAAAGCAATAAGCATATCTACAATAGACACCAGTTTTCAACAACCCACTTCTTTCTCAGGAGTTTTACCATGAGCTTGGGTCATGTCGTGGTGTGAAACACGGAAGTGCCATCAGGGATGGCATGAGAGGGGAAAATCAGGATGCTATCGGTGGCTACTCGCAACGGGTTGGAAACAGATACTTTAAAAACAGCGATGTACCCAGGTTCAGAGCACTCCTGTCGAGGTAACACTCCTACTCCTGTAAGGATCTACTACATAGGGAGAAGATGCTCAACACAAGTGCTCCTGGAGTTGTTTCTCTGGCTACTATCGAGAGCTAGAGGAAGATGAACTACTTGGATTGTTGATTCTGGCTAACTTCCATCTTGTAATGCCTTACCTAGAACTTTGGCTCTACCCCTCCTTATATACTGGTGGAAGGGTAGGTTACAATATGGGCACTAGGGTTTACTGTTTGGGCTTTGGGTTTACAAAGCGGGCCGGCTGCCGGGTCTAGCCGGTGGTCCAGGACCCGGTCAATCTCCAGAACAGGTGGGTACGGCGCCACATCGTCTTGGTGCCTCCGCTTGTGTAACATCCTTATTTTTTACGGGCCAATTTTTTTCAATACCAAGGGATGTTGCAACCCTGTCAAATAAATATATATATATTTTGAAGGAGGTGGTAGTGTGAGATGTTATAGTGGTTAAGGAGCACCATGTTTTTTTTCTTCCGGTGGAGTTTCCCAATCTTTTCTCTTAGACCGAATCTCGGGGTCGAGATTCCTTATAAGGGGGTAGAATTGTAACATCCTGATTTTTTTACGGGCCAATTTTTTTTAAACCAAGGGATGTTGCAACCTTGTCAAATAAATATATATATTTTGTGTGGATATGTTAAAATTATTTTGACATATAAAAGAGGAGATTAATTTCTCCAAGTTACTTCTATCAATCTGCTTTTAAATTACAAATTTGATTCCAATTTGGTTCTTTACAAAACCAGGATTGAATTTCTTTCTTTGTTTTAATACATGCACGTGCATGCATGCCATGCATGGCTGCACAGCATGTCGTGTTTTTTTATGTCTTTGGCCTGTACATACTAGTATTCTCTCTCTCATCTAGTCTTTTTTTCTTTCTTGTCTACCGATGCATCCAGATGCGCAACACAGGTTCAGCTGAGCTAGTTCCGTAACCCAGCCGATCGTTCATATTCAACTCATATGCACCAGACAGAGTCCCAGCTCGACACACACTTGGGTTATACAAACTGAGTGAGACGATCAGCATTCCAAACCAGCCGAAGTGCTGGTGTTTGTTCCGTCTTTTTCTGCATACACACGCAGCCCCAGCTGAAACGCTTTCTGCCGCCATTATACCTCGCATTGAATCTCCACTTTAGTCGAGTCAATTAGACCATGCCATCATCGTCCTATATATTCCCAAAACAAAGCTCATGCACCTCCATTTCCATCCCGAGCCTCCACCCCAGTCATAGACTCACACCTCGATCCAATTCCGCGAGGGCTTCGCTTGGATGCCGTCCTCGTTCCTGGCAATTTAGGTCACGGCGGGTCTAGCTGTTGTGCCACCAAGATGGCGGCGAGGGGCTGAACGACCGCGCCACCAGCAGAACGAGGAGGAGAAGGGACGATCCAAAGGCACCAGGTGTTGCAGCCGTAGCCGTTGATCATCAAGGAAGCACTTCGCCATTCCATCAACTCGGTTCATCAACTTCATCAAGGCTTTACGTCGCACTCGGTGAGCTCCAGCACAAGTACTTGCACCCACACCCTACTCGCACTTGTTCCTACCTCCTAGACATGGTTTCCGGCCTTAGTATTGTAGTTGACCGCGTTGCCGGTGAACCGAATGCCGATCGATGGCATGGACATACAAACAATCTTTCACGCCCGAGATTTGATCAAGCTTCACAAAGGAAACGTGTCAATTAACTCTAGAAACCCAACGGTGTTTGTAGATATGAATATATATATATATATATGAAACTATTTTTTTGAAAGGAGAATTGAGACCGGTGCATCATGTAGCAAAGCATTTATCCGTGTCAGTATGGTTGCATGTTCCCAGTGTATTGCTACTAGTTATTGTGTGCCGATGATTCTAGTTGATCTAGTTGGATGCGTAGCTTCTAAAATTATTTACGCATGCTTAGTTGCTTTCATATTTTTTGCACTAGAATTATAGGTTATGTTCCCTGTATCGTTTTGTTCTGCACTTGTTTCCACATGATTGGGTGTACATGCAATCGCTAGCTTTAAAACTATTGCCTTACTTGCCTGGTAGTATTTAGCTGGTCGAGTTATAACAAGTAGAGCACGTCATGTTGTGGTAAGCCTTAGTTAGTACTGTTAGCGATCCTAAATACTGGAGTAGAACGGCTGACCTCTCTCGAGGGCCGGTTGCGTGTTTATTAGGTGAGGAAAAGCCCCTCACGTGGCAATATACAAAGACGTACAAAGATGGATACGTATATGATTGGTGTACTACACCATATCATATACGTGCTAGGATATTAAGTCTAATACCCCCTTTTAATCTAGACCCGGGAGAGGTTTAGATTACGCTTAAACTCATCTAACTTTTTGAAGCATAAAGTTTTGGTGAAACCATCAGCAATTTGATCCTTGCTTGAGATAAACCTGACATCAAGTTGCTCGCTAGAAACTCGTTCTCGAACAAAATAAAAATCAATCTCAATATGTTTAGTACGAGCATGAAAAACTGGGTTAGCAGACAGGTATGTTGCACCAAGATTACCACACCATAGGCATGGTTTCTCCTTGAGTGAAACGCCAAGTTCACGAACCAGTGCTTCGACCCAAATAAGCTCAGCAGTGGCATTTGCAAGAGCTTTATATTCAGCTTCTGTGCTTGACCGAGACACAGTAGGCTGTTTTTTGGCACTCCATGAAACAAGATTAGGACCAAAAAATATAGCAAAACCACCAGTAGAACGTCTGTCATCTAAATCACCTGCCTAGTCTGCATCTGAATAGGCACTAAGTAGGGTAGAGCTGGACCTTTGAAAGATAAGACCAACTTTGCTTGTACCATGAATGTACCTCAAGATCCTCTTGACAGCACTCCAATGTGCAGTAGTGGGAGCATGAAGATACTAACATACCTTATTAACTGAAAAACAAATATCAGGTCTAGTCAGTGTTAAATACTGAAGTGCACCTATAATACTCCTGTAGCGAGTCGTATCCTTAGGGCCAAGAGGAGAACCATCTGTCAAAGATAGTGTATCAGTCGTGGAGAGTGGTGTTGGACAAGATGTACAATCCTTCATGCCAACAGGAGTCAACAAGTCTGTAGCATATTTTCCTGAGTCAATAGCAAACCATTGGGCTATTTATGAACTTCAAGTCCCAGAAAGAAATGAAGATCTCCAAGATCCTTAAGAGCAAACTCAGAGCTCAAATTATGAAGAAGAGCTAAGATGGCTAAATCAGAAGAGCTTGTCAGTATAATATCATCCACATAAATCAACAGAAACACAGTAATACCTGACTTATTATAGAGAAACAATGAGGTATTAGCCTTGGATGGAAGAAAACCAAGGGTATGTAGCTTGGAACTGAGACAAGAGTACCAAGCTCGAGGGGCCTGTTTCAGTCCATATAAAGCCTTGTCAAGTCTGCAGATGTAGTTTGGAGTAGCGGAAGACTTAAAACCAGGTGGTTGTTTCATGTAAACCTCCTCTTTCAGAACACCATGTAAGAACGCATTCTTGACATCTAGCTGCCGTAAACTCCAACCTCTAGAAACTGATATAGACAGAACAAGTCTGATAGTAGCAGCCTTAACAACTGGACTAAATGTGTCTTCATAGTCTATACCATACCGTTGTTTGAATCCTTTTGCAACAAGACGTGATTTATATCTATCAACAGTACCATCAGCATTCTTTTTAACACGGTAGACCCATTTGCAGTCAATAATGTTTTTGTTGGAGCTTGGAGGAACAAGGTGCCATGTATTGTTGGCAATAAGAGCATCATATTCATCTTGCATAGCATGTTTCCATTTTTCATCAGTAAGAGCCTCAGACAGTTTTGTGGGTTCACCTGTGGATGTGAGTAGAGCATATCTGACAGTACCATCAGTATATATTTTTGGTTGTCAAATACCTTTTTGCAGACGAGTTTGGACACCAACAGCAGGAAGTGGTGCGGGTGGAGACTGCGCAGAAGATCCATGCATATCTTGCCGATTTTCCACAGGCGAGACAACAAGTGATCTTGAATTGATGTCGCTGCTGCTTCCTGGCATGTGCTCGCTTGATGGTGACAGCAATGGACCAGGGGATGGTGCGGGTGACGTGGCACCAGGTGGTTGGTGCGGGCCGTGAAACACGTTCTCACGGGCGCCTGACCCAGATGACGCAGTGCGAGCGGATTGACGCGACGCGGGCGACGCGATTCCACGCACTGGCGAGGTGGGGTCCGGCGACGAAGTGTCGATGATGGACACGCGCGTCTGTGCGTGGGCGGGAGACGCCGCACCAGAGCTGGTAGGGCCTGAAGGAGAGCGATCCAAGATGGATTCTGGACCAGAAGTTTTCTTGGGATCGTTGTGGTCTTCTTTTGTACTGTTCGCCAAATCTGGACTATCATTTGATGTACTATTTTCATCACTTTCTTCAGCATTTTGATGCGAGTCTTCACCAGAGTTTTCCGTAGACTCTTCAGCAACAACCTGTGAAGGTTCAACAATAGGAACAACTTGCAAATATTGTTCATTAGCATGCACACCCTCATCATTAGATACCAAAGAAGGATTATTTTGTGGAAGGAGAAGAATCTCTTCACGGAGATGTCTACCAGCATTAGGGTGTAGATCAGCGAAAGGAAAAATATTTTCATCAAAAACGACATCACGAGAGACATAGACACGGCCAGTAGCCACATCAAGACATCGAACTCTTTTATTTTAGAGCTATAACCAAGAAAGACACATCGTTTGGAACGAAACGAAAGTTTGTGTTTGTTGTAGGGGCGAAGATTAGGCCAGCAAGCACAACCAAAAACACGTAGGGGTTCATAGTTGGGCTTGACTTGCAGGAGTTTTTCTGTAGGAGTCTCAAAGTTGAGAACTTTTGTGGGAAGCAAGTTTATGAGAAACGTAGCTATAAGAAAAGCATCATCCCAGTATTTTAAAGGCATGGATGCATTAGCAAGTAAAGCAAGGCCAACTTTAACAATGTGACGGTGTTTACGTTCAGCAGAACCGTTTTGTTGATGAGCATGAGGACATGAAACATGATGAGTAATGCCTATTTTTTGAAAGAAACCATTAAGTTTCTCATATTCACCACCCCAATCAGTTTGCATGGTAATAATCTTTCTATCAAACTTGCGTTCAACATATTGTTGGAAATTAAGAAAGACTTGATAGACCTCAGAACGTTTCTTGAGCAAATATATCCAAGTAAATTTGCTAAAATCATCAATAAAGCTTACATAATAGGCATGTTTTTCAACAAAAAGAGTAGTAGTACCCCAAACATCAGAAAAAATTTGTTCCAAAGGAACTGTAGAAACACTAGTAGAGACAGGATAGGGCAACTGATGACTCTTAGCCTGCTGGCATGGATCACATATGTAAGAGTTTATTTCTGGAGTGTAAGACAACTTATTTTTTCTAAGAACTTGCTGAACAATAAAAGATGATGGATGCCCTAGACGATGATGCCACGTGGATGATGAAGGCTTGATAGTGACAAGAGCATGCTTGGATGATGACCCCGTTGAGACAGGAACAAGAGGGTAGAGGCCACCATGACAAGGACCTCTAAACATGATTTGCTACGTGGCCTAGTCCTTAATCAAGAAAAAGAATGGGTGAATTTCAATAAAGGCATTATTGCCTAAGGCAAGTTTATGTGCAGAAAGCAAATTCATGGAAGATGTTGGAACATGAAGAATATTTTTAAGTTGTAAAGAACAATGTGGGGTGTGCAAAACTGAATGACCAATATTAGCAATTTCCATACCTTGTCCACTAGCATTATGAACTTGATCACGCCCTTGGTATGGTTCATGAACTTGAAGCTTGTTGAGGTGTCATGTTGTATGGTTTGTAGCTCCAGTGTCCATGATCCAATTGCTATCAACTCCATAGGCACCCTTGGAATCCGTGGAGGTGTCATCATCATCATCATCATCATCATCATCACCATAACGCCACCAGCAATCACTGGCGGGATGTCCTTCCTTCTTGCAAATTTGACAAATGACACCCGCCTGCCAAGGCGTGGCCACACGACCACGATCCCTATTCTTCCCCCGCCCACCCTTGGGCCGGCGCTATTGTTCAGGCTTGGGTGGGCCACGGTTTAGAGGAGGGGGTGGTGGACGCTGGGCTGGACGCATGGGTGGTGGCATGTAGAGCGCCTGGTAAGGTGGCATGTACGGCTGCGGATATGGTGTGGGCATGTAATAATGCGGTTGTTGGGGATATGGAGGCATGTATGGTTGCCGGTATGTAGGTGTAGGTGGAACATGTGGCTGCTGGTAGGGCTGTTGGTAGGTAGGTGTGGGTGGTATGTAAGGTTGCGGTGGTGATGGGCATGGTGGAGGCGTGACCCCATAGTTGGATGGGGGTAGCGAGTTGCAGGATTAACAGACGATGTAAAACCTCTAGGAGCTTGACCAGTGGAGAGGAGCATAGCATCACGATTCTCATAAGATAGCAGCTGAGAGCACATGTCGTTGAGGGTTGTAGTGGGAACGGCGTTAATGGCAGCAACGAGGGAGTTGAACGTGCCATCAAGGCCATTCAAGATATAGTCCTTGAGTTCATCATCATCAACCATCTTCCCGGCAGCAGCTAGTTCGGAGGCAAATCCCTTCATCTTGGTGATGTACTGTTGTGCCGTCATATCAAGCTTTTTGGTGTTTGTAAGAGCACCACGGAGGGTAGAAACCCTGGATTTGGACTGGGTGGAGTACATGGCATGCAATGCACTCCACACGTCGGCAGCATGGTGAAGGCCAAACACATGGGGCAGCACATCTTCAAAGAGGGAGTTGACGAGGAAGCTCATGACTTGCTGATCTTTGGTGGCCCAGGTGTCATACTCCGGATTAGGGATTGACACCTTATTTTTGTTCTCATCTTCAGCCTCAATCTTCTCGGGCGGCGCACGGTTGGTCCCCTCAAGAAGGCCCATGACGCGAGCACCGCGAAGTGTGGGCAGAACCAGAGCCTGCCAGTAGAGGAAATTCTCCCTTGTTAACTTCATGGCTGGGGGCGCACCGATGGCACCCGGCCCAGCGGACGACGAGGAGGTCGCCATGGTCCTAGACGTGAGAAGAAAAAGAAACACTACAAAAAGGAACAAGAAAAAAAATAGATGTGGAGAAGAGAAGGGTTGTGGATAGTAGACGTGGAGATCAAAAATTGTTTCCTGGAAGTATTTTGTGGTGGTCAGGATGTGGTGTATTGATTAGCTCGAGTCCTAGAAGGCAGACGAGATCACATCTATTGTCCTGGAAGTTCTTGAGGGAGAGGACGTGGGTGGGAATTTCCGGAGAAGAGAGAAATAAAAATACAGGGAATTGGGATCCCTGACGGAGAGGAGAGGGAAGATCCTGGCGATCGTACTTGTCGACCTAGGTCCTGGCGGCGCGGAGGAGAGAATCTCTGGCGGCGGCGGCTCAGCTAGATGGGAAGGGAGTCGCTCTGATACCATGTTAGCGATCGTAAATCCTGGAGTAGAATGACTGACCTCTCTCGAGGTCCGGTTGCGTGTTTATTAGGTGAGGAAAAGCCCCTCACGTGGCAATATACAAAGACGTACAAAGATGGATACGTATATGATTGGTGTACTACACCATATCATATACTTACTAGGATATTAAGTCTAATATATATGCTTGTCACAAGTGTAGATTAGATTAGTTGTAGAATCTAATTTATAGTCGCTGCCCATCGTGTTGGATGTTATTTCAGAATGTAACTATTTTGCTAGCATAATCCTGTAGTGGGTGTGCTAATATATTGCACTACCAGTATCTCTTTACTTGGTTCATACCTGCTACAATGTAGGTGTGCTCTCGGTAGTACATGCGCAAGATATTCTAATACTAGTTTAGTTGTTGAGATCTATTATTGCATGTGTACAGTTATAGTAACTTTATGCATGCTTCTTGTATTTCACGTGTATGATTAATTGTAGGGCTAGATAGCATTGTGCATTGCATATTATATGTATGTCACCTATATTGGCTATCTCAAAACTATATTATTTTTCCAATATATTATTTTTAGTCCAGAACAGACCGACACTTATACCGAACCGTCTAAACCTCGCAGGCCTATTTGGATCTTTTTATTTGGGTCTTTCTATTTGGATTTTATTTGTGATTATTGGAAGTTGTATTTATATGTGGTTCACCATTATGAAGAGTAGGGAGTTACGAGTTCGATCAGAATCAAGACTACGAGGAAGAGCAATATAACAACAACAACAACAACAACAAAATCAACAATAACAACAATAACAACAACAAGAACAACAACGAAGGTATGCCCCTTACAATGTCTTATCCTAGTTTTATAAAGTGCATTCTATTTTATTTTTTTACAAATATATGTTATTTTGTTACACACATATCTTGATCTACCTGTCGCCATACAATACCTTGAGTAGATACTATATAGTAGTCCTATTAGAGTAGAATTGCTTAGCCATGCTCAATAATAAGTAGGATCCTTGATCTCCCCTCTTTGGAGGAATTGGATGATCCTTGGGGTCACATATATACTTTTGAAACTTGTTGAGCTCGTTGAGCTAGCCGTTGTTGCTCCTCTACTCTAGTGTACTCTGGGTGAAACTTACCATCTAAACACTAGTGCGGGCGACAGCTGGATCAAATGAAGGAGCAATTGGTTGCCCATCACTAGATGAAAGGGGCATTCCATCGTCCGTGCCGCATGAGGGCCTAATAAGTCTTGGATTTGAAGATTGTGTCCACCGTACAACCACATGAAATAATGGGCACTAGCTTGGTCAAGTAGGTTAGTCAGCCTTAGATGTCGATGTTATCGTACCGCTGATGAGGTGTCTGCCTACGGGGGAGCCTTCAGCACAGATGGGGGGATCGGTTTGGGGACATACTCTTAGTTCTGTGCGCCATACCCGATGGGATCCTCACATCTTTGGGGGATCTAGCTAAAAGGCCTCATCACAATCCCTGTACCGGTAAACCAATAGGTGTGTACTAAACCAGTGGCCACTGGTGGGCAACAGGACGGGATTGTGTCGTGTAGGAAAAATGTACAACCTCTACAAAGTTTAAACTATTCGAATAGCCGTGTCCACGGTCATGGATGACACATGAATCTTTCTTGACATACGGGAACCTGTCTTGCTACTTCCCTCTTTGCTCCTATACTTATACTGAAATCTATGAACTATGTGAGTTGTCGTGGATAATCACACTATGAGAAATACCACAATGACGATAAACATGTTTTCGTCTAAAGCAGCTTTTATCAAAACTATGATCATATTGCAAACAAAATTGGCTTTATGCAAAAGAACCATACAACCTTCCTTGAAGCCACATGTAGATACTATAGGTTTTGCATAAGGGGTGTGTTGAGTACATTATGTACTCATGGAAATGCTTTTGTTGATACTTCAGAGTACTATGGAGAAGGGGATGGCTACTATAACGATGTTGGTGAGTGAGGCCTCATGGACTACATCGACTGCTTGTGGCTGATATAGAGTCACTACGCGTTTTACATTTCTGTTGTGCTTTCTGATTATATAAATGTCACAAGACATGAAAGTATGTATCTATTGCTATTCAAACTTTGTAATAATTACTTTATCAACGTCTCCAATGATATACATTTCACTATGTCGTCAATTTTGATCTTGGGATTGACGAAGATACATAGGGGGTTTAGAAGTTAAGTTCTGGTCCTCACAGAAGTGGTATTAGAGCCGATGTCGACCTAGTCACGTGGCCTTAGTTAGAATGGAAAGCCTTTGGTACTCATATATTTATGAAAATATATTTTATAAAAATAACAGGATTTCTTAATGTTCCTCATCTTTCTATTTAGAATTTACAAAAAATTGTTAGTAATTATTCTTCTCTTATTCTAATATGCATAGATGGCAATACCTTCGATGCTGCACCGCACGTGGCAGACATCTCAATGGAAACTGTGTCCATAGGGGAAGCACAAGACGAGTCGCTTCGAGACCCTACAGCCTGTGCACCGCTATGGAGGATTCTATACTTTGTACGCATGTGAATTGCAGCAAAGAAGACACGCCACCACATGAAAAAGCCTCGCCTTATGCCTAGAGTCATCTTGCCACCACTACTCGGTAGTCCAAGTGCACCATCAACACGGGAGGAGCAAAGCGATCAGTCTTGGAAGAAAACCGAGCTACATGAGAGGATCCCTACTACACTTGAAGCTAACGCAGCTGAGCCTCCAGTCGAGTTGCATTTCATACTAGCACATGAACACTTGCAAACAACACCATAGCAATATGGCTACCAGGATGAGTTGTAGTCTACAAGATACCATGAGAGAGTCCTATATTTTATTAAATAAGTGAGGAAATGTTAGCTATTTTCTCTATTGCATGTGTGTCTAGTAGACTATACCAATCCATATAATCCCTCCATTCCTTAATATAAGGTGTATCGTTTTTTGTGAAAAAATCCATAATATAAGGTGTATAGAGAATTTTAGGATTTGTTCCTCTTATTTAGGAGGAAATTAATCCAATTAGGAGACAGAGGATACCTAGATTTCGTATGTTCCCTCTATATCACATCAATCACCTAGGCCATTCACGTCCTAAAGCAACAAAATTTTCCCTCCCAGCCTGTGCGCTAATAATCGTGCAAGAAAACTATACACCTTATATTAAGGAACGAAGGGAGTATATGGTATAGATACTACTATTTTGAACCTTTGTGTTGAGATTTCAAGAAATTTCTTCATTTGGTTTTCTTTTGTTTTTATTGTTTGTACATACAAGTTGGTTTTGGGGTTAGTTTATCCCTCTCGTCTATCCTAATCATGAGTAGAAACAGGATGAACGCCAGTCGAGGTCATGGCCTTGGAGGACGTGGACATGATCGTTGACCGGCTTTTGAAGAGAACTTTGTAGAGGAAGAAGTCCATGATGCTGACAATGAGGATGAGGGGCAGCATCCACCACCACCACCGCCACCTAACATGGCATAAATAATGTTGATGCAAACACAGTTGTTGCAGCAGATGGCCGCCAACATGGTGAATCAGAACAAAAACCTGAATCAGAATCAATGTCACCATCCTCCACCACAGTCCAAGTTAGCAGAGTTCATGAGGACAAAGCCACCTACTTTCGTAGGGTCAGTGGACCCTATTGAAGCTGATGATTTCCTAAAGGACGTTCGTAGGAAGCTCAGTTTGGTCAATGTTGATGGACACGACCATGTGAAGTTTGCGGCGCACCAACTCCAGGGTGTAGCTACAGTTTGGTGGGAGAGATTTTATGATGCACATGATGATGCTGAGGCAATCACCTAGAATGATTTTTTTGAAGCTTTTCATACTATACACATTCTAGCTAGTCTCGTGGAGATGAAGAGGGATGGATTTCGAGCTCGAGTCCAAGGAAAGATGTCAGTCTCGAAATATTGGGATCGTTTCACTCAGTTGTCACGGTATGGGAAAACAGATATTTCCATTGAGGCTGACAAGACTGCTAGGTTCCTGATGGGATTAAACCCAGGTCTGAAGGATAGGTTGGTGTCCCATGATTTTCCAAATTTCTAGAGCCTAGTCAAAAAGGCTATTCTACAAGAGAACTCTAAGAGGGAACTAGAGGAACATCGCAAGCGCAAAGCACCACATGGTTAGCATGGAGCAGGAAGTTCACGCCAGAAGAACAATAACTACTTGGGTTATCGTCGAACAACTATTAAGCCAGTAGAGCCTATTCACAACTCTTCACACAATGCATACCATACTCTGAGAGCTGAAGTCGGAGGAAACCATGCCAACACTGCTGGGAAGGCATGCTACAACTTTGACATAGAGGGACACTTTTATGCTACATGCATGAACAAGAAGAACATGGGGCCGGCACCAGTGAAGTTCAACTTGGGGTCTGCTGCCATGACACCAACAGTGGGACATGGGCAAGGCATACTGCCTACACCAGGAGGCGCACCTCATGTCTCAGGACAACCTGGGCATGGTCAAGTCAACCATGTCACTGCCAGATAAGCTAATGAAGCGTCAGATGATGGGGGCCCGGTTTGGGGACATACTCTCAGTTCTAAGGGCCAAGATGATGGGGGGCCCTTCGGCACACATGGGGGGCCGGTTTGGGGACATACTCTCAGTTCCGTCGCGATACCCGGTGGGGTCCTCATATCTTTGGGGGATCTAGCTAAAATACCTCGTCACAATCCCTCTGCCGGTACACCAATAGGTGTGTACTAAACCAACAGTCACTGGTGGGCAACAGGACGGGATTGTGTCGTGTGCGAAAGTATACAACCTCTACAAAGTTTAAACTATTCGAATAGCCATGTCCACGGTCATGGACGATACATGGATCTTTCTTGACATATGGGAACCTGTCTTGTTACTTCCCTCTTTGCTCCTATCCTTATCCTGAAATCTATGAACTGTGTGAGTTGTCGTAGATAATCACACTATTGAGAAATACCACAATGATGAACAGCTTTTATCAAAACTATTATCATATTGCAAACATAATTGGCTTTATGCAAAAGAACCATACAACCTTCCTTGAAGCCACATGTAGATACTAGAGGTTTTGCATAAGGACTGTGTTGAGTATGTTATGTACTCATGGCAATGCTTTAGTTGATACTTTAGAGTACTATGGAGAAGGGGATGGCTACTATGACAATCCTGATGAGTGAGGCCTCGTGGACTACATCGATTGCTTGTGGCCGAAATGGAGTCACTACACGTTTTACATTTCCGCTGTGATTTCTGATTGTTATAAATGTCACACGACATTAAAGTATGTATCTATTGCTATTCAAACTTTATAATAATTACTTTATAAATGTCTGCAATGATATACATTTCGTTGTGTCATCAACTTTGATCTTGGGATTGATGAAGATACATAGGGGGTCTGGAAGTTAAGTTCTGGTACCCACAGCTTTGGGCACCACCCGGTGCTTTATCCATCAGCTTGGTGCTTTATCCATAAGCTGGAGCTTTATCCGTGAGACGGTGCTTTACTTGTCAGCCTCCAGCCTTGGCGCTTTGGCATTCTCGTCTGGTAGTACCGGCAGGGTCGCGTGCCAGCCTGTCCAGTCAAGGGTGCGCTCAGCAAGGAGCGTCACCCCTCTCATACCTTTGGCCAATGGATCTAAGATGGCCAGGTAGAGGTGACCACTCAGCCGGCTCTCCTAGCCCCCGGCTAGATGGGCCAGCTGAGGAATCTTGAGGCAGACCGGGTGGAGCGTTCCACCTGGCTGAGGTTCTTCGTTCTTGTGGACATCCAACCAGATCTTCCTGGAGCTGGCCAGTTAATCCTGGTTTGGCCTACCTGTGGGTCATCCCCCCGACACTAGTCCCCGAGCGTGTTGGGACTTATTTTTGCAGACAAGTTCCTGCGTGCTCATTGGCTGATTCTAAAATGGTTGCTGATGAAGATCGTAGCGCAAACTGTCTTGTAGTGCTTGTCTTGTATCGCTTGTAGTTTTCCGACTCGATATGCTTGTTATTCTCATCTAGAGTTTTTCCGGCTACCGGTCCGGTGGCCCACCCACAGTGTGTGAACGGCGATTGCATCTCCCGCCTGCCGCACCTGGGGGGAGGTGAATCACCTAGTCGATGACATCAATGCTGGCGTTAGCCACGCCTGCCTCCTTTGTCACTACAGTTTTTGTAACTGCGCACACGCCTTCATCATAGCGGTTTCTCGGAGATCGTGCATGCGCTTGGCCTTCATGGTAACGCCTGCAGGATCTTCTGTGGGAGTTGCTCTGGCGCATGCGATCCAGAACCAAAACGTCGTGGTGGGAGTGAAGCAGTTTCCTGTCACGTGGCAAATGGGAGCGTAGGGGGTGCGGTTGCTTAGCCTTGATAAATAGGGGCACCAGGGAGGGCTTCTTCCCTACTTCATCTTCTCCCCATGTCTATTGCTTCTGCCCTTTGTGCCTTTCCTCCTTGCTGCTTCCCTACGCCACTGCTCTTTGGTCGCCGACGCCACCGCGCCTTCGTCGTGATGATGGGATCCTGTTTTTCCAACACGGCAGCTGCTCCTGTCGAGATGCTTCCTGATCAAGCGGGTGGCTGGTGCGGCTCTTATGTCACCGATGAGATCTTCCAGAAGTACCGGCGGGGAAGGGTCATCGTGTCGGAGCGCCTGGTGAGGCATTGCCTTGTGCGGGAGGGGGAGATTGTCCCTAACCCTTGTCCAGGATAAGCCGTCGTCTTTCTTTCCCACTAAGCATGTGGGCTCGGCCTGCCTCTGAGCAAGTTTGTCCTTGAGCTGATGGTGTCGTTCGACCTCCAACTCCACCACCTAGGCGCCAAGGCCATCGCGCAGTTGTCGCACCGTGCGGCCTGCTACGAGGCCTACCTGGGGGTTTTCCCGGACGCGGTGAACTTCTTGAAGTTCTTTAACTTCAACGTCTAGGTGGTGGGGAAGGGCGCCCCCTGACGGAAACTGGCTGCTACGCCGTCTACCCGAGGCCGTCAGTGTTGATGCCGCGGCTGGAGATGCCCGACACCGTAAAGCTATGGTAGAGCTCATATTACTTCATGCGCAACCACACCGATGTCGATTTGATCAAGGCGTCGGTGTTCTCGAACGTCCCCTCCACCCAGAAGGCATGGATCGTCTAGAACTTGGGCGCCCAAGCGAACATGGACCGGATGGCTGCCCACGTGACGGTGTTGGTAGAGAGGGAACCGCTCACCGCCCGGGACATCCTTCTGTCCTGGATGATGAACCGCATGCTTCCACTATAGCAGCGGTCGCACAAGATCTACCATCTGTCCAGCTCGCTGGACCCCACCCATGTGTCCTAGCTAGATGTGCCTTTAGTCGACCTTCGGCAATGGTTTGTCGCATTCTCGAAGGAGACGCTGGTGGAGGACTGGGTCTTCTCCTGCTGGCCGTTCAACCGTGGGCGGCTGCCGCCGAAGGTTAGCCCATCTTCTTCTCCTCATGGTGAACTTTTCCCGAGGAACTTTTCCTTGTTTCTTATTTTCCCCTTGCTGAGTAGCTCTTTGCGGCACAGCTAGCAGAAGATGGCATGGGGGACGACGAGCTTCCCGCCTTCACCGCTGACCTCAAGCCGTTGAAGTACCCGCCGACGAAGCCAGAACAGTTTCCTACCTACGCTGACCAGGGTTGCGAGTTCCCACCCGGTGAGCAGCTTTTCTTGCCCATATTTTCCTTGTTTTTCTTTGGTTGTGCGCCTGACATTGTGCCTACATCTTGGTACAGCCACCCACGGCAAGGACGCAGACTTGGCTGAGACCACCGCTTCTCGGGCTAGGGGGAAACATGCCGCCTCGACCAGCACCGCCCCAGCCGGCGGGGGCTCAAAGAGGGCTCGCCGACCGAGGGCCGCGGCTGCCATGCCAAGCGTCGCTTGGTACGTGCCCTTGTTCTCCTTTCTCTGCGTGTTTGTTGGTCTTTTCCTTGCTCACTGTGCTCTTCTTGCCCTTCTTTCAGTGAGGAGATGTCCTTGACCGGCTCCGCGACCATCTCCACCACGTCCGACCCTCCCCCGGCTGGATTGGAGGGGTCTGTTGCACCAACTGCTACCTCTGCTGCAAGCCAGCTGAGGCTATAGCCTATGCTGCCAAGCCAGCTGAGGTTGTAGCCTCTGCTGCCAAGCCGGTTGACGCTGCAGCTTTTGCTGCCAAGTCGGTCGAGGCTGCGGTGGACATGGCGAAGACGATGGTACCGGCTGTATCCTTGGTCCTGCACCGGGCTTCTGCCTCAAGACCTCCCAGGACCTAGGGCTCTGCCATGTCCTCCCAGTTACGTGGATTTTTGCATTTCTTATTGACCATTGGGTACCCTCCTACAGCTCTGCTAGCAGACAAGGACCAAGAGGTGGACATGCTGAAGGTGGAGGTGGCCCGTCTGGAGGAGTCCAAACAGACCCGTGAGGCCTAGATCGGCCAATTGCTGCAGCATCAACAACAGATGGAGGTCAAGGCCGGCCAGGCGAAGAAGGTCGCTGACACTCGGACCGAGGCACTGAAGAATCTTGAGAAGCTTCACGCTCATCAAGAGGAGGCGCTGAAGATCGACTAGGCCAAGGAGAAGGCGGCGCTGGAGGAGCTATGCCAGATCGCCGAGATCATCGTCAGTAAGTGGTTATTCCTTCAGTGAACTTGCTTGTCTTGCTCTGCAGCCGATTTCTAACAGTTGTCTCCTTCCCGAGTGCAGCCCATTATCCTGAGGTGACTGATCACGCCTTGGCACGCGTCCCTGAGGTGGATGTCGAGCGCAACCTCTGCCCGGAGGAGCTGGTGGCCAGCGCGTGCGAGGAGGGTAAGCAGTTGTGGGATGCTGCCCTCAATGTCTACGAGTACAGCTGGCCGAACTCCACTCCACAGGCTACAATGGAGGCCTTGGCGAAGAAGCTTCTTGCGCTCTTGAGCTGATGGACATGGCGCGGGACTGGGCGACTCGTGGTGGCGCGGAGATGGTCCTGGCACTGCTGAAGTCCTGGTACCTGACGTGGACCTGCGGAGTCTCTCCAGAGGGTTTCGTCAGGGGACCATCTACGACCAGCTTCGGGCTAAAGTTCCCGATATCCACTCCTGCAGTGTCAAGATTGGAAGCTTCGTCTAGCTGGACCGGGACTTTAGCGATCCAGCCGGCTCGAAGGGGTACCACTACAGCCCAGAAGCGGCTTTAGCTTATTCGAACGCCCTAGCTCTAATAGGCCCTGTCTCTGTCGTCGCCTCCAGCAGCCACACCCCCCAGGATTCCGGGAGTATTTGTATCCGGTTGAAAACTTGTTTATTTGCATGCTTGAACGACTTGTCCTTCTGCAGTGAATTCTGTTTGGAGCTTTGTCTCCCTTTTCTGATGTTGTCTTGTGCTCCTCTTGCCTGCATTTTGCCTTGTGTTGCATTTGCTATATGTTTTTTTTCTATGTGGGGGCGCACAAGCGCACCCACAGGGTGTAGTCCCCAAGGTTCGGGCCGGCTGGGGAAACTAGACGGGTCAAAGCTCCTTTATTATGTTGCTTGTTGAGGGTTTACTGTGTGGGGGTGCACGAGCGCATCCATAGGGTGTAGTCCCCGAGGTTCAGGCTGGCTAGAGAATCTAGCCGGGTCAAAGCTCCTAAATTCTCCTTTGTCGTGTGGTGGTTGGCTTCCGGCTCTAATACTTCGGTTCATGCAAGGATGAAAAATGCAAACTATGGTTTGCGCGCTAGACATGCGTAGGATAAGCATAGTCTGTAGTTGCTCGTTTGGTTGAATTTTTTTCCATTTCGCGTAAAACTAATAGCTTAGTCCTTTTCTTAGCGAGCATTGGCCATTGAAGTTGTGCCCTTGTCGACTGTTAGCCAGAAGCAAGGGTTTGCTTAGTTCGCATATTGTGCAATACTTCGGATTTTTGCTATCGGCTTTGAGCGAGTAAGCGCAACTAAAACACCAGACGTCTTGTTTTCCTTAGGACTTTTCTTGTAGGGTCTTCGAGTTTTCTACTCTTGCCATGTTTGTCAGCCAGCTTGCGGTCTGCAGCCGGAATCGAAGAGGGATCTCTTGGAGACGTGTACATTTCTTTGTCTTTTATAATTTGTGGCCCTCTGGACCATCCGGCGAATCCCCAAGAGAGAGTGTCGGGTCCGGGGTTAAAAACAATGTAGCCGGAGAACTTCAAGTGATGCAGCAGAAAATGCCAAATTATTATGGAGTCCCCGAGACTATGTCGAGGATCCTCAACTTGTTCATTACATAAAGGTAAGATACATTTGCACTTTACTCAGGTGTAGAATGGGCGAAGCAGGTTCGCATTCCACGGGCATTCAGTTTCTTCGCCAGAGCGGTCCATTTTTTATTTGCCGGCTGACGAGCGTCGATCAGGTAGTTGTTCTGCAATGCCCGGCTGATGATGAATCGCCATTCCCGAGGTGGAGCCAGCTTGTGCATCCCCTAGGTGTCTTGTACCAGCCGCAAGAACAGATCGCCCTCTCGAAACGAGACATTGCGGATCCGGCTAGCATGGTAGCGGTGCAGGCTCTACTGGTAGATTGCAGACCTGGACAGGGCCAGCTCTCGTGTCTCCTCCAGGAGATCGATGTTGTCTTCTCGTGCTTCCTTGGCATGTTGCTCAGTATACATCAGTTTGCATGGTGCGTCGAACTCAATGTCAGCTGGCAGGACTGCCTCTGCTCTATAGACAAGGAAGAATGGCGTGTAGCTACTGGAGTGGTTAGGCGTTGTGCGCATGCTCCATAGCACAGCCGGCAACTCCTCTATCCAGCATCCCAGAGTCCTCATCAGCGGTTCGATCAGCCTTGGCTTGATTCCGGCTAGGACCAGACAATTTTCCTGCTTGCACTACCCATTGGATTGGGGGTGCGCAATAGAGGCCAGGTCCAGGAGGATGCCCTTGTCGCCACAGAAACGCGCGAATGCCCCTTTGGAAAAGTTCGTGTCGTTGTCTATAATGGTGTTGTTGGGGTAGCCAAAACGCGTGATGATGTCGGTGAAGAACTTGACCACTATCGGTCCATCCAGTTTCTTGATTGGCTTTGCCTCGATCCACTTGGTGAACTTGTCCATTGCCACTAGCAAGTGTGTAATGCCTGATTGTGCTTTCTTGAAGTCCCCTACCATGTCCAAGCCCCAGACGGCAAATGACTAGGTGATTGGTATTGTCTTGAGTGTTGATGACGGAGTGTGTTTCTGTTGGGCGAATCGCTGGCACCCATTGCATGCCTTTACCATCTGCTTAGCATCCTCCAGCACCATGGGCCAGTAGAACCCATGGCGGAATGTCTTTTCCACTATGGTTCTCGATGATGCATGATGACCGCATTCGCCTTGGTGAATGTCCACCAGCAGCCGGATTCCTTCATGTTGGCTTACACAGCGCTGGTATATTCCTCCCACGCTGCGCTTGTAGAGCTCATTGTTGATAACGGTGTATGCGCTTGCCCTTCGCTACACTTGTCTTACCTCAACCTCTTCATCCGGTAGCTCCCCTTTGACTAGAAAGTTCACGAATGGCTTTCCCCATGGAGGTGTTTCCCAGATGGCGCAAACGGTTTGCATGATCAGTTTGACTTCCTTGTCTCTAGCCGGCTCAGGCTCATCAGGTGGTCTGCCGGGTGGGAGGCCGGAGCCGGCAGTCCCCGGGCTGCTAGAGCCGACTAGGGGTGTAGCGACCTTTGGCCCAAAAGTCCCCGGGATGGAGGTGGCAGTCCCCAGGTCCGTCCTTGCAGTCCTTGGGTACGGCGCGGCAGTCCCTGGGTGGGGCGTGGCACCGGGCTTCTTGGAGCGGGCAGTTCTCGGGTCCGCATCCAACATGATGGAGTCGGATTCCAGAGATGGTGTGATGGAGGGCTTGTGCGAGTGCTCGAGGGTGACACCAGGCAGAATTGCTGCTATTGTTCACCCTACGCGGGCGAGTGCGTCCGCAGCTTCATTGTCCGCTCAAGGCACGTGGTGCAACTCGCATCCTTCCAAACATGCACATAGTTATTTTACGAAGAAGCGGTATAGCACCATATTTGCGTCCATGGCATCCCAATCGGCTGATACTTGCTGCACCACCAAGTCTGAGTCGCCAAAGCAGAGGATGCACCTAATGCCGATCTCTTTTCCATCTTGAGGCTGTGGACGAGTTCTTCATACTCGGTGATGTTGTTGGATGCGCGGAAGTGGATTTGCAGCACGTACTATAGCTGGTCCCCCTTTGGAGAAGTGATGACCACACCGGCTCCGAGTCTCCCGTACATCTTGGAGCCGTTGAAGTGTAGCTTCCAATGCGTGGAGTCGGGACATGGAGGCAGGTATTGCGTCTCTGCCCAATCGAGGAGGAAGTCCGCTAGGGCCTGAGACTTGATCGCCGGTCTTGGCTCGTACCGGATGCAGTGTGTGGCGAGCTCTATTGCCCATTTCGTCACCCAGCCTATGGCATCCTTGTTGCTGATGATCTCCGCTAGGGGGGCTAGTGCCACTACCCAGATGGAGTGCTCTTGGAAGTAGTGCTTCAACTTCTTGGCGGCCATGTACATGCCATACACCAAGTTCTGATATTGAGGGTAGTTCCGCTTTGACAGCAAGAGTTCCTCGCTCAGGTAGTACACCGGGCGCTGAACCGGTTGAGCCTTTCCTTCTTCTGGCCTCTCAACCACCAGCAAGACGCTGACAACCCGGTTGGTAGCTCCAATGTACATCAACATTGGCTCCTTTGCGGCGGGGGCCATCATTATTGGCGGGGAGGATAACATGCTCTTGAGGTCCTGGAAGGCCTCGTCCGCCTGCGCCGTCCAGACGAACTTGTCCATTTTCATCATGAGATGGTACATGGGGAGTGCCTTCTCGCCTAGCCGGCTGACGAACCAGCTGAGGGAGGCTAGGCACCCGGTGAACTTATGCATGTCGCGCAAATTCTACGGTGGCTGCATGTGCTCAATTGCACCGATCTTCTCCGGGTTGGCCTCGATTCCACATTCTGAGACGAGGAAACCGAGGAGCTGGCCAGCTAGGATGCCAAAGATGCACTTATCTAGGTTCAGCTTCATCTAGAACCGGCGAAGGTTGGTGAATATCTCCTTCAGGTCTTCGAGGAGCGTTTGCTTCTCCTTTGTCTTGACCACCACGTCATCGACATAGGCATGCACGTTTCTTACAATTTGCGATTGTAGGAACTTCTGCATGCAGCGCTGGTATGTGGCACCTGCATTTTTTTAGTCCAAATGGCATGGTGGTGTAGCAGTAGGCCCCGTCTGGGGTGATGAATGCTATCTTTATCTGATTAGCGGGGTTCAGCCGGATCTAGTGGTAGCCGTAATACATATCCAGAAACGACAATAGTTCATAGCCGGTTGTGGAGTCGATCACTTGGTCTATCCTTGGCAGGGCAAACAGATCTTCGGGGCATGCCTTGTTGAGGCTAGTGTAGTCAACACACATGCGCCAAGTCTTGTTCTTTTTCAGCACCAACACTAGGTTTGCTAGCCATTCTGGGTGGAAGACCTCCATGATGAATCCGGCTACGAGCAGCCGGGTGATTTCTTCACCAATGGTTCTTCTCTTCTCTTCCGTGAAGCGGCGTAGTGAATGCTTTACTGGTTATGCGTCCGGCCTGACATGTAAAGAGGGCTCGCCAACCTCCCTCGGAACACTAGGCATGTCCTTGGGGGACCATGCGAAGATATCCCGATCCTCATGGAGGAAGTCGACAAGCGCGCTTTCCTATTTGCTGTCAAGGCCGTCTCCGACTAGGATGAACCTTTCCGTCTCAGCCTCCTTTAGCAGGATCTTCTTGGTACCCTTTGGTGGCTTGAACTGTGCTTCCCTGGCCAACTTTGGCTCGCCAGCTGGCATGTCCGCCTATAGGGTCACCATGTTCTGCGTGATGATGCGCTTCTCTTCCGCGATGTTCATGGCCTCGGTGATCTTGGATTCGTCAGTGGTGCATTCCACTGACCGCCTGTAATCACCCGTGATGGTGATTACTCCCTTTGGCCCGGGGAGCTTCATCTTGAGGTACGTGTAGTGCGGCACCGCCATGAACTTGGTGAGCACGGGGCGTCACAGGATAGAATGGTAAGCCCTGCAAAGGTTGACCACCGCAAATTAGATAGGCTCATGGTGGAAATTGTCTTCCGTGTTGAAGATGATGTTTAGCCGGATCTTGCCGATGGGCGAATGTGATGCACCCAGAACAGCTCCATGGAGTGAGGTGTTAGATGGCTCCAGCTAGGACTCACTGATGCCATGTCGGTATAGGGAACTGCGGTACAAGAGGTTGATGCTGCTTCCTCCGCCTACCAAGACGCAGGAGAACCTGCATGAGTGCTTCTTGGAGATGATGATGATGGGATCTAGGACCATGGCTTACGTTCCCGGATGCGGCAGCATGTACGGCTAGTCCTTCCGTCTCCACTTGACCTCTTGCTCGCACTAGTTCAGGAACTAGGGGACAAGGGGAACGATTACGTTCACCTCCACCTCGCCGCGCATTTTTTGTATGCTTGGTCTCCGGCTCAGTGGTGAAGATGTGGTAGTTCCCTATCCGACGCGAGTAATCTCCTCCGACTTCATCCTAGCGGTTCTGGCACCCACGGTTTTCATGCTGCCCACCAGCTGGTGGAGGAAGGGGTGGTGGTGGTAAACCACAAACCTCGGCCATCTTCTTTGTCCAGGTGCACTAGTGAGTTGTATGTGTGGCCGGCTTGTTTCCGCTGTTGTGGAACTTGCATGGGCCCTCAAGCATCGATTTGATGGTGTAGTTGGGCCGAGGTGGCCTGTCATCGGGCTTCTGAATCCGGCTGGCGCCTGTAGCCGGGTCCTCTTGGACGGCTGCCACCTGCCTGCAACCATATTAGTTATCTAGCTGGTCGTCATTCCTCTTTCCAAGGCGATTATCATGCCGCCTGGAGTTATGGTTGTTCCCTTCTGGCTGGCACCCGTCTGTGGAAACCTCCACAATCATTTTCCCCTGGTCGTCCAGGCGGATGGACCTTTTCATCGCCATGTCCGCGATGGCATACTTGTCCACGATTTCCATGGTCTTGGCCATGGTATTGGGATCCACCCGGCAGAGCTTATGCTTGAGCATTGTGTCGTCGCTACAGCCGTTGATGAAGAAGTCGATTTCTTGGTGCTTGCGCACCTCTTCGCATGAGTTGTGCATGCTTGTCCATCAGGTGATGTAGGAGCAGTCGGTCTCATCCTTGCCTTAAATATAGAGGGCGAGCTCGCTGGGGCGACCCGGGCGCTTTTAGGTGCCGGTGAAGTTGTAGACGAACGCCTGCTCGAAATCAATCCAAGCATTGATGGTGTTGTCGGGAGGCTGTTGAGCCATGTCCTAGCTAAGTCGAGGAGCATGAGCGGGACGTAGCGCACAGCCGCCCGGCGGTTGCCGTTTGCGATGCCCATAGTGGTGGTGTAATCCATCAGCCAGTCCTCTGGCTTGATTGTGCCGTTGTGCTTTAGCGTGTCCCTTGGGAGCAAAAATCCCTTTGGAAACGGTTTGTTCCGGATGCGTGGTCTAAAACACCTTGGGCCAGCCATACTTTCTTCTTCTAGCACGCGTGACTAGACCAACATGTCGATGCGCGTGCACGTATCCCAAGGGTCCTCCGGCTCAGGCAGGCCAAATCATCCTAAAAGGCGGGACTTGCGTGGCGTGTTGGTTCTTCCGGCTTCGTCAGCCGGATCGCAGTTCCTACTAGTGGCTTTGCGCAGGTTTTTCCCACGGCCGGCTGATCCGCCACGTGGACGGCTGTTCTGCCTTGTAACGTTCGGAGAGGAGGCCTTGCTCCCACCTGCAGCCGGATCGCCCACCCGGCGAGGGTACTGGCTCTTGTTGTTTCCTCCGAGGTCACGCTGGCCTCAGCATGTTGCCTGTTGGCTGTAGCGACAAGGAGTTGGACGCGTGCCTGTTGGCGATGCAGCTCATCACCCTCTAGGTGGCTAAGCTCTACGACGACAGCTTCTGTGGCCATCATGTTCTTGGCCGGGGTAATGTAAACCAGTTGAGCAACGATGACACACGAGTTGTGGCCCTGGGGCGGCGCCTCCCGGTTGACACCAGGTAAGAGGGAGAAGCCGTACGTGGTGTTGTACTTGCACATGGTTGCGTCCAGGTGTCGTTGGCAGGCAGCAACCTTGCTGGCTTCCTCCTGGGGGTTCTGGCGCGTGGCCTCCAGCGCGGCTGCTGCTGCGGCCGGGTCCATCTCGAGAGTGATGGGGATGCGGATATTAGGATGGATTCCACCAAGGGGTCCACTCCCTTCTCACGCTGAGCGGCGTATTTGGTGCCCGAGTCACGCTCCAAAGGTGGGCGGCGTCCATCACCTGCACCGGCCATCATGACCTCAACACTGCCACTGGCAAGGAGCGGGGCGGAAAAGCCTGGAGGCGCGCCGGAGACGGTGATGACCTTGCGAGGGAAATCCTCGGTGATGGTGGAGACACAGACACGATGCTCGCTATTGGGGATATGCTATATGGGTATCCTCATAGCATGTCACCATTCCGCCTAACCCGGGTGGCCCATAGTTGGTAGCAAGGCATATGGCCTGCTAGGCGGCCCAGTTAGACGGATCCTGAAGGGAGGCCCATGCTAGATAAAGGAAGGCTACGCAGGAGTCACTGACATACTCGGAGCCTTGGAGTACAAGACACGGAAGACTAGTTCGTGTAGGTGTAGGACTCTTTACCTTGTCCGGCAAGGACCTTTCCCTATAAACCCTAGGTCTTGGCGCCTTTATAAGTCAGCCTGCGGGAGCCTTTAGGGCACAACTTCTCTGATTACAGCGTACAACGCGCAACACCTCGGACATCGAACCTATCTCTGTAACTCGGCGTATTGCCATTATAGTGATTTATAGCAGGAGTAGAGTTCCACCACCGTTGTGGGACTTCAACCTGGGTAAGCTGTGTTACCTCGTATCCGCCAATTCTTTGCCTTACCCCACGTCTCTAAACACGCACTATTAGGACCCCTCCATGGCGTACTCGTCGGCAATACCACGACAGTTGGCGCCCACCGTGGGGCAAGAGGCGCTTCGAGCTCTACACCGGGCGAGGTGCAATCTCTTCGCAGGAATCGGCGACACCGTAGCCATTGGTCGCGTTCTTTTCTCTAGCAACGTCCCGATCGTCTCTCTAGACAAGTTTTGGGTGCCGGCGAAGACGAACCCCACGCGCTGCTCCGTCATCCCCTTTGGAGACATCCACATCTTCATTGGCAAAACTGACTCGGGTCCTAGCTCACAGGAAGTCGGAAACTCGTCAACCCCCGCACGCACCGCCTATGATCAGGACACGTTCGCGGAAGGATCCGGGCCATACCTCTCTTTGGAGTATGGTGGCTTGGATCAGGAAATTTCAAGGCCCACCCAAACCGCCCTTGTGCATGATATAAAGGTGGAAGGACCCCGCAAATCCGCTTGGCTACCCCAAGCGTTAGAGATGCGCAGGTCACACTTTGTCGGCGTCATCACCATCTTCGATCTGGCCAGATGTGTTCAAAGGGATGGAGAATCTCCCTGTGAATACCTTGCCAGATGGATGAGGGTGAGGGAAACCCTAGAGGCGACCGCGTTGACGAGCTCGTATACCACTTCGTGGAAGGCCTCACACCTGGAACCCTCCTCCGACATACCCTTTGAAGGCGGCAGGCCGCAGGCCCTCTCACTCTTGGTGAGAGGTTGCCATCGCCAACCAATACGCGGATGCCAATGAAGAAGCCAAGGCGGCGATCACCATCGAAGTCATAGGAGGCAGAAACAACAATGGCCCGCCTCCATCACCGTCAACATCCGCCATCGCCGACACCGAGGCTAACTCCGACTCCGTCCTCAATGCACTCTATGCCGACACCAACATGGATGCCGGTGGCTCGGACGTTAACTCGGAGGAATATGACGCTGTTATGAAGGAGATCGAGCAGGAGATTGAGAAGGAGGAGCACGCCAAGAAGACCAACACTTCCCACCAGGTGCTAGTCGCCAATGGGAGCGTGGTGGAAGAAGACAGACATGAACGGGAACATGAAAGAGCTCCGCCCACGCCAGCGGTCACCAGAGCAGCAGCAGCTAAAAAAGCCGTCGAGCCTCCCGCTCCGGCCAAGGCTCTGCCTCCTCTAGTTACCCACCAGCCACCGGCGCAGGAACTTACCATGGCCCCTAATATGGCCCGATAATCAAATCAGCCTCCAATGCCACTGTCAACGTCTGCAGCTCGCAACCCACTAGCCACTCCCGCCGACAAAGCAATCTATGGTGCACTTCTCGTCGAACCAATCATCGTCGCCCATATCCAGAGCGTTACGGAGCTTCATGAGAAACGTGTGGAAATCTTGGCGAAGGCCAAGTGCATCGCGGAGCAAGAAGCTAAGCTAGACGAAGACATGGCCAAGGCACATCAATCCATCAAGGCGGCAAGAGCTATGGCCGAATGCAAGCAATTATTGTTAAAGCATATGGCAAAGAAGGTACCAGCTCACGTCGTCCAATATCTCGGCATTCGGCAAGCCTTGGGATTTGACGGGTCTAAGCCGACAACAGCCACCCCTTACATAGATTTAGAGGGGAGGCAGGTCATGCCAACTCCCGCTCTCAACATCGCTGTCGCCAAGACCCCCCTGGAGCTGGAAAGGTTGCCAGAAGCAGTTGTTCGGGTGTACAACCTCATCCTAAGGCATGCAAGCAACAGGAAAATGCTGCCTCGTAGAGGCTTGAGTCCAACCCGGAGTTGTGCCAATCAATCCTGAACAGCCGCAGAAGGCTAATATCTCCCTATGGCGAAGGATCGCACATAGGCTCTACAGAGCGAAGACGGAGGGAGGCACGCAACAGGACTGACGCTATCCCCATATCCTCCGACCACAGAGAAAAGGCTCGTCCCCACCACTCGCTACCTCCACCACCATCTCGACGTCACGAGGAACCAGCACGGCGCCAACGGACAAGCATGTCACCTCCAAGGCGGTCACTGCCCAGTATCGTTATACGCGATCAGGGTGAACAGCCTCGGCATGCCGGAGAGCACAGCAGCCATGACGGACACAAGAGAAGGTCCCACAAGGAACCGCCACATCGGACAAGCACCCGCGACAGGCGTGAGGAGTCGCAAGAGGGGCATAGTAAGAGAGCTAACCCACCGCCTCCACCGCCGCCATCGCCACCTAGTAGCCATCATGGCAGAGGTCATGGAGGATCTCACAAATTGTGCCACAACTCTCCTCTCCATGATGGAAAAGGGAAGCAGCCAGAGCCATATGACGCACGATCGCGGTTGGACAAGATCCAAGAAGCTCGGGAGCTCCCGTACCTTAGGCCATGGTGTTTTGGACCAGTCATATGGGCCACAACCTACCCCAAGGGCCTCCGGATAGACAAGACCGTCAAGCCCAACAATGGCACCGCCAGGACAACAACGTGGTTGCAGGACTACAGCGAAGCGATTCACATAGCAGGGGGAAACCCCAACATCGTCGTCAAGTACCTCCTACCCATGCTGACAGGCACTGCCCGGCAATGGATCGACGACTTACCGGAGAAATCAATATGCAATTGGTTGGACATGCATGAAGCGTTCACCAAGAACTTAGAGGGTGCGTACAAACGTCCTTGTACTATTGGAGACCTATAGCGGTGTGTGCAAGAGAAGGATGAAACCTCCCGTGCCTACCTCTCTTGTTGGTTGGATATGAAAAATTCCTGCGCAGGGGTGCATGAACAGACTGCTATGGCCGCCTTCATCGATGGTCTTAAAAAGGGTACTCTGCTCCGGCATACATTGAAACGCAGGCAGGACAACAATGACCTCGACCTCAACGCGATTATCAAAATGGCTAGCGAATTTGCCGCCGCTGATGACGACGCGCGTGGATTATTGCCGGCAATAGCAATCCCTACCCAGGCCAAGAAAAACAACAGTAAAAAGCGGAAGAATCCGCCCAAAGAAAAGCAAGTAGCCGACATGGTCGCCGCAACATTCACTGACAGGGGCAATGGTGGACAGTGTGGACGTGGCCAGGGAACTAGCAGTGGCCAGCAGAGGAGTAACAGTACACCCTCAGCGCCCTGTGTTCCCCAAACATACGAAGAGTACCGCGATATGCCGTGTTTCATTCATCTCGACGCTAATGGCAAATCCACCCACACCAATCGTCAGTGCAAGTTTGTCAATGATCTCAAGGAGGACCCTAAGTCCGGCTACGAGCGCAGTCGGAAGAACAAACCCCGCGGAAAGGGCAAAGGGAAGAAGAAGGAGGAAGAACCCAAGGAATTAAGTGATATGGATGAGGATGTGGACCGAAAATCTTCCGACAAGGGAGAGGATAAAGGGAAAAGTCCCTTCGAAAAGAAGGCTCCATGTTACCACACCTTCCTTGGTACCCCAACCGTCCGGGCCCAGAAATCCTCTCTGAGGATACTGATGGCTACCCTCCCTCCAGTTCCCCAGTATGTCAGGTGGTCAGAAATTCCAATTACTTGGGATAGGAAGGATCACCCATAACTTATCCCAACAGAGAACCAGTATGCCATGGTCATCAACCCTTTGATTGACGACACAGAGTTCACTAAGTGCCTCGTGGACAGTGGAAGCAGCATCAACATCATGTACCTGGATACACTGCACAAGATGAACTTGATAGAGACCCAGCTAAGGAAGAGGAACACCGTGTTCCATGTGGTTGTCCCTAGCCGACAAGCAAATTCCCTGGGCTGCATCACCCTTCCGGTTGCTTTTGGTGATGTAAACAATTACTGCGAAGAATGCATGACCTTTGAAGTGGTGCCTTTCAAGAGCATGTACCACGTCATCTTCGGACGCGACATCTTCCACTTCTTCCTCGCAAGGCCATGTTTTGTCTACAACAAACTCAAGATTCCCGGACCAAATGGCATCATCACCGTTGACGGAAGTTTCACTAAGGCACGGGAGTGCAGGCTCAGCGAAGCAGCCTTCCCCGAAGCAGTCCTCTACGGTGGGGAGTTCAAGGATATCTAGAACCAGGTCGATGCCTCGGAGATGCTGGCTTTGAAGAAGTAGATCACTATTGCCGAACCCGCCTTCAAGTCCGCCATCAAGACCAAGCAGGTAGATCTTGTCGAAGGTGATTCCTCCAAGACCACCGCCATTGGCACGGACCTAGATCACAAATAGGAAAGCGTGCTCGTCGAGTTCCTCCATGAGAATAGGGACATCTTTACCTGGCAACCTGCCGACATGAAAGGTGTACCTAGGGAACTTGCCGAGCATATCTTGAATATTGATCCAAATGCCAAACCGGTGAAACAACCTCTACGACGCTTTGGTGATGAAAGACGAAGGGCTATAGGCAAAGAAATAGCTATGTTACTTAAGGCTGGCTTTATCCGAGAAGTTATCCACACCCGATGGGTGGCAAATCATGTACTTGTCCCCAAAAAGGGAACCAATGAATTAAGAATGTGTGTTGATTACACCGGCTTGAACAAAGCGTGTCAAAAGGATCCGTTTGCTTTGCCTCGCATTGACCAAGTCATTGACTCGACGGTTGGCTCGGAACTTCTTTGTTTTCTCGATGCCTATTCAGGATACCACCAGATCCGGATGTGAAAGTCGGACCAATTGGCCACTTCGTTTACCACACCCTACGGCACATATTACTACGTCACGATGCCATTTGGGTTGAAAAACGCTGGTGCTACGTACCAGCGGACGATGCAACGTTGCGTACATGACCAAATAGGTCGCAACGTACACGCTTAAGTGGACGACATCGCGGTAATGTCAAAGAAATCAAATGATCTTATCACTGACTTGCAGGAAACCTTTGACAGTCTCCAGAAATACAACATGATGTTGAACCCAAAGAAGTGTGTCTTCGGGGTACCATCCGGCAAACTGTTGGGCTTTATTGTTTCGCATCGCGGAATCGAGGTGAACCCGGGGAAAATCAAGGCCATCCTCGATATCAAAGGCCCGACTTGCCTGAAGGACATACAAAGGCTCACATGCTGCATCGCAGCAGTAAGCTAGTTCACCATCCGACTTGGTGAGAAGGCTATGCCGCTCTACAAGTTGCTTAAGAAGGCGGACAAATTTACATGGACAGACGAGGCTGACGCAGCACTTCAGGAGTTGAAGAGAATACTCTCCTCCCCACCTATACTTGCAGCACCGGTACCAAGGGAGCCTATGTTAGTCTACATGGCAGCAACTAACCGAGTAATCATCATCGTCATCATGGTGGAGTGCAAGGAACCAACGCACGAATACGGAGTTTAGCGACCCGTTTACTATGTAAGCGAGGTCTTGACGGAATCCAAGCAGTGTTACTCGCACTACCAGAAGATAGCTTATGGAGTTTTCCTTGCTTCGCATAAGCTAAGGCATTATTTCTAGGAGCACCCCATCACAGTAGTGAGCAAAGCTCCACTGTCCGACATCATCAACAACAACGATGCTACAGGGAGAGTGGCAAAGTGGGGCATTGAACTTGCCGCCTTCGACATCACCTACAAGCGACGCAACGCTATCAAATCACAAGCATTGGCGGATTTTCTTGCAGATTGGACAGAGCTGCCAGAAGACACTCCTATGCCAAAGCCGGAGTATTGGGTCATGCACTTTGACGGATCCAAGTTACTCAATGGCTCGGGGCCTGGTGTATTATTGCAATCACCAACAGGGGAGAAGTTGCAATACGTCCTGCCGATCCACTTCAACGCTACAAATAACATGATGGAGTATGAGGCCCTCATTCACGGTCTTCGTGTAGCCAAGGATATTGGCATCAGGTGCATAGTTTGATGTGGAGATTCTGGCTTGATTGCCTAGCTGGTAGCTGGCACCTAGAACGCACGGAACCCTATGATGGCGGCATATCGAGACGAAGTAGATGAAATAGCCAAGTGCTTCAATGGCTACGAAGTCAAGTACGTCAAGAGGGTTTCCTGGAGAATTTACGGACTCCATCCGTGAAGGGAGCGGACCCCAACAACCCGGAATGAGTGGACTCATTTTTTAATGCAGTAATAGTGACCTCTCCGGCTTGGACAAAGTCGTTCATGGATTATCTACAAGACGGAACTTTGCCCGCCGACAAAGTCAAAAGCAGGCAAATAGTATGCAGAGCAAAAGGTTACGTCATCATTGACGGCCAGCTATACAAAATAAGTACCACAGGAGTCTTCCTACGGTGCGTCTCCTAGCAGTAAGGTATTGAAATCCTTAGAGAAATACATCTCGGAGATTGCGGGCATCACGCCGCTCCTTGATCATTGGTGGCCAAGGCCTTCCGACAAGGATTCTACTAGATAACTGCCAAGGAAGACGCTGACAAGTTGTACAAACATGCCTTGGGTGTCAGTTTTATGCAAGACAACCAAATGTTCCAGCTGAAGAATTGCAAACAATACCAATAACTTGGTCATTCACAGTCTGGGGGCTGGACATGGTGGGACCTTTGCAGACAGCACCCTGTGGATTCACACACTTGCTAGTAGCAGTGGACAAATTCACAAAATGGATTGAAGCTAAACCCATTTGAAAGCTTGATGGGGTAATAGCCCTAAAGTTTGTCTGGGATCTAGTGGTGAGATTTGGTCTCCCACATAGCATCATCACCGACAATGGCAGAAATTTATCTCTCGGAGAAGTTGAGGAGTACTGTCATGAGAAAGGCATCCGCCTTGTCCTAGCATCTGTGGCACATCCATAGTCAAATGGGAAAGTTGAAAGGGCCAATGGACTAATTCTGCACGGAATCAAGCCACGCTTGGAGGCACCGCTACATAGAGCAGCTGGAGCCTAGGCGGAAGAACTACCATTTGTTTTGTAGAGTTTACGAACAACACCTAACAGATCTACCAGCTTGACTCCTTTCTTCATGGTTTATGGAGCAGAAGTAGTTCTCCCATCCGACATCCTCTACGATGCATCAAGAGTTTCCGCCTACAAGGAGGATGACGCTGAAGAATCCAGACAGCTATATGTGGACCTACTCGAAGAAGAGCACGTGCTGGCATGCTAGAGATCTGTCGTCTACCAACAGAAGTTGCGTGGCTACCATAGTCTTCGTGTAAAGCATCGCTCGTTTAAAGAAGGGGATCTGGTGCTTAGACTCAAGCAGGAAAAATGACACAAATTATCCCCGCCTTGGGAAGGACCGTTCGTCATAAGCAAAGCATTTCTCAATGGTTCCTATTACCTCGTCGATATTCGCGAGTTGAAAGATAGGCCAAGAAATCGCAAGCGCAAGAAATGTGACTCCGATGATGATTACCCAGAGACATATCGGCCATAGAACATAGCACAGATACATCCCTTTTACACTTAGCACATTTATATTATGTAATAAGTTTCTTATATGATCAATGAAACAAAGCATTTGGTTCACTCATATTTTCTAAGTCTTTTACCTCCTTTAGTTGTTCATTTTTGGATCATATAAACCCTTTATGTGCAAGTTTGCATTTTCCCTTGTGAAAATTCCTCCTACGGGCGTTAGCTTAAGTTTTCTGGTCTACACGTTTTCTGAAGTTCTTATGTGGATTCCGGAGTAGTAGTGACTTTTCGGCACTCAAAGTCGGCGATTTTGTTCTTAGGTTCTGGACGGTGCTATTAAGCATCATCGCCTGAGAGCATAGTTCTGTGTTGCGAGTCTTCCGTCTCATGAAAGGTCAAGCATACGAACCAGAATAATGGATAAGCCAGCACTTGCTTAAAAAATATATACACATGCTGGAAACAGGTAAGTTGCAGGAAACTTGAGTACAAGTTTTTACACCTTATCCAAACATAAGTTTTTTCTACATACATTCTGCAGAGATACATTTAATACACGCATTGTTTTCTATGGCTCTGCTGTAGGGGGCTTCATGGTGGCATCATCAGGAGAGTCAGGCCGAGAGAGCTCGTCAAACTCTGAAGGAGAGGGGCTAGACTCAGAAGAGGCCACGTCGTCATCCAGGATCTCGGCAGGCACGAAGACATCAGCCTTGACCATCTTGAAACCCCAGGTATCGAAGCCGGTGAGACAGTTCCAAATAGCATCGATATCAATCTCTTGTCCTTCCTCGTCCAGCTTGCGCATGCCGGAGGTCACCAAGTCGATGTCGGTATTGTCATAGTGAGCCTTGACCAGGGATAGGGCTATCCTAGCACCAGCCTGGATGCAAGAGGCTTTCTAGTCCTTAACTTTCTCGGGGGATCGGCGCAGGATTTTCGAAAACTTGGCCGCTGAATCTGCCGCCTTGATATTGATGCCCATAGGTTGAGCTATCTCCTTGGCTTGGGCGATGCAGGTGCCGACGAAGTTGCCGACAAGAATCATGCGTTCCTTGGGACTTGGAGCACCCTCACCCAAGTTGGCTAAGCCAATGGGAGCTATGGTTTGCGCAAGCATACAAAGACCATGAGTACAAACAAGTCAAATGGTTGTCCAATTTACAGAAAAAAGACCAAGACGGATAAAGGTTACTAAAGATGCTCATTTTTGCTTGCATGCATGTCTCCTCCAAGTCATCACGCTCCTTCTGGACTGACTTGAACATCTCAAGACCCCTAGCATTCTGCTCTTTGGCAGCTTGGTTCTAGTCTTTAAGTTGAGCAACCTTGTCCTTCAGGCGCTGCATCTCGGTGTCAGCAGACTCTTGCATAGCTTTCATCGTCGCCTCATGTCCCTTGACGTCATCAGCTAGGTCCTTCTTCAGAATCTTATTTTCATCATTGAGCTCCTGGATATGCTTGGATTGCTCGACGATGCTCTTGTCCTTGGCAATGGCTTCTGTGAGACGGAAATCAAAAAGTGCTATCAGAAGACAGAAAAAATGACTCAATGAGAAAGCAAGGAGCTGTCGTAGGAAACAGACTCTAGCTATTTTTGATCTGTTCCTTCATGAATTTGGTTTTACCCTGTTCAAGGTCCATCTCCTTACGAAGAGCAGAAAACCTCTCATTGGCCGTTATCCTCCGTGTATTCTCATTCTGCACATGATATAAGCATGCTTAGTTTCTCTAGAGCATCTAGTCGGAACTATTCAAGTTTCAACTAAACGCTCGGGGGCTACAGTACACAATTTTAAAGTAAGCTAGTTTCTCTAGAGCATCTAGTTGGAACTTTTCAGTTACAACTAAATTCTCGAGGGCTACACGGACAATTTATACGCTTAGTACTCTGGTGTACTCAGGCCAATAACTATTGACTTATCCGCCTAAGAGCTCGGGGGGCTGCAGTGGGTTATACTACACAAAGTAAAGCAAGTGAAGTTCAAAAACCTTATGATGGCAATAATCCTGAGATTGTTGGCAAGATGAGCGTACGAATCATGAAAGGTCCGATCATTCTTATAGATTGCATCGGCCTGCTTGATGAGATCATCTAGGCTCAACGTCGGAGGAGTCACATCCAATGGAGAAGTCAAAGCCGAAGGCATGGATGAAGCCCTAGCTGCCTCCTGCACCTTCAAGGCAGTAGATGGCACAAAAACTTCTGCCTCAATCGCAGCTTCCACGTCCACCTCTTCCACTTCCTTACCCTTCTAGGTGGCATCCTTAGCCAGAGCTTCAGCCACTTTAGAAGAGGTGTCTCATGTGTCGCCTGGCCGCTGGGAGCAACGTTTTCCTTGACAGAGTCTGAGACATCAAGGTTTGGATTGATATCTATCTCCATGGCGGAGGTCTCAGGGATGACGGGAGATGACCGCCTAGCGGGGCCAATAGAGGGAATGGCGGAAGGAGTAGGGGAGCGCTGGCGGGAGAGGGTTTGGCGGACGGACCCTTGGTCAACATGTCACGAATGTTTTTTGACCCTCCAACATCTTTGGAGGATCGCTTCAAACTAACACCGGCTTTCCTCCTGAAACGTATAAGGTATAAGTACAAGAGTTGAAAAAGGTACGGGTTGAAAAGCACAAGTCGGAGAATGAAAGTACTTACTCCACGGCAGGATCCATGGTGAGGGGAATGCCGGTGCACTTCTTCTTCTCCGCCTCTAAGGCGGAAGTGGATTGTTTGGAGACTCCACTATCCGTTTTCTTCTTCTTCTTGGCCTCGGCAGCAGCGTTAGAGGTGGAGCTCTTCCGCTTTCACGCTATCGGAGCTGGTTGATCCTTGGAGGCGTCGTCGTCGGACACCACCTGGATATCCTTCAGCTTAGGATCATAGACTTGGGAGGCCATTTTATATGCCTCCAAGGTCCCTAGCTGGGATATATGGCAATGTTAGATGCACAACTTCAAGTCGGAAAAACCTTAGAGTACATAACGAGCAACAAAGGAAATAAAAGCTACCTCTAGGAATGTACCGCAATCGAACATATTGATGGTGATCTTGAAGCCACGCTTCTTGTACTTCACCTTGACGATGTCCTTTAGCCGGAGCTTGATGGAGTCAGTAGAGAAGTTATCCCGCGAAATTCGTATGGGATCCCTCCTGTCTTGGCTATAGTTGCACATCAGCTAGGCGCGGTGCTGCAGAGGCTGGATCCGCCTAACATGCTAGCACATGGCTAGGTCCAAGCCCGTTAGACCTCCATCTACGAGCCATTCGATTCGCCTTACGGCACGATTGGCTTCGTCGTCGGAGGGAAGAGGGGTTGGGGTCCACCATGCAGGCACTTCGATGGCAGCTCCATCGATGAAGTCGGGGTAGGTCTCAAGACGGTCTAGCAGAGGGATATCTGGCCCGTAGAAATACGTGCGCTGCCAGTTCTTGCAAGACTCATGCCCAACAATGCCGGGGAAGCGTCGACTAGGCCGGATCTTAAAGCTAATGGTTCCGCAGATCCGTAGTTCATCCTTGGACTCTACGGACTCTCTCTTGACGATGAAGAAATATACAAACAGATCTAATCTGGGTTTGATTCCTAGATATCCTTCACACAAAGCTACAAAGTTTTAAGGACTAGGATGATGTTGGGAGAGAGGTTGTGGGGAAGTACCTGGAAGTGTCGAAGGACATCCAGGAAGAAGTCGGAGACTGGCAAGCTTACGCCGCGTACCAGCTGAGATTTGAGGTATACCTTCTCTCCGGCTTGGGGAGAAGGGACCACCTCGCCGGCCGGCGCCGCCCACCAGGTAAACTTCTCCGCCGCAGGGAGGTACCCCTCATCGACTAGCTCTTGGAGATCTTCGGCGGAGAGATCAGAACCTCTCCACACCCCCTTATGGGAGTCGTTTTCCTCTTCAACGGCTTCGAGCATCGCTCGTTCTTGGTCATCACCGGCAGATTCTGTCATGGCGGAGACGGGGACGACCACCCCCTCCGGCGGAATGATAATTCCCTAGGATGGCTCCGTCGTAGCCTCGGGAATCGCCGCCATGGAAGGAGCAGAGCTGCTGGAGGCCATTACGGCAGAAGGTGTGTGGAGGAAGAAAGGGCTCTGGTTAGGGTTTTTCGTAGAGGAGCTCGAGCGGTCGTGTGGCTGGAGGAAGACGAAGACTGGGAGTGAATGCGGGTAAAAAGAAATAAATTGACTGTGGTGGAAATATATAAGCCTCGCGTCAAGATTTGTGCAAAAAGATCTGATGGTTGGGGCGTTGCCGACGTGGAAGTGAACGTGCGCGGTAATTTCTCCACATCCTCCATCTTTTGCTGCTCCACTATTTCGGATTTCGCGCGTGTAAAAATAGCTAATGATTAATTCTTTGCTTCTGTGAGTTTCGAGGTATCCTAGGTTGTACCCTACGTCATCCTCCTGACAGTTGCAGTGAAGGGTCACATCCAAAGATTCCATCAAAGACGGAGATCATCCGACTCTGGAAACAAAGACTCAAGGAATCTCCGGCAGAGGATTGCAGGGTTCTTTGGGTGACCTTTGAGATATTGCTTGACGGATTGCCGACATCACTTAGACGAGATATTCAGAGATCAACGAGCAAGACAACGCAAGATTTAAAAGTCCTTCGGGGGCTACTATTGGGGATATGCTATATGGGTATCCTCATAGCATGTCACCAATCCGCCTAAGCCGGGTGGCCTATAGTTGGTAGCAAGGAATATGGCCTGCTGGGCGGCCCAGTTAGACGGATCCTGAAAGGAGGCCCATGCCGGATAAAGGAAGGCTACGCAGGAGTCACCGACATACTCGGAGCCTTGGAGTTCAAGACACGGAAGACTAGTTCGTGTAGGTGTAGGACTCTTTACCTTGTCTGGCAAGGACCTTTCCCTGTAAACCCTAGGTCTTGGCGTCTTTGTAAGCCGGCTTGTGGGAGCCTTTAGGGAACAACTTCTCTGATTGCAGCGTACAACACGCAACACCTCACACAGCGAACCTATCTTTGTAACTCGACGTATTGCCATTGTAGTGATTTATAGCAGGAGTAGAGTTCCGCCACCATTGTGGGACTTGAACCTGGGTAAGCTATGTTACCTTGTACCCGCCAACTTTCTGCCTTACCCCACGTCTCTAAACATGCACTGTGAGGACCCCTCCATGGCGTACTCGTTGGCAATACTATGACACTCGCCGAAGTGCATGATGGAGCCATCACTTGGGAAGGTTTCCCCGTTGAAGTAGGATGCATTGTCGAGGATGCGGTCGAAGGAGCCAAAGGTGAGGACGAGGCCAGAGGAGACTTGCTCACTGGCGACGAGCGGAAGTCCCGTGCGAAAGATGACCCCAGCCGAAGCGTTGTGCCCCATGGTAGGCGCCAACTGTCGTGGTGTGGAACACGGCAGTGCCATCGGGGATGGCATGAGAGGGGACAATCAGGATGCTATTGGTGGCTACTCACAATGGGTGGGCACAGATACTGCAAACACAGCGATGTACCCAGGTTCAGAGCCCTGTTGTCTAGGTAACACTCCTACTCCTGCAAGGATCTATTATATGGGGAGCAGATCCTCAATATAAGTGCTCGTGGAGCTATTTTCGTAGCTACTATTGAGAGCTAGAGAAAGATGAACTACTTGGATTGTTGATTATGGCTAACTTCCAGCTTGTAATGCCTTACCTAGAACCCTGGCTCTACCCCTCCTTATATATTGGTGGAAGGGTAGGTTACAATGTGGGCTCTAGGGTTTACTGTTTGGGCTTTGGATTTACAAAGCGGGCTAGCTGCCGGGTCTAGCCTGTGGTCCAAGACCCGGTCAAGCTCCAGTATAGGCGGGGACAGCACCACAGCGTCTTGGTGCCTCCGCTTTGGGCGTCACCTGATGCTTTATTCTTCAGCTTGGTGCTTTATCCGTCAGCCCGTGCTTTACTCGTTAGCCTCCAGCCTTGGTGCTTTGGCATCCTCGTCTGGTAGTGCCGGCAGGGCGGCGTGCCAGCCTATCTAGTCAAGGGTGCGCTCAGCAAGGGGCATCACCCCCTCCCGTACCTTTGGCCAACGGATCCGAGGCGGCCGGGTAGAGGTGGCCACCCAGCCGGCTCTCTTGGCCCCTGGCTAGATGGGCCAGACGGGGATTCTTGAGGCGGACCAGGTCGAGCGTTCCACCTGGCTGAGGTTCTTTGTTCTTGTGGCCATCCGGCCAGATCTTCCTAGAGTCGGCCAGTTAATCCTATCTTGGCCTACCCGAGGGTCATCCCCCCGACAGGTCTCCTCCTTCTCTTGAAGATAAATCCGCACACCTCAATTGTGTGATACTTTGGTTCTTACCGGTGCAAGAAGAATCTAATCCGAGAACTCCTAACCCAAATATTTTCCTTGGTATCAAGGAACTCTATTGTTTGAAGGCAATATTGTTTTCTGAACTTCATTCCTTTAATCCAAGGGAAAAAATAATGTTATTTTCATAATGGTTGATATTTTCTCCAAAGTTGATATTTTCTTCCAACGAAACAAAAATCATATTCACATGCATCCGTTGATCATTAATCCAAATGATGTGTTTTTCTTTTCTCTCCTTGATACATCATCTTTCATAATTCTTTCAAGAAGTGTTTCTATTCCTTTATCGTGTTTCTCAAGAACACTGGTTCTATGTTCATCCTATATTTCTTATCTCACAACAATTCTCCATGTTCTTCAAGTCCTTTGTTTCTAAGGAGCAGAATACAAGACTCCCAACAAGTCTATCAAGTTTTGCAAGGTGTAGTGGTCGAACCATTCCATTGATGAATCAACTTGGGAGCGTGAGGATCACCTTCGTTCCGAACACCCGCCTCTCCTTGGTTTTTTCTTTTCCTAGGAATCTCGAGGCGGGATTCTTTTGTAGTGGGGGAGAGTTGTAGCATCCCAATTGTTCTAAATATTGGAATGCTACATTTCCTACTTGTGTTGCTACTAGGAATCAATGCATTGCATCAATTATAACATGCTCATGTTCATCATGCCACCTTGCATGGTTCATGGTTTCAAATTTGGTTCTTATATTCTTGCATTGCATTTGGTTCTTGCTAAATTGTATTTGGTTTTTGATATATTGTAAATGCCCAAATTGAGTTGAGGGCATATCTCTTCCAATAATTCCATCTACTAACTTATCATCATCATATATTATTTCGATATCACCTTGTGTTCCTACCATATATTTATAGGTGGGCCTTGCATATTTCTTTTTGTATTTTAATTCTAGCTCACTTATAGATGATATGGGTATTTCTTTTTCCCTGCTACATGTCTATATTAGGGTGGATGCAAACCATTCTAAGATGGCCATGTACTTGTCACCCTTCTTTTCTACCATAGGTGAACATGAGGGTCTATGTGAACTTGTTCATGTGCCCATTTAGTCTTGCCATATTCCATTTTAGTGTTTGAGGATTCACGCTTGTTCTTGCATGTGCCCCTATTTTGTGTTCACCAAACTAGAGGCCACATGTACTATTAATATCATCATGACTAGTACATGCAATAACAAGCTATTCTAGTCACATGCAATCACAAGCTCATGTGAGGTTCTTTGGCTTATTATTTGAATGTTCTTGAAACCTTGGTTCTATCTTATTATGACCAAACTAAAATAAAATAAATCTAATCAAGCTAACCTTCATCTCTATCTACCTATCCTCTAAATTCTATATACCCATGTGCTTGTGCCTAAACTCTCTCTATCTTTTTCTCTTTTCACCCTAAGCTAATCCTAACCATCTATCCTAGCTAGATCAACCCCTCTAGCTAAATTCCGTCATGTTTCCTGAACCAACATAGCCGGCTACACCTCAAGCCACCAAGCCCTAATCCTAGCCCGATCCTTCCCTAGTCTGCCTGAACCCTATCTCTTGGGCATAGTGCAAGCACTAGCGATGCACCAGCACGGGCGAGCAATCGCAGCGCCCGCCTACGCCACCCGCCAGTGCCACATCACACCTCCCCTCTATCCTTGCATCTTGGACCAGCACACAACGATCATGCTCTTGTTTCTCTTCCTCCCTCTTGCGTGCACGTGATCACCAGCTGTACCACGCCAAGTGCATGCTCTCCTCTCCCTCCTTTATCTCTCTGACATAAAGCTACAGCCGAGGAACCTCATCCCCCTCAACCACCCCCGTTCCTCATCCAGATCGAGGCCCCCTCTCCCCTGTTTCCTCTACACGCCCAGATTGATTCCTTCCTCTCTTTCTTTCTTCCTCTCCATGAAAACCAGTTGTTGCATCGTGGCCCTGTCGCCACCTGTGACGCATCACCGTCTCCGGCGAGCTTCATTGCCCTCCGCCGCTTGTACTGTGTCCCCGTCGGCCTCCACTTGTAGCGTACCAATTTTCTAACAATTGTAATGCTACTTGCCTAGTCTATATATGGCTACTTCCTACATATCATTATTGTATTATCATTATATCATGCTCATCTCATAATGCCCCATTGCATTTGATCATCATATAAAACCCCTTTTCATTTGGTTCTTCTCTCATATGCAATTATCTTATTAATTGTATTTGTCTCTTGATAAATTGTAGTTGGTTCTTGATATATTGCTCCATCCCCAATTCGAATTGAGGGCATATATTTTACTCTCCTTCCAACTACTAACTTGCCAACATCAATTCCTTTGTTTGCAATCTCAATTCTACATATATAATGTATGTGAGCAATTGGTATTTTCATTTGGCCTCTTATTCTAGATCACATGCATACATGTATGATCCTTTTATCTTTTCTTCAACATGGCCACATGGTCTTGATCTAGAACATGACATCTATGCCATGTGTTTGTCTTTCTCTACACATCTTGTACCTTGAATGTCCCATGCAAATAGAACCTTCCACCTTCCTCTTTAAAATCTTTATTTGGGTTGCTTAAAAATTAATCTTGAGTTTGTCTGGTTTTATTTGAATTCAATCCCCTAATATTTCTAACCTAACCACACTACTCACACCATCTACACCTAAACACAACCCTCCACACTATCTAACTCTACCCCAAACCATGGCCACCACCCATGTGTGTGCCATGGCACACATGGATGGCATAAAGCCACATCACCCCAAAACCCCCTCTCACCTATCTTGATGTGTATGTCCAGTACCACCACATCCTGCCTCCTCCCTGGCCCCCCTCTCCCTCTCCTTGATAAAGAACAAGAGGATGAGAGAAGAAAACCACACCCGAGCCCTCCCCTTGCTTTTGCAAAAGGTGGAGACCACCACCATGTGCCCTCCCTCTCCCTCCTTATCTCACCAACCCTCTAAGCCCTAAGATCTCAGATCTGAACTCCTGCTAGCCCCTTCCTCCCTCTTCTCTAGAAACATGGTCATGGCCAAGGTCTACCCCAAAACCCTAGCTAACTTTCGACGCCCTCAAGATCTACAGCAACCTGTGATCCCCAAGCATTACCTCCTTGTCCCGGAGGTTCTTCTTGTTCCTCTATGAGTCCTTGGACTGTCCTCCGATGCAGGACCTCACGGGAGCAGCGCCAGCACCGTCGTGAACGCGAGCACCAGTATCTGCCAAAGCTACACCCTCTTCACCGATCATCACCACTCCAAGAGCTCCGCCTACAGACATGAGTCGTGGGTTAGTTACTACACCTCCCAGACATGCCCTATTTCTCGCTAACACCGTGCCTCGCCCCCATGCGTGATACAGTGCGCGCTCGCCGCTACAAGAGTGCGAGTAGTTGTCTCTATTGTACTTGTTCAGCGCATTGTATCCGTCACTGTGGTGCTCTTCTTGGAGTGGGTCCTGAATGAAACTTGTAGACCTATTTGTCCTCTTCAGAATTAGCTAAAGAACGTTCAAACCCGTCTAGTACATATCCAGAAATCTTGATTACAAGATCGATACAAAAATAGATCTGCACATGTTTTTCCTATATGTTGTTCGTATTCCTGCGCACTACATGATAATCAGTTTCGAGCACATCAGGTTGTAGGTCTTGGTTTCCTCTTTAATTCGAGTACCCGCATGCTCCAATCCATTTAGTGTGCATGGAGAAAACCATCCCAAACGTTTGGGTTGTTTGTAGATGAACTCCTCCCAATTTATTTCGTATGTTTGTCAGATAGCCACTCCGCCATTTATCTCCCCACGAGCCTATGCTCTAACATATAAACACAACCCGACCTAGTGGTTACCACCCCGCATTGATGCAGCCCACGGCCGTGGGGTCCTAGGTTCGAACCCTTTTTTCTGTGTCCTTTATATCTTTAACACACGCTGACATCTGGGACCCCAGTCAACCCCACCAGCAACCACCTCACTGAATAGCCTAGTCAGCAGCAGTGGCGCACATGTCATTGGCTGGGCTAAGTCCCTTTTCTATAACAAAAGTAAAACTCCCATTTGTAATTAACATAAATGATTTGTAATATGGTTTTAAGTAATAAAATCATATCTTTTAAATGGGTTACCCAAATGCAATAAGTTATATATGGTTTTGAATCAGAAAAACATGAGGGTTATGAATATGCCAATTAAAATACTATTTGAGCAAGTTAAAATTTCGAAAATTATTTAAATGCCAATAAATGCTTTTTCTTAATAAATTCATAACTTTAATTTTGTAATTCCAAATTCGAAAAATAATATGTCTAAATCGATCAGCGTGACGATCCCATTCTGATTATGCATTCCATGATATGAATTGAAGCATGCATCATATATATATTAAATAATCAAAACTGTTTATGGGAGTTAAACATGCCTAAATAAATTAATAAAGTGCTTTATTTCTTGTTCCACACCTCAGCCATGCCTTGCTATGTTATACCATGCAACTGTGCATCATTCCGTCATGGCATACCTTGTTTGTTTGTTGTATATGATTTATATGATTATGCAATGTATTTATTTTGGTCCTTGTGTATTTGGTTTTTATCCAAATACACACTGAGCAAGAGAATACCAGGAGCCTCAGGAGTATTACCCGGATCCTTCCTATTCTGCAACTGAGCTGCCTAGCAAGATATTCCCCATGCTTGCATACATATAGTACCTATGCTTCTATCTTACTCTTGTATCATTGAGTCACGGTTGCATTAAATTGAATCCCAAATATTGCATAGCCTTTACTTTTAAACCTCATCGAAGCTTGTTCCTCCATCCCATGATCCATTACTATAGGAGTTGGTTAAGCCATGTGAGTTGTAGAATTGCATGTGTAGGGTTTGTGCGAGTCTTTGGATAACGAGGTACCTAAAAACTTAATCTGAGTAGTAATGGGATAACTAATGAAAGAGGCACCGGTGATCATTATCTGCTATTTGGTTCTTTAAGTTCACTTGTGTCCCGTAGGACCCCGAGTACTTGATTCATGTTCCTTGACTATTCACACTATCCACATATGAGAGACCCTATGGATCCCCCTTTTCCTAAGCTTGATTCATACTTTATTTCTTAGGGCCATAAACTAGTTTGGGGCTTTATTACTATCATGTACATATGCCATGCTTTACTGCTTTATTAACAATTGCATGTGGAGCGCCTGTACTATTTAGGATTGTGGAGTATTTTCGCGGTTTCGACAAGCCTAGTCACACTTTCGGGTTCCTAGTCATTTACAACCATTGGCGCAAACCTTGGGTCTGTCTCGGAGCCGGCCAAATTCGTTGTGGGTACCTTAATGGGGTGGCCCCCTAAAATAATTTATGAATCATGTGAATGCATTGTCGTGAGGCCTCATTGCGTTTTATTTGGTTCTTCCCGAGGTTGATCGTGTGTATGTTGCTATTTGTGCACTCCTACATGGTAAATCTTTCTGAAATCCGTGTCCGCTGTTATGGACGACTTGGAGCATAGTTTCTCGATCATAGACAAGCATAACTAAAGTACCACCTGTAATTTGACTAAGACATGAGTAGTAAATAGTGCAACACTCATAGAATGGTTAATAAAATTTCGTCGGTAAGCGAGAAGGAGGGCGAGCGATGTTTAATTATGTTACTTATATAACGGTTGTATTTAATTAACAAGCGCGCGTCCATCTCTAGATGGGCGGCTTTGTAGCATGTCTCTATAGAACTTTGTAGATATTATCCTTCGCTGCAATTGTGTCACCCCCAAGTTGTCCCCTCTAGATGCATTAAGACCTGGTGAGTACCCCTAGAGTCTCACATGATAAATATTTGGTTGAGATGGACAAGTATACTCCTAGGAAGGCTGTTGTGTCGAATAGAATGATGATGGTGGCAACGACTATCAGGGGTAGAGATTCTGGGATGGAGATCCATGAGATCCATGGGCGGTATGTGCTTATTTTCAGGGCATCTTATGCCAATTTTCTTCTTATCTCTACTCGGATCTTAATTTTTGCTTCCGCTTGATACTCTGATGTGTGATGTATGAGGATGTATCCTAAACTATTATCTCTATCTAGGATATTTGGATCTTGCTGTATGGCGTTGAATATTTCTGTTTCTATTGTTTCTAGATGGTGTGGCTCTGATGTCTATTGTATGTCGCTGACATACATACTCATTTGTGTATGTTTTGATCGCTTGACCTATCGACTATGCCGCTTGCTATTGTCCCGATGTTCTAAAAAGTGGATGGGATGGTTGGCCGGTACCGTGCCCTACTCCACGAGGTGGGCCTACTATGTGTGGCTACGTGACCCACGGTTGTACGTCCTATCCACTTTTGGTACATCCAGGCTTGAGCTTAGAGCGTAGGGTCTGAGGTATTACAATTGGTATCAGAGCCATTCCGTCCTTCAGGGTCTCAGCCAAGATGGTCGTTGTCAGTGTAGAAAATATTTTTGGTAGCTATGTATATTAGGTGAAAACTAAACGTGAGAGTAGGACTGCTTACATTTTTGTTATTACCCACCCACCCTTTTCTGGTAAGGAATTGTAATGTTTATCAATCCTCTTCTAAAAATTCAAACTAGGATTCACGTGTTTGGGGTTTCTGTAGTACAATAGGATGTGTGTGAATTCTTTGTCTATCTGTTGCATCCAACCTTTTTGTTGTTGTCTGCCTTTGGTCATCAATTGTTGGTACATTCCATACCAACAGGCTTATTTGTAAACCCACGCGATATATCTGACTCCTTGAAAACTAGTGCAATTTATCCGACTCTTTGTTAACCGACGCAATCTTGTTAAGGGTGTTCTTCCTCTTGCATGTGTTCATAGAATGTCAAGTTGCTCATCTCTATCTGTTATGTTGTTTTCACATCTATTGGTATTTTAATGCCAAAAAATGCGGAAATGTTTTCTTTGATACATCTGTGTTTCCACACTCCTTTTCAGTCGTGTGTGGTACACTCACCTTCTTTTGTTGGCATGTCCATGCTAACTTGATATTTTTCTACCGACGCTTCAATCTAGAGTTCTCACTTCATCTTTAATTCTTTTGGGGCTAGATGCATAACATGTGTGAATGCAATGCTTGTGATTGTAATTTGGTTGTCGGTATAGCTATATGACGCCTATCATGAGTGGAATATGATCAATGCTATCAATCTAATCCTCCAAATGATTGCGGTTATCTCTTTGAATTTGAGTTGTACTGTGATCTTATCTATATCATATTCAAGTATCTTTGGTGAATCTGAAGAATTCCGACGGCACTATGATGGATTATCATCTGATTGCCATGTTGTTTGAACTCCATATCTGCAAAGGTTCTCTTTGATACGAGAGAATATCATTCTTTCATCTCCGCTAGCTTTGCTTAAATGTATGAGTTATCATCGATTCTTATCCAGACCTTTTATCTTTGCAACCGGTGATCCGATCAACTATGTGAACAACTCGACATCTCTTTTATCATCTGAAGGACCAAATAATCTATTCTTCCAATGCACCTCTTCCAACATGAATCCTTGCTCTTAATGTTGATCTTTTGAATAGTGTTGAGCTTGAAAAGTGTTTTCAGCATCGGTTCGTTTATTTTTCCTCATGGACTTGGTATTTTTGGAATATCTTGTTAATTCGTGGTGGTATATCTTGATGATATGCTTTCCTATTCTATATCAATGAATGAACATCTTCTTCTTTTTCTTTCAAGCTTCGTGAACACTGCCTATGTGCAAAGTTCTCAAAGTGTGAATCCCAACTTGTCAAAGTCACATATCTCGACCACATTCTTCTGCTAAAGACATCGTTACAATTCTAGAATAAGCAAGGCAATTGTTTATTCCATCCTCCACCTTCAACCAAATCAGGAGTTTTTCCTCTTTTGGGCAACTTATGATCGTTGTTCTGCTGGAGAATCCCTCAAGACGGCTATATCTCTCTCGGGTCTTCTTAAGAAGGACAAGAAGTTCTTTTGGTTTTCTGCTCATCAAGAAACCTTTTGAAACTCTTTCTCGCTTTATCTTCTATCCTCAATCTGATGGATGCCATGAAGACTTTTCAGATCTTTTGCACTTCAGCTTTCAAGACCTTGGTGCTTTTCTTGTTTTATCTGTTGGACCTATCATATGTTTCAGTGATCTTCCTTCCACTACAAGAAAAGTTGGCTTTTACAACGGACAATTTTCGTGGTTGAAGGCCCATTTTTCGTGGCTAAAAAGTCTTCTGTGATGGATGCCCATTGTGGTAAAAGCCCCGTCACAAAAGAATCTACCAAGGTTTTTTCTGACCTTGGCGTATCGCACCCTTCAGCCATGAAAACATGTTCTGTCGTAGATCTGTTCGCCAGCCGCGTTGACTGCTGACGTCATGCAAAATGCCACGTGGCAAACACCATTAACGCCTAGTTACCGCCATTAACGGCCACAGAAACCGTGGCAGAAGCCAGGCCCAGCCAAGGCCTGCTAATAATTAAGTGGGCTAGCCCATAAGGGAGCCCAATAAGATTATGGCCCATTACTGTTTTGTCCTACACTGTTTGAAATGGGCCCAAAAGAAGCGACCAGCAGTAGCCCAAGAATGTTAGGCCCGTTACTGTTATGGCCTATAGAAGCCCACACTATTCGAATACTGTGCGGCCCATTAAAAGCCTGCGTTAAGTAGGCCCGATACTGTTATGGCCCACGGTCAGCATGTCACTATTCACACAGCTCGTCCTGGGTCACCTACGAACGACCCACTTTTGAGAAGGTCTGATACTGTTCTGACCTTTTACCATTCTGGCTCGTTATTGTTCTGGCCGTCTACTCTTCATGTCCATTACTATTGTGGTCCTTTACTATTCTAGACCGTTACTGTGCTTTTTGCCGTTGTTCTGGCCTACTACTATTTAGGCATGTTACTGTTCTGGCCTATTGCTTTTCTGGTTTGTTACTGTTCTGGCATGTTACTGTGCTAGGTTGCTACTATTCTGGTCTGCTGGTGTTTTGGCCTGCTACTGTTTTGGCATGTTACTGTTTTAGACTGTTACTGTCCTGGCATGTTATTGTTCTGGCCTGCTATTGTTCTAGACTGTTACTATTTTGGCATGTTACTGTTTTGGCCTCTTACTGTTTTAGCATGTTACTGTTTTGGCCTCTTACTGTTTTGGCATGTTACTGTTCTACCCAGTTGTCGTTACTGTTTCGGTAATTCTGAAGGCCATGCAAATATCATAAAAGGAGTACAATTAGCGATCATCTTTACCAATTATAATTTATTGTGCTTTACCAATTATAATTTTACATAGTGATGATATGTCATACGTCTACTATCTGAGTCTCACGTGCAAGGCACGTGCAACTTACTAGTAATTGGTAAAGCACAAAAAATATAAATTTGATCAAGATCTATAAAGTATGGGTCTATATTTGGTCCTTGTACTTTGTATCATCATGTAGAAGTCAAAGATTATTTAGCTACCTAACACATGAAATTTTTGATAACATGGTCTAGAGAAACAAGGGAGAAGCTTCTAGTATGATGGAGAAGTGTGTTTTGAGGTTTGTGCATAGCATTCATTATGTCAAAGACTATCATTAGATTCTTCTAGAAGCTAGAATGGAAAAGAAGATCCAACTGCTAGAAACACTAGGATTCGCGCGTCTTGATCCAACGGTCAACATTCAATGTTATTTGTACACTATGTAGTGGTAAGATAAGATAAGATAAGATCATGTTGATGTCAACGATTATTAGCTACTCCGTACTAGGGAGAAGATTCTAGTATGATGGAGAAGTGTGTTTTGAGGTTTGTGCATAGCTTTCATTATGTTGAAGACTATGTATAGAATCTTCTAGATGCTAGAATGGAAAATAAGATCCAATGGTTGGAAATATTAGGATTCGCGAGTCTTGATCCAACGGTCAGCATTCAAAGTTATTCATACACTATATAGTGGTTATATCTCTACTACTATAATGGAGTAGTTTTGAATTGGATCCATAGCACCAATCCTGACCATTGTGATATTAGATCCAACGGTTCAGAGAAGGTGGATTCATGTTGAATAGCACCTAGAGCAAACTCCACCATGCATGTTGTAGAACCATCATGTTACCACCCCAAATTCATAGCACAGTAGGATGTATTCTCTCTACTACTATAATGGAGCAGTTTTGAATTGGATCGAGCAGCTAGATTCGTGTTGAATAGTATGTACCTAGAGAAAACTCCACCATGTTCTAGAACCATCAGGTCACCACCCCAAAATTTCATAGCACATTATTAGGTTGTATTCTCAATATGTGTAGATATAGTTATTATAATAGACTTAATGTATATGCATTTTTTCTCTAACGAGACTATTGGTTCATAACAACTTAATTTTTGTTAAATCAGATTTCTTACATTAGAGAAAAAATGCATAAATTAAGTCTATTAATAATAATTATATACACATATTTAGAATACAGCCTACTGTGCTATGAAATTTTGGGGGTGGTGACAGGATGGTTCTAGAACATGGTGGAGTTTGCTCTAGGTACTATTCAACAAGAATCCAGCTGCTTTGAACCATTGGATCTAACAGCCCAACGGTCAGGATTGGTGCTATTGATCCAATTCAAAACTACTCCACTATAGTAGTGGAGATCTAAACATGAAATTTTTGGTAACATGGTCTAGAGAAATGAAGGAGAAGATTCTAAAATGATGGAGAAGTGTATTTTGAGTTTTGTGGATAGCATTCATTTTTATGAAGACTATCAATAGAATCTTCTAGACCATTCAAACAAATAGAATCTTTTAGATGCTAGAATGGAAAAGAAGATCCAACGGCTGGAAATGTTGGGATTCATGAGTCTTGATCCAACAGTAAATATTCAAAGTTATTCATACACTATATAGTGGTAAGATAAGATTATAATACGTAAAGCAAAAAATATATAAATTTGATTAACATCTATAAAGTATGGGTGTATATATTTGGTTCTTGTACTTTGTATGTCATGTAGAAGTCAGCAATTATTAGCTATCTAAAACTTTAAAATTTTGGTAACATGGTCTACAAAAAAAAGGCAGAAGATTTTAGAATGATGGAGAAGTGTGTTTTGAGTTTTGTGCATAGCATTCATTGTGATGAAGACTATCAATAGAATCTACTAGATGCTAGAATAATGGAAAAGAATATCCAACGGCTGGAAATATTGGGATTCACGAGTCTTGATCCAATGGTCAATATTCAAAGTTGTTCATATATTTTTTACCAGTTGCAAGATATGCACATCTACTTTCTTGTAGTACTACCAAATATGGGAAATTTACCAAAAACTATGATGTGGATATGTGCACGACCTTGCGAGGTTGCTCGGCCTGAAACTTGTTCATAAAAAACAAGATGATTATTAATCGAGTAGATGGCTTGAATTTTGGGGGGAACACAACTTGTTTTGCATGCATACTACTACTAGTAGGTCCATATATTTACTACTAGTGGAATGTACCTCGTGTCAGCAGCCCATCATAGGTTTGCTCTGACATCGCACCGCCTTCCGACTCCTCCTCCCGCTGCTCTCATGCTACCTCCTTTTTTTTGGAAGGAGCCGCCTCCCTTTTCGAGTTGTAGTAGTACAGAAGTGGAGTACTTTGCTTTACAGAGAAAATTATTTCCATTGCTTAGAAAATTAGAGTTGTTACTTTTCCTAGTATTTGGGAAATCCCATTAGCAAAGTTGTTTACCAACGCCAAGATGCGCACATCTACTTTCTTGTAGTACTACTATAAAATTCCCATAAACATGGATATGTCCGTGACCTTGCTTGGTTGCTCGTCCTGAAACCTATTCATACTTATACATGGTAGGCCATTTTTATGAAGCGGCTTTTTTCAAAAGTTGTGAAAAACTCATATTTATTATTTTTCATGGCAGGTAATACAAGCAAAAGGACGCCATGCATGAGTCCCCCTTTTTTTGGCCTATTTCTCTCTCTTTTTTCAAAGTAGGGTCAACTTTGCCGGCATGCAAAGTCTAGAAAGAAGTTGAATCTTTAAAAACTCTCGGTCGTGTTCTCGAAATATTGGTTGTTTGGTGGGCAACTTCAAAATATTTTTGTAGAATTTAAAGAGAAATTGGCAGCTCACATGTGGTTTGAAATTTGACATAATTTCGACAGACTCCCTCTGATCCATATTAATGTTCATAGATTTATCTAGATTCAAAGGTATCTAGTCATGTTTCTGTGCTAGATGCATATACCCGAATCTAGACAAATCTGAGAACATTAATTTGAATCGGAGAGAAATCAGATAAGAGACGTCTGACATATCATCACTATATAAAATTATAATAGGTAAAGCAGAAAAATATAAATTTTATCAACATATATAAAGTATGGGTGTATATTTGGTTCTTCTACTTTTTATCGTCATGTGTAGAAGTCAAAGATTATTAGCTACCTAACACTTGAAATTTTTAGTAGTAACATTGGTCTAGAGAAACGAGTGATAAGATTCTAGTATGATGGAGAAGTGTGTTTTGAGGTTTATGCATAGCATTAATTATGCTGAACACTATCAATAGAATCTTCTAGATGCTAGAATGAAAAATAATATCCAATAGCTGGAAATGTCATTCGGATTCATGTGTCTTGATCCAACGGTTAATATTCAAAGTTATTTGTATTCCTACACTATATAGTACTTGGTAAGATAAGATTGTACGTATAACTTTGAATGCCGACCATTGGATCTCAATACTTGTGAATCCCAATATTTCCAACCGTTGGATCTTCTTTTCCATTATAGCATCTAGAAGATTGTATAGATAGTCTTCAGTATAATGAATTCTATGCATAAACCTCAAAACACACTTCTCCATCATACTAGAATCTTCTCGCTCGTTTCTCTAGACCATATTACCAAAAAAATCAAGTGTTTTAGGTAGCTAATAATCTTTGACTTCTACATGGTTATACAAAGTACAAGAACCAAATATACACTCATACTTTATGTATGTTGATCAAATTTATATTTTTTTGTGCTTTACCTATTATATCTTTATATAATGATGATATGTCATACTTCTATTATCCGAGTCTCACGTGCAGGGCACTCCTCTCGCTGCTCTCGTGCTGCCTACCTTTTGGAGTAGCAGTACAGAATGAGGTGGAGTACTTTGCTTTATAGAAAAAATATTTCCATCGCTTAGTAGAGTTGTTACTTTTCCTAGTATTTGGAAACTCACATTGCCAAAGTTGTTTACCAATGCCAAGATGCACACATCTACTTTCTTGTAGTACTACCAAATTACCATAAACTATGATGTGGATATGTCCATGACCTTGCTTGGTCGCTCGTCCTGAAACCTTTTTATACTTATACATGGTATGCCATTTTTGTGAAGCGGGTTTCTTCAAAAGTTGTGAAAACTCATGTTTATTATTTTTCATGGCAAGTAATACAAGAAAAAGGACGCCATCCATGAGTCCCCCTGTTTTGTTGCCTATTTTTCTCTCTTTTTCTAAAGCAAGGTTAACTTTGTCGGCATGCAAAGTCTAGAAAGAAGTTGAATCTTTGAAAACTCCTGGTCGTGTTCTCGATATATTGGCTATCTTGTGGGAAACTTCAAAAGATTTTTTGTGAAATTTAAAGACCAATCGGCAGCTCACATGTGGTTCAATATAATTTGACCAAATTTCGACAGACTCCCTCGGGTTCATATTAATGTTCATAGATTCATCTAGATTCAAATGTATCTAGTCATGTTTCTATGCTAGATACATATATCTGAATCTAGACAAATCTAAGAATATTAATTTGAATCAGATAAAGTATTGTAATTTAATTGGGTTAATTTATCTACGAACCTTGAAAACTCAAAGAACATAGGAATCGCAAGTAAAACATGGATGGTTCGCTATGTCCGGAAATATGGCGCGCTTCTCGCATTCAGTGCCACATTCTTCTGATTTTCTTTACTGCTAGTACAAAAAACATCCCCATAATCAGTTGGAAAAGTGAAAAATGTTTTTTCCTAATTGTTCGAAACTTCCACGAGTAACATTGTTTACTAGGCCAAGACGCACCCATCTACCCGATGTCAGAACCCTATGTAAAAGTGTAGCTAGGGTATACATCGATATAGAAGGCCATGACCTTATTGGTCGTTCATGCTGAAAACCAAGAATTAATAATGTTACATCATGGTGGGTTGTAATGTAAATCTGTTTTCCCTAAGGTTGTCAAATCTCATGTTTATCATTTTGCTAGGCAATTAATAATACTACTAGCAAAAGTACCCCAATCGTAATGAAGTCTCATGTTTTTGTTTTACGCTTTATTTTGTTTGAATGTTTTCCATATGTGGTCAAATTTGTCGGTATGCAAATACTAATCAGTAATGGCATTTTTCAAAACTATTGTTGGCCCATGATATATTGGCTGCTTGGGTACCTTCAAAAGAATTTTGGATATTTTCAAGAGTAATAGTCTATCATGCTCACATGTATTCAAGTTTCACCTAATTTTGTTTAATCGACTTAGAGTCATGCATTTAAGTGCACGTGGAGCTTTGGCTTGGAAGTTTGAAAAATACTTAAACTTGGGAACTGTAAGAAAGAATTGTCCACTTTTTACGAAAATTTGGTGGGGCCATTCTTTCTTATTTTTTTACCAGTAAAAGTACCTGAAAAACTCACACTTCTGGTATTGCCTACTATATCATGTACTACTATGTATGAACTTTCTTGGGTTTCAAGCCAAATGACCAAGGTCATGGACATACCCTGTCTTCATCAAGATAATGACCGTGTGCCCATATTTTGGTATAGCTAGGTCGGCGCATGTTAGCATGCATGGTAAAGAAGTAAAAGTATTTTTTGGAAGGAAGTGCGATCAATATGGCTTAAAGTTCATAGCATGTGCCATTTATTTACTATAGTACATAAAGTTGTTGGATAAATTACATGTTATATTTATCAAGCTTAATTTTCTAGCTAATTTCACCCACTCAGACGACTTTTCGTCGATTTGTGAAATTAGGTCTAAATTAATATTCTACAAGTGCGTCAGAGCTAGTTCAATAGTATAACCGAGTGCTAGGTATAACAAAGTGACACGTCATCTATTGTTGGCTTTATACCAGCATGTACAATACCTAACATTTGAACTATAGAACAACTAGCATTACATGCAGCAACCTCATCAAAAAGAAAGAAGATTAAACAGGAATAAAATGAAAAACTTTTCTATGCCCGCTTGAAAAATCCTAAAACTTGGGAATTGTAACAAAGCATGGTACACTTAGTCTGAAAATTGGGGTAGTGACATTCTTTATTTATTTTTTGGAACCTGGGTACCGTAGGTCCTGAAGGAGCGAGACACTCTAATTAGCGCACTAGGGTTTGTAGTCGTCGCAATGTGGTCTGAGGACCTTTTGGTAATTATTATTATTACTTTAGAGACTTTTTGTATTGGTGTAGATGATTATTAATCTAGTAAATGGCTTCAATTTCGGGGGGGGGGGGGGTACTGTTGCTGGAAGTAGATCGGTGTGCCGTACCAAGTCACATATGCGCAGCGCCACGCTGACAAGCCGGATTGTGCACCCGCGGCTGCAGAGAAGAGATCGATGGAGGATGGATGGTGAGAGCTAGCGAAGGAGAGAGAAAACACAACTTGTTTTGCGTGCATATTACTACTAGTAGGTACATATATTTACTACTAGTGGAGTGTACCTCGTGTCAGCAGCCCATCATAGCTTTGCTCTAACATCGCACGGTCTTCCAACTCCTCCTCCTGCTGCTCTCGCGCTGCCTCCTTTTTTGGAAGGAGTCACCTCCCTTTTCGAGTAGTACTAGTACGGAAGTGGAGTACATTGCTTTACAGAGAAAAATATTTCTATCGCTTAGAAAATTGGAGTTGTTACTTTTCCTAGTATTTGGGAACTCCCATTGGCAAAGCTGTTTACCAACGCCAAGATGCGCACATCTACTTTCTTGTAGTACTACTACAGAATTCCCATAAACATGGATATGTCCGTGACCTTGCTTGGTCGCTCGTCCTGAAACCTGTTCATACTTATACATGGTAGGCCATTTTTGTGAAGCGTCTTTTTCAAAAGTTTTGAAAAACTGATGTTTATTATTTTTCCTGGTAGGTAATACAAGCAAAAGGACGTGCATGAGTCCCCCTGTTTTTTGGCCTATTTCTCTCTTTTTTCAAAGCAGGGTCAACTTTGTCGGCATACAAAGTCTAGAAAGAAGTTGAATCTTTGAAAACTCTTGATCGTGTTCTCCATATATTGGCTGTCTGGTGGGCAACTTCAAAATATTTTTGTGGAATTTAAAGAGCAATTGGCAGCTCACATGTGGATCAAAATAATTTGACATAATTTCGACAGACTCCCTCCGATCCATATTAATGTTCATAGATTCATCTAGATTCAAAGGTATCTAGTCATGTTTTTGTGCTAGATGCATATACCCGAATCTAGACAAATATGAGAACATTAATTTGAATCGGAGACAAATCAGATAAGAGATGTCTGACATATCATCACTATAAAATTATAATAGGTAAAGTAAAAATATATAAATTTGATCAACATATATAAAGTATGAGTGTATATTTGGTTCTTCTACTTTGTATCGTCATGTGTAGAAGTTAAAGATTATTAGCTACCTAACACTTGAAATTTTTGGTAGTAACATTGGTCTAGAGAAACGAGTGATAAGATTCTAGTATGATGGAGAAGTGTGTTTTGAGGTTTGTGCATAGCATTAATTATGCTGAAAACTATCAATAGAATCTTCTAGATGCTAGAATGGAAAAGAATATCCAATGGCTGGAAATGTCGTTCGGATTCGCGATTCTTGATCCAACGGTCAATATTCAAAGTTATTTGTATTCGTACACTATATAGTACTTGGTAAGATAAGATTGTACGAATAACTTTGAATGCCGACCGTTGGATCTCAATACTCGCGAATCCCAATATTTCCAACCGTTGGATCTTCTTTTCCATTATAGCATCTAGAAGATTGTATAGATTGTCTTCAGGATAATGAATTCTATGCATAAACCTCAAAACACACTTCTCCATCATACTAGAATCTTCTTCCTCGTTTCTCTAGACCATATTACCAAAAAAATCAAGTGTTTTAGGTAGCTAATAATCTTTGACTTCTACATGGTGATACAAAGTACAAGAACCAAATATACACCCATACTTTATGTATGTTGATCAAATTTATAATTTTTTGTGCTTTACCTATTATATCATTATATAATGACGATATGTCATACGTCTATTATCCGAGTCTCATGTGCAGGGCACTCCTCTCGCTGCTCTCACGCTGCCTACCTTTTGGAGTAGCAGTACAGAATGAGGTGGAGTACTTTGCTTTATAGAAAAAATGTTTCCATCACTTAGTAGAGTTGTTACTTTTCCTAGAATTTGGAAACTCGCATTGGCAAAGTTGTTTACCAATGCCAAGATGCACACATCTACTTTCTTGTAGTACTACCAAATTACCATAAACTATGATGTGGATATGTCCATGACCTTGCTTGGTCGCTCGTCCTAAAACCTGTTCATACTTATACATGGTTGGCCATTTTTGTGAAGCGGGTTTCTTCAAAAGTTGTGACAACTCATGTTTATTATTTTTCATGGTAGGCAATACAAGAAAAAGGACGCCATGCATGAGTCCCCCTATTTTTGTTGCCTATTTCTCTCTCTTTTTCCAAAGCAAGGAGAAGATACGCGTTACAAACAACACGCCATGTCCTCACCTACCTTAGGCATGTAACTAGAATAGTTAAATACCATGCTCGGGTACTCGCCTAACGAACCATGTTCACGTCCGGCAAAACATGTTAAGTACAGAGCACCCCTTGGGGTCGCCAAGTGACTGGCTCCACGAGCCATGGAGAGTCGGCTTCGGTTACTCTAAACAACCCAATACAAACCAACATACATATACGCAAGGTCAACCCTGCAAAAGGATGGACGTGCTTGGTGACTCGCACAACCGAAAATACAAACAAATAGAAATCACAAAGCAAATGCAAGTCGATTGTCATTCCTCTTTCAGTAACAACATACATTGTCATCATCATGATATATTACAAAAGCGGCTAGTAGCCACAACTAAAAAAATGCCACAGGGTAATCCTTCATTCTGCAGGCTTTGAAGAGGAGGTGCCACCATCACCCTTGACCCGGATGAGAGGCTCCCAAGGGTTCGCCAGGTAGGTCGTCAGTTGCTTCGCAAGCGACGACCGGAAGGGCTTCTCCGACTTCAAATCGAGGTACTTCGGCTCAAGGTCGTTCGGTGCTACCAACGTCTCCTGGTACGACAGCAGATCGCCCATTGCAAACACTCGCTCCAAGAAAGGATCATCCTTGGCGGTCAGCTTCAGAACCTCCGCGATCTCTATCGAGCCAGTCACCAAGGGGTATCCGTCGGTGAAGTCGTCAAGGTCAAAGTTGTCAGGGAAGTGCGTGAGTCCAAGACTCAGCGCTGTAGTGGCTCCGTGGCAGAAAGCCGACTACGTCGTCCACTTGACCACGGCAGGCACTTCCTCAAGATAACGCCACACCTCCGTCAGCCCTCCAGGAATCACCTCGGTGGGAGAAATTTCCTGAAGGACGGCATGGACGCACAATGCCGAGGCGGTAGCCGCGTTCACCCCCGCCATCATGCACCACGTGGCATCGAACGTTTGCACCACCGGACCTCCCTGACCTATCACAGCTGCAATGTCAGCTCATGTGGCAGAATATACAAGGACACACCTTCTCGGGGACTCGCCCGAAGGTACAAGGAATGAACACTTACCCAGAAGCTTGTGGTAGTTCTCAGTGACGAACTTCTCCAAGGCCGACAACTACCCTTGCAAACTGACGATGACTGAGTCGGAGGCCTTCCGCTACTCCTCCGCCGCGACGACCGCGGCCTTGGCCCTCTCTTCAAAAGAAATCATCGAAGCTTTAGTCGCCTCCAGCTCCTTTGCCAATGAGTTAACTCATTCCTCTGCCGCGCTTAACGACGCCTTCGCGGTTTCTAGCTCGACAACCGGAACGAAGCCTTCGCGAGCCTTGGCGAGTGCAGCGGCGAGTTCATCTGAATCAAAGAAGACAATAATAAGATAAAACCGTACAACTACAAGAAGTCCAAGCCACTATAATCACAACAACTCACCCGCAGTCACCTGGAGCCACTGAATGGCCTCCAGCGCTACTCGTTGGTCGTGTTCTAGTTGCTCCTTCGCAGCCAACCGCTCAGACAATTCCTTTTGCAAGCCCTGCAAACAAAATTGTAATGAGAACAGGGACAATCAAAGTTTTGAGTGTCTAGCCACTCAAATTCAGTGACTAGACCCTCGGGGACTAGACAATCAAAGTTTTGACTATGTAGCCGCTAAAATTCAGCTACTAGACCCTCGGAGACTGGACAATCAAAGTTTTGACTGTCTAGCCACTGAAATTCAGCGATTATACCCTCGGGGACTGGACAATGAGAGTTTTGAGTGTCTAGCCGCTAAAATTCAGTGACTAGACCCTCGGGGACTAGACATACCTGGATGGCAGCGCATAACATGCTATGAAGCTCGCTGGCCTCCGCTGAAGGAACCACGAATGGCGTATGCCCGCGTCACTACCCAGCATCACCGTCGATGATCTCAGGAACTTGTGGCGACTGAGTTCTGATGACCCACAAGTACAGGGGGTGTATCGCGGTATTTTCGAGGGAAGTGAAACCCAATTTATTGATTCGACACAAGGGGAGCCAAAGAATATTTATAATCCTTAACAACTGAGTTGTCAATTCAGCTGCACCTGGAAACAATCTTGATCACAACAGTTTATCAGTAGCAACAGTTTTGTAGTAACAATAGTAAAGTAGCGGTAGTAGTAAAGTAAAGACAGCAGTAACAATAGCAGTAAACAGTAGGATTCGAGTGCGGTAGGCATAGGGATGGATGGATGGGAGTTGCATGGACAAGACAATTCACATAGCAATCAGAACATAGGGCAATTGTAGATAAATAAGATAAAGCATCCAAGTACTAGATAATCCTAGGCATGTGTCCCATATATAGTCATACGTGCTCACAATGAGAACTTGCACAACATCTTTTGTCCTGCCAGCCCGTTTGCAGCAGGGCCTGAAGGGAACTACTGGCAATTAAGGTGCTCCTTTTAATAGAGCACTGGAGCAAAGCATCAACACTCTGTGAACACATGTGATCCTCACATCAAAGCCATTCCCTCTGGTTATCCCGATTTCTGTCACTTCAGGGCCATTGGTTCCGGACAACAACGTGTGTATACAACTTGCAGGTAAGACCATAAACAATACTATCATAATGAATAAATAACATGTTCAGATCTGAAATCATGGCACTCGGGCCCTAGTGACAAGCATTAAGCATAACAAGTTGCAACGAAGTCATAAAGCACTAATAGAAGATACTAGGCACCATGCCCTAACAATCTGATGCCATTACATGAACGATCTCATCCAATCCCTACCATCCCCATAGCCTACATCGGGGGATTACTCACTCATAGATGGGGAAACATGGATGGTCGACGGAGAAGCGATGGTGATGATGATGGTGATGATCTCCTCCAATTCCCTGTCCCGGCAGGGTGCTAGAACGGAGTTTCTGGTGCTATTTCGTGGAATCTGGTGGCGGCGGCGGAGCAGAACTCCTTCTGGAAAAACGTCGAACCCCCTAGAGTGTTTAGGTCAGAAGGCTTCTTATAGGCGAAGAGGCAGACCGAGGGGGTGTCTGGGGTGGCCAAACCACCCCCTGGCGCGGCCTGGGCTAGCCCGCGTGGCCAGGTGGTGTGGCCTGGGCCTAGCCCCCCTCCGTCTCGTATTCTGGCTCCTGGAGTCTTCTGGTGAAATAGGATTTTCGGCATATTTTCCGGGATTTTTCCTGATAGTTGATTTTCTGCACAAAAAGTAGACACCAGGGCAATTCTGCTGAAAACAGCGTCAGTCCATGTTAGTTGCATCCAAATCACACAAGTTTAGAGGAGAAACAATAGCAAAAGTGTTCATGAAAGTAGATACGTTTTGGACGTATCAACTCCCCCCAAGCTTAGCTTATTGCTTGTCCTCAAGCAATTGGGTTGAAAACTGAGTGCGATAAAAGAACTTTCACGAACACATTTGCTTCATATGATGTATATATTCTCATCATGTGATCAACTACTTAGACAATTGATAATAAAGAGTATGCAAGTAAGTTCACTGAATAGGCAATGCAAGCTATGAAGAGATTCTAACTTAAAAATAATAAGTAGCAAGAAACATAAACATAAGCAACATTACAATGCTCATAACAAGGTATGATAGAGTGGTATCTTGCTTGCCTTTGATCTAAGGCACCTCTGAAGTTCAGGTGAAGACTAGAAGTAAAGATGTTAAAGATACAAGCATCAAAGTCATAACACAAATAATCAAGTTTTGAGGCAAGAACATTACACTAAGAATGACAACTATGCTTTCAAGAAGGTGCTCATAGAATATGTGGAGACTCAACAAGGAAACTCAAAAGGTTTTATGCTTAAAGATTTTACTAGTAGACAAACTGCTTTCAATAAAACTATTGATGAAAAACTCTCTAATGCTGAAAGAAATATTGCATCATTGGCTGAAGCACAATCTTCTTGGATAAAATGACCGCTAAATCTGAAACTAATGAGAATCCCTTTGCTTCTACTAATGCCATACAAGTTAGAATTGATGAAAATGTTAGACTATTAGCGTAATTGCATGCTAAGTGGGAAAGAGAAGATCAAATTGCTAGAAATATTAGTGTTTCTACTATCACTACCACTAATGTTGAAGCTAGTAAGCCCAATGGAACCTTTTCTAATAAAAATGTTGAAATTCTTCAAAACATGGGAAACAATAGCTCTACTACTTTAGATGATAATTATGATTTTGATCTTGATGGTTGCAACATCTCTGAAGTTATTAAGTTCCTATAAAATCTTGCTAAAAGTCCTAATGCTAGTGCTATAAATATGTCCTTTACAAAACACATTACTGATGCTCTCATCAAAATTAAAGAACAAAAGATGAAACATAAAGCTTCTGTTCCTATGAAACAAGAAGATGGTTGGGAACCCATCATTAATATGAAATTGAATGATTTTGATTTCAAAGCTTTATGTGATCTTGATAGTAGTTTTTCTATTATGCCTAGAAAGATTTATGATATGCTTGATTTTCCACCATTGGAAGATTGTTATTTAAATGTCCCACTTAATGATAATGCTAAAAAGAAACTCATGGGGAGTATTAATGATGTTCTTATTATGGTTAACAATGCCTATGTCCCTGTTGATTTCTATGTTTTGGATGTTGAATCCAATGCTTCTTGTCCTATTACTTTGGGGAGACCTTTTCTTAGAACTATTGGTGCCATTATTGATATGAAAGAAGGCACCATTAAATATCAACTCCCACTCAAGAAAGGTATAGAACACTTTCCTAAGAAGAGAGAGAAGATCTCTTTTGTTTCTCTTATGAAAACAAAATTTTCTTTTAATGCTTCTTGATTTGATAACACTTGATTCCTTTCTTGCTTCTTATGCCTAACTTAGAGGCGTTAAAGAAAAGTACTTATTGGGAGATAACCCAAAAGTTTTAGATGAGTCTTAGAAGTTATTACCTCTGTAATAACCGCTCCTTATCCTTTTTATTTGCTTTTTGTGCCAAGAGTAACCTCTAATGAGAGAGAATTAATGCTTGGGAAAGTTGTTGTCCCGAAACAGATTTTTGTTCTTCACCGTACAAATTTGTGTAAAATCTCTGTACGATGGTTTGAGGCGTGAATTTTTGTGCTTCTGCCCTAGGTTCTTATCTAACTTTCATTAGTTCAACACTTTCGATTTGAGCAACAGAAGGTGTTTGAAAAAATTGGTTTTTACCTGCTGGTCTGTTTTGACAGATTTGTGCCATTATTTTCATTTGCTTCTTGTTGATTCCTTTTTGAGTTCTTTTGGGGAATTCAGATTTTTTAGGGAAGTGCTATAGTATCTTGTGTTTTAATGGAAGTTTTATTGGTGTTGAAACTGAACCCAAAGACTTATTATCTTGTGTGCACTAATGTTGCCAATAAAGATTGTGTGAAGTTTTGTATGAAGGAAAAAATTTAGGTGTATGGAAGGAATGATGTAATGATATGAAGTATGGACTAAAGCTCAAGCTTGGGGATGCCACGCGTGTCACCCCAAGAAATATCCAATAAGTACAAGCGTCAAAGCTTGGGGATGCCCAAGGCATCCCCTTCTTCATCAATAAAAATCCCAGGTTTCTTCCAAACACTTTATTTTTATTGTTTAATGCATAGTTGTGTTGTTCTTGGAGCGTCTTCTTTTTCGTTTTCGTTTTGGTTTTCGTTTGCTTGGTTTCCTTAGTTTGCTTGAATAAATTGGTTGGACCCTCTCTTTCATACATTAGTTTTCAAATAAGTTTGGTTTGGATTGGACAAGAGTAGGAAAAGTTTATGCTTAAGTGGTAAAAGGAGCTTGTTTTTGACTGTGACATATGCTTTGTCATGCCATGCTTGGTATTGTTTTGGCTTTATGCTTAGTGATTATTGTTGTAGCATGACTTGTTATAAACAATTGAGATTGCTTAATGTGCCTTGGAAGAATCATGCGTTGTTTTAGCATATTAAAGCATAGTATTGTGGTATTCTCCTTTGATGCTTTATTTGGGTTGGCTTGGCGCATGCTCACACCATGTTATGACTATCCAAAGTCACCATAGCCTTGCTGATCCTTTAGTTTTCAACTTTTAATATCACTTTATGCTTTAATTAATGATGTTTTGTCGCTTTGCATGATTATGGCCATTATTGCTCTCTTAGTTGGTCGCTCCCAGTCTTTTGCTAGCCTCCATAACCAAGTATGAGTCCCACTTATGCATCCAACTCCATTAAACCAAGTTATTCCAAAGAGTCCACCATACCTACCTATTAGCATTTTCTATTCCAAGTATATTCATGTTTTTATCTACCTTCCGAATTAAACTTGTTATGTGAAAATTAGTGATTAAAGCTCTCACGAACTTGATGGCACACTTTACTTTTCTTGCACTTAATAAACTTGAACCATTGTGTCCATCTTTGTTGCGTATATGCTTGCGCTTTATAAGTTGAAATTGGCAGAACCATGTATCATGGGGAACGCTTTCAACATTGCACTTGAACATTGTACCTTGTTGATATCATGATTCTTTTGCTTATGGATCCCGGGCAGTGTGAAATAAAAGTGGAACTTGCAAGATCATGGAGTTTGTATGTGTGTTAGAGAAACGCCTGGGCCTCTAGCCTAAGCCATGCCTAATCGTGGTGGAAACTTGCAGCATAACAATAATGAGCACTCTATGAAGCATCCTCAATAAAAACCTATGCAAATAGCAAATAAAAAGATCGCTGAGATGCTCATTGTCTGCTTGCCTTTTCATTTTGATTATGGGATAGCTCATGTATCATGTGCAAGGGGTACCCCGTTGGCGGTTCTCTATGATACATATGTACTTACAATGACAAGAGCTTACTTGTGACTAAAGTTGAGTAGCATGAGGTTCGATCTTCGTAAGTAAGGGACATGAGATTTCGGCTTATAACTTGTCAGGCATATCCTCTTAGTTGTGTCACTTTAACCTTAATCACCTAAAGATGCTTATGATAGGGCAATGAGAGCTGAAAGCTAGTAAGTACCATAATTTTTGGAAGCTCTTTATGAGACTTGAATCCCTGCTTCCTTCTATGAAGGCCTTTCTTTTACTTTTATGTTGAGTATCCATCTTCTAACTTTATGCACCTATTGAGAGTGCATAGTGGCCATTCTTAGTATAATGTGCATTGTCCCAAGACTTGTTGATTGATTCATAACTTTGATATTGCTTGTTCTTAAACTATTTGTATCTAGTAACCCTTATGAACTTTGAAGGTGTCCTATGCATTTATGTTTTGCTACTCTATGGGGGACAAGCGGAATGACATTGTTCTATGTTTTGTTTATGTGAAACAAACAAACATCTTGCAAAGCGTTGTTATTCATGAATCTTTTGTTTGTGCCTTTTCATGTTACAACATATTTTCTATGTCTTATTGTTAGAACTTTATCTTTCATGCTATGTTGAAGTACTATGATCCCAGCTTTCAATGTTTTACAAATACTTTGATCAAGTTTATGATGGTGCATGTCACCTCAAAAATTATTCTTTATTTTTATCACTTACCTACTCGAGATCGAGCAGGATTTAAGCTTGGGGATGTTGATACGTTGCTAACGTATCTATAATTTTTGATGTTCCATGCTTGGTTTTTATCTACTTTCTTATGTTTTGTTCCAACTTTGGAGTATTTTTATACACTTTCCTGGACTAACGTATTAACAAGATGCCACAGTGCTAGCTACATGTTTTCTGCTATTTTTGGTTCCAGGAAAGTCAGGAAATGAATATTCTCGGAATTGGACGGGACAAAAGCCAAAGTCAATATTTCACCGAGAGGGACACGGAGCTAGAATACAAGACGGAGAGGGGCCAAAGGGCAGCCACACCACCTCGCCATGCGGCAAGGCCTGGCCCGCGCCAGGGGGTGGTGTGGCCTCCAAGGGCACCCCCTCGGCCTCCCCTTCCGACTATAAGATGCCTTCGATACATAAACCCTAAGTACCCAATCAAAATTCCACGAAAGAGTCTGTAGCTGCCGTCATCTCCATCCCTAGATCGGGAGGGATCTGAAGCTCTTCCCGGCACCCTGTCGGAGAGGGGAATTCACCCTGGAGGCCTTCTTCATCACCATGCAAGCCTCCGGTGTAATGCGTGAGTAGTTCATCCATGGACTACGGGTCCATGTAGTAGCTAGATGGTTGGTTCTTCTCCTTTGTGCTATCATGCTTAGATCTTGTGAGCTCCATTCATGATCAAGATCATCTATTTGTAATCCTACATGTTGTGTTTGCGAGGATCCGATGGATATTGAGATGCTATTTCAGATTGATTATTGATTCTATCATGTCTTTGTTATTTGTGATCTTGCATGCTTTCCGTTGTTAGTAGCTATCTTGGCCAAGTATATGCTAGCAACTCCAAGAGTCAGTATTTATGCTCGATAGTGGGTTCATGCCTCTAGTAATCTGGGGAACTGACAGAAATCTCTAAGGTACTAGATGTGTTGTTGCTACTAGGGAGAAAACAGTAATCCTTTGTTCATAGAACAATCGTATTATTTACTTTACACGCAAGGTGTAATGCAATTATCTATTGCTTGCAACTTAATACTGGAGGGGGTTCGGATGATAATCTGAAGGTGGATTATTCGTCATAGATGCAGTTGGATTACGGTTTATGTATAATGTTGTAATGCCCAATCAAATCTCAAAGGAGTCAAGATGATTAGTATATGCATGTATGCTTTCTCGATGTTCGTGAATTGCCCTGCTGTAATTTGTTCACCCAACATGTTATCTATCTTAAGTAGAACCACCACTAGTGAACTATGGACCCCGGTCCTTTCTTTTACCATCAATCTACAATTGTTTACTATTTTATGTTTACTTCTGCAAGCTTTTACTTTCTTCCACACAATACGTTTAATCCTTTGTTTTCAGCAAAACCAGTGAGATTGAAAACCTCACTATAAGTTGGGGGCAAAGTTCTGTGATTGTGTTGTGCAGGATTCCAAGTTGGAAACAACACCTTGGAGGTGTTTCCTTGCTCCTACTGGTTTGATAACCTTGGTTTCATAACTGAGGGAAAACTTACTGTTGTGCTCATCATACCTTCCTCTTGGGGTTCCCCAAGGAGCTCGTTATTACACGAGTCAGCATTTACCCTGGATTACTTAGTGATAATTGAACCAACCTAATTACTTAGTGGTCAGTTTTCGATAGTTTCTCTTATTATCTATGAACTATTTATGTACTTAACAAATAGGCACACCTCATGTAGAAAAGTATATTGCAACATTACTAGTATCATTTGTTTACTTACTATTATTTACTGTTGGCGAGCAAGTCAAAAACCATGAGAGCGGTGCAGTGCAACATTTTTTTTGTTTCTTTTATCTAGAACTTGTATCAGTTTCAGTTGTTTTGTTTTCTCATCTCAATAATGTTTTTCTTTTTACTCCAAACTCCCTAAGGGGTACTACAAATAATGTGGTTCCACATAGCATCACTGGATAATCATATGCACAACCAGTAGTTGGTATCTTATTAGCAAAAGTAAACATAAACAAAGTGATAATTGAACAAACCTAATTACTTAGTGGTTATTTTTGGATAGTTTCACTTATTATCTATCAGCTATTTTTAAGTGCACCATTTGTCACCAACATAAATGTTGATGAAGGGACACTTAACTTTGCCAGTACTGCATTACAACAACTAGGGGGATACAAACAATCTGGAATTTTTCTTTTTCCTACAAGTGGGAAGAAAAATGAAATGGAAACAACTAGATGCTAATTTAGCAGAAATTAACAATACAAGTTCGATAGGAGGGTTGAAGCAATATCTAGGATTTTGAAATCCCATGGCATGTATCTTCAGCATATCCAGGAAACAAAGAGGCCTTCCAAACATAAGTTGACAGTCAGCACTATTATAGCTTATTATTATATCATTCATCTATAAAATTAAGCAATTAAAAGACACCTACATTAATTAGAAAAGATAAAATAAACAGATCAGTCTGGTTCTTTAAATATAAGAGATTTCTCGTTTTTATCATATTATAGAGAAATATGATGTGCTTCCATTTTTGATATTATCAAAATTGACAAGACAAAGTCATCCTAGCACAGAGTCAGGTTTCAGGTTGTTGGACCTACGATCACCAGAAGACATAATAAGGCAACTAAGGCCCCATCCACACTACTCTACCCCCAGAACAAAAATGATGAGTGAATACAAGAAGAAAGCTTCTGTCTACACACAACAAAACATGGACATCATGAGAACTACAAGTGCTAAAACACCAGTACTATTCATATGATAATGCCCCTAGCTCGTCAGTGTCGTAGAAAGAGTTCCACGTGGGAACAAGGGGTCCGACCAGCCCTGAGTTTGAGGGGGGCTGAATCACGCGTTTCGAGCTTCTCAGTGATGGTGAAGACGTTGTTGCACGAACACGGTAGAGAGCTTGACATGGTTTTTTTACCCAGGTTTAGGACCCTCATGAGGATGTAAAGACCATACTCCTTCTTGGTAGTATTGCTCACGGTGCTTCGCGAGGGTACAATGGTGCACCAATGCCTAGGGTTATAGATTGCAAGGATCCGTACTATCCCAAGGTAGGAGAAGGTCTCCTTATATAGGGAGGTTGGGCCTCTTCCCCCCAAATACTGGGCCAAAAGGGTCACCACACCGCCGCCATCGATGACCCGTTCTACGGGACTACTTTTGGTGGACTTGGTCCTCTCGTCTTAGTCGCCGTCTGGTCCTTCGCAAAGCTGGGCTTCCTGGCACCGTCCTTCCCTAGCTGACGCCCCCTTGTCCCCTTAGCACCAAAGTGGTAAGGGACAGCTATCTTGGCTCCTGTCACGTCCTCGGTGTCTTTGAATTAGAAGGTGGGCAGTCCGACCTTTCTTTATCGAGGCGACCCGCATGGGCCTAGTCTTTCCCACAGGGTTTTGTCTTCTTCTTCCTTGTCATTGTAGGATTACAAACACGCCCCTGGGCATGCCTATGTCGGCATAATGAGATCGGTGGTCCCTCACATTGCGCTGAAGCGCGTGGGCCAGGACCCACCGGTTAACGACTCACTGGATGCGTGACCTAGGCGGCAAGGGTGTCGCAAGAATGCGAGCACCGTGTGCTCCAGACAGGTACGACCTTGGCATGATGACCCTATGGAGACTGACTGTTGGTTGTGGTGTAGGTGCCTATGGATGAGATGAACACTACGAGACAAGCCTCGATCCGCCAGCTAGGCTGGAATAGGAAGGAAAAGACAACGACGCGTGAGGCGGTCCGATCGGGGGTAAGGACGCGGTACGGGCGCAGCGAAGCTAAGGAGGGGCCTCGACTGAGCCCCGAAAGGACCCTAGAGCACTTCTCCTAGGCCAGGCACGGCCCGGGAACATGAGTCAGCTGAGCCTGACAAGGCGTGTTAGGCCCAGCCTTGGGAACTAGAGACGCGCTAGCACTGTTGGACATCATCATGGCGCTGTAGTTCGCTACAGTGTGCCACCGACAGGAGTGACAACATGGAGCCTGAGCTGTCACCAAGCCATCGAGTGCACCTGTACACCGCCAGTAGCCATCCATTGGCCACAGGTGCTGCCCATCTGCTTGAAGACCGTGTGGCACCCCACGATTGAGCTCGGGAATGCCCTGGATGGGGCTCCATGCCGGCCCTTGTAGTGACCCCTTGGTGTATAAAAGGAGGCACTTGGCCGAGAGTTTGGAGAAGGGTATATGAGAAGGGTTCTTGGGAAGGGAGTATGGGAGAGGTATCTGGAGGAGTTTGGGAGAAGGGCTTTTGGGAAAGAAAGGTCCCCAAGGTAGGGTTCTTAGAGAAGGGTCCTTTGAGAGGAGAAAGGCTGGAGAGCTTTGAGAGAGGTAGAAAGGGAGAGAAGAAAGGGAAGCCCAGGGAGTGTAGAAGCTAGAGAGAAAGCGTGTCCCCGACACCGTAGAGACCATCATATTGTAAACTCGCTCCACCCCAGATAATCCACCAAAGCAGGACGTAGGGTTGTTAGCCGAAGGACGGACAAAACTTGGGTAAAAAAATTCTGTGTGTGCTCTGTGTGTGTTGTATGCTCGAATCAGCAGGTTCATTTGTCGATGTTCAGGCCAAAACGCCTTTGTGCCCACTACCGAACAAATAGGGGGTGTCCAACATCCCCGATGTTAGCGTAGGCGAGACATGACATCTGGCGCGCCAGGCAGAGGGTGCTCACGTTTTTGGCTTTGGCAACCGTCTTCATCGTCAACAGCTTTGCTTGAGCTTTGTCGTCATCACCGTCATTGTCACCAAAATGCGTTTTGTCTTTGTGGTCAATATCAGCATTGACCACGCCATCACCAGCTATGGCACCTAAGAGAGGTGCTAGTGTTGGGCCGACCCTGCCACGGTAGACTCGCCCACTGGACAAACTCGCTCCCACCCCCTTCCCATGACTGGGGGCTTGGATGTCGAGCCTCATGCATGTCGTGTGATTACTGTCACAGGAGCCTACCCGTGTCCAGGGCCAAGCACAACTGCACCACCACCACTGTCATCGCAACCGCACCCCATAGTTGAGGCGGGTGAGCATGCTAGAGGAGGCACCGCAGCGCAAGAAGTACCACCACTAGGCGACGCAGCAGGTGTCGTGCTCGAAGATCCCTTCGCCGGTGACACAGGAGGCACTGCCGGCGGAGTGTCTCTCTCCGGTGGCATAGGAGACGCTGCCGAAGGGGGCCAATCTGTCAGAAGGAATTTCGCCGGGCAGGGCCAGAGGAGCCGACCCCAAGCCGAGCATGAAGCGCCGATCTAGCATGAAGCAGCCCGTGTCGAGGCTCGCCTCTCCACGAAAGTACTACCGCCAACCCCAGTCCCACCGCTCTAGGAACCAAACTTTGGGGGAAGTAGTCGTTGCCGCCCGTGCCATAGCTCGGCACCCACTAGCTCCTGGGATGGTGAAGTACGCGGCACCCACCAGCTAGAGTTCATCAGGATGCATTAGGAGTCCGCCCGCGCTCATTCCCAATCCAACCAGGGGCCATGGCGTGGGGAACACCACGCTCGCACCACCACCGCAGGGCCCAAGAATAACCTGCCATGAGGTCGTGTTCCCGGAACGCTGCCCCCGGGCTGGGGGCTGCTGGACACCGTAACAGTGGAAGGAGAACTGACAACCATGCCACATGCCACATGCCACATGGGGGCTGGCGCCCCAAAATCTGTGGAAGAAGACCACGACTCTTTAGGGTCATCTGCTAACCCCGCGCATAGGCGCGCCGAAGGACGCTGAAGCGATTCCACCCTGGCAAATGAGGCGCTGGTTCGAGATTACCTGCTGCAGCTGCGTCAATAGGCTACAGGTGTGGCTACCCTAACTCGTAGGGCGTAGCTAAGGCAGGAAGCATGGCTTTACGATATGGAAGCGGCTGCCCAGCCTTCTCTCCTGCCTTACGGCAGATGGCATGGCCGCCGAATTTCCATCCCATCGTCCCTATCAAGTTTGAAGGCAATACCAACCCAGAGGAGTTTCTGGCCATCTATTCCACCGTGATGGTGTTTGTGGGTGTTGATGAGAAGGTCATGGCCAACTAGTTTCCAATGGCCTTCAAGGGCACAGCCTTGTCCCAGATCATGCATCTACCCAAGGAGTCCATTCATTCTCGGACGAGTTGTCTACTCGCTTTGTGAGCGTGTTCCAGGGAGCCTTCAAGCGCCCGGGTACACTCATTCATCTCCACACAGAGGTCCAAGGGAGTGGTGAGCGGCTACGAGACTTCATGTTGTGATTTTCGCAGATCGCACACACTATCTCGGAGGTGGAGGACGCCACCATTATTGGCGCATTCACCATGAATGTGTGCGACTACAAAATGCATGAAGAGCTTAACATGCATCCCGTCAAGAGCATCCACGAGTTGTGGGTGTTGGATGACCTCTGCTCCTTAGTAGAGGAAGGACGCCTCATGCCCGAAGACGCTGCCTGGGAAGCCACTGCAGAGGGCAAACACTTCTACAAAGAAGAGTGTCTCGCATAAGCAGGGCCCTCGACAAGCTTTGGCTGTAGAGCCTAGTGCTCTCACCGGGGATGAAAAGAAGACCAAACCAGAGAAAGAAGTGGTGGCTGCAAAGCCCGCCACAAGGAAGTGGTGCCTTGTGCACGAGTCTGACGGGCATGATGCTCGGAACTGTCACTCCATCGTCGGTTACGCCAAGGGACGGAAGAGGCGCATCACTGAGCAGGGGACTAACGGTACCTTCAGGAACTATTACCGCCGCAACAAGGCTGGCCATCATGCGAAGGACTGTCCGGTCCAACCTGGCCTAGGTGCCCCGACCAGAGGTCGCGATGGTAACGTGTGCACTGCACGAGGAGGGGATGGAGGTGGCGGAGACAGAACAAGAGCAAGGCGTGGAGGGGGTCGCGGCAACGCAGCCCCTCAACCGCGTGGCAACGGCCCTTCTGTTAACCAAGGCGACGACGACGGGTGCAGATAGTACCCACAAGCATAGGACCGCGTGTGTGCGCACGGAGGAGCCTACGCCATGACTTCCCGTGGGGAGTTTAAGCATTTCTCCCATGAATTGTGTGCCATGCAGCCTAGCCCAGAGGTGCAACGGCCACTTTGGTGGTCTCATGTGCCGATTACTTTTGATGCAGAAGATCACCCAGACCGCAACGCCGGGGTTGGCACGTTACCCCTTGTGGTCTCCCCATCATAAAAAACGTCTGAGTTACCAAGATGCTGGTGGATGGAGGGGTTGGCCTCAACATCCTCTCGTCAAGGCTGTTGGTAAGCTCCAGATCACTGAGGATCAAATAGCCCCTACGGGGTCTTTTCAGGGCGTAAGCCCGGGATCTATCCAGCCATCTTGGAAGATCGAGTTGCCGGTCACATTTGGCACTCAAGACAAATACCGCACTGAGAACATCATCTTTGATGTTGCGGATATTGCCCTACCATATAACAGCATAATAGGGTGCCCTGCCTTGCAAAGTTCATGGTGGTCTCCCACCATGTCTACAACTCACTCAAGCTTCCCTCCTCATGGGGCACCTTGACCATCAAAGGTGATATCAGGGACATTGTGCTCAGCTCTGAACAAATGTTCAAACTGGCAGCCACCGCTTCTCCTGTGACTCGCACTGACCCTTTGTCTAACTCGGACCAACCTTTCCCCTCGATTCCTGGCTCGCCCATGAAAAGGTTGCGACCCTTTCTGGAACTTAGTTTCGATGACTATTCTGGTACTAGTGGCTCTCTGAGTAAGCTAAAAACTTCTCGCATCCACCCTACCAACTAAAATGCCCGCGAGCGTGTGTGGTGCTCCTGCCAAACCTTAAAAGAACCCGGGTGTAGTGGAGGTTCCCCTGACAAATGAAAGCCCGAGAGCGTGTGTGGTTCTCCCAGAAAACCCTAAAACCCGTGTGGAGTGGAGGTTCCCCCAGCAAATGAAAGCCCGGGAGTGTGCATGGTACTCCTGACAACCTTAAAAGTCTAGGTGTGAGTGGAGGTTCCCCCGCGAAAAGAACGCCCGGGAGCATGTGTGGTGATCCCGGCAAACCTTAAAGCCCGGGAGTGAGTGTAGTACTCCCGGCAAATGTGACGAATACTAGCGTATCTGGCCTGGCCCGCCTATGTGTAAACCGCTTGTAACCAAGGGGATGCCCCTGCTTTGGAATGAAAATCCCGTTGCTCTCGTTCTTCCGCCCGTTTTCATTTTGCATTCTTTGGTTTTTCTCGGGGTCGGACATGGGTAACGAGACTGTCAGGCCACGAAACATCATACTCTCATGACCCGCTCTAAGGTATGAGCGTTGTGCTCTAGGCTTTGCCAACGACACACCTCCCACGTCAGGCCCTCGAGTTGGCAATGACGTGCGCCCTGATCAAGCACACGACACCCTATTTTAAACCCAAGGCATGGGTAAGATGTTGTAAGGTGTGTTCATCGTGTTTCGGGATGAGCAAGAGATGGATGGACAAGAAAAGGCCAGGGCAAGGTCTCGGCAAGAGTGTAAGGATTGCTGCTAGATAGCAGCAGTCCCGTGGCTTCCGGGGGAGGCTAGCCCCATGAGCAAGGTATGAGTCGACTGCAAAGCTGGAACTAAGGAGCGGGAGAAAGGCGCAAAAGAAGATGAACAACACCCCTACGGGCCCTGCGGAGGCGTAAAGGCGGCGAGGGACGGATGGATCAAGGGAAGCCTTCAGCACGATAAGGCATGATAAAGGGCAAAGAATGGGAAGGCAAAGGTAAATTCATTGATAATGGCCAATTGGCATTACATTTGGGAAATGTACAATGCAGCAATCAGCGCACAAAAGACGCTTGACAAAAGGGTGTGGGCAAAAGGTTGTGCACTAGGGGGAAGGGCGCAAGTGCTGCTCCCTAACGCTCCCAGCGGTGCTGCATTGCCTAGTCGGCCCCTTGGCATCGTCCGCATTATAAGGAGAGCCCCTTCGACCCCCCATAATCAGGAAGGTAGGGGTAGTAGCTGCCATAACACATGGAGTCATCGAAGATCTTCACCGCGAACTGCCCATTCCCGTGGAAGTTGAGCTTCAGCACATGGCCAGCCCAAAGCTGATACCACTTCGCAGACAAAAGCCGCCTTGCCCGTCACGCCGGGGACTATGTCCGTGCCTTGGACAAGGAGAACGACAACCAAGAGGGCCTCCCTGTCCGCTGCCGCCTTCCTGGCAGCCGCGGCAGAGCAGGGCCTCAGTACGCGCTTGCGGGATACCCATGCCAGCGGCGGCGTCCTCGGCGCATGCACCTGCGCCGCGGCTTCTCTAGTGAGGTTGGGGGCATCTCCCTCAGAGAATGAGAATCATTGTCACTAGAGCTACCCGACGCCATTGACACCGAACAGGGAGTTGGAAGGGAAAGGCTGCATGGGAAGTGGAGAGTAAGCCACAACCCCACGCCTCCCCTCTCTATTATAACCCATGTGGAGGGGGAACGGTTGCTGCACACCCCACCGGCTCATGGGAGGGCAACAATCGCACCCCACCAAAGTTGTTTTGTAGGAATCGAAGCGGGCACAGTCAATGCGGGTTGCCGCGGAAGCCTAGGCGTGGCTCGGCAGTTCCGCAGCCACTTGAGTGCGCAGGCATGCGCACATCATCTATGCGGATGAAAAGCATGACGTTCAGTCATGTCGCGCTTCCCGCGACATGGACTAGGCCCACGCGCTATTGAAGGGCGAAGCCCGACAATGGCCTCTTCATCGAGCACGACCAGTGTTGCAAGTTTCGGCCCTTGCCGGGGGATTCTGCAGGCGTAATGAAATCGGGGGTCCATCACATTGCGCTGAAGCGCGTGGGACAGGACCCACCAGTCAGCGGATGCGTGGCCTGGCCAGCAAGGGCGTCGCAAGGATGCGAGCACCCTGTGCTCCAAATAGGTATGGCCTTGGCATGATGAGTGATACATTGCAAATGTATCTATAATTTTTGATGTTCCATGCTTGGTTTTATCCACTTTCTTGTGTTTTGTTCCAACTTTGGAGTACTTTTCATATGATTTCTTGGACTAACCTATTAACAAGAGACACAGTGCTAGCTGCCTGTTTTCTATTGTTTTTGGTTCCCGGAAAGTCAGAAAATGAATATTCTCGGAATTGGACGGGACAAAAGCCAAAGTGCCTATTTTTCGGAAGTGATCAAGTGCCAGAATATGAGACGGAGAAGGGCCAGAGGCCGGCCACACCACCTGGCCGCGCGGCCAGGCTGGGCCCATGCCAGGGGGTGGTGTGGTGGCTCCTGGCAGCTCCTCGGCCTCTCCTTCCGCCTATATATTGCCCTCGGGACAAAAACCCTAAGTACCCGATCAAAAATCCACGAAAGAGTCTGTAGCCGCCGTCATCTCCATCCCTAGATAGGGAGGGATCTGAAGCTCTTCCCGGCACCCTGCCGGAGAGGGGAATTCACCCTGGAGGCCTTCTTCATCACCATGCAAGCCTCCGGTGTGATGCGTGAGTAGTTCATCCTTGGACTACGGATCCATGTAGTAGCTAGATGGCTAGTTCTCCTCCTTTGTTCTTTCATGTTTAGATCTTGTGAGCTCCGTTCATGATCAAGATCATCTATTTGTAATTCTGCATGTTGTGTTTGCGAGGATCCGATGGATATTGAGATGCTATTTCATATTGATTATTGATTCTATCATGTCTTTGTTATTTGAGATCTTGCATGCTTTCCGTTGTATGTAGCTATCTTGGGCAAGTAGATGCTAGCAACTCCAAGAGTTAGTATTTATGCTCGATAGTGGGTTCATGCCTCTGGTAATCTGGGGAAGTGACAGAAATCTCTAAGGTACTAGATGTGATGTTGCTACTAGGGAGAAAACAACAATCCTTTGTTCATAGAACAATCGTATTGTTTACTTTACACGCAGTTCGTGAAGCAATAATCTGTTGCTTGCAACTTAATACTGGAGGGGGTTCGGATGATAACCTGAAGGTAGATTATTAGTCATAGATGCAGTTGGATGGCGGTCTATGTATAATGTTGTAATGCCCAATCAAGTCTCAGAGGAGTCAAGATGATTAGTATATGCATGTATTGCTTTCTCGGTGTTTGTCCATTGCCCCGCTGTAATTTGTTCACCCAACATGTTATCTATCTAAGGATAGCCACCTCTAGTGAACTATGGATCCCAGTCCTTTTTCTTTACATACAATCTATAAACTGTTTCTGCTTTGTGTTTACTTTCTGCAAACTTTTACTTCCTTCCATTCGATACGTTTAATCCTTTGTTTTCCGCAAAACACGGTGAGATTGACAACCTCATCGCAAGTTGGGGACAAAGTTATGTGGTTGTGTTGTGCAGGTCTCCACGTTGCTACTAGCACCGGTAGTGCGCCCTGCCAAAGCTCAGCTAGTAACACCTTTGGGGTGTTTCCTCGCTCCTACTGGTTCGATTAAACCTTGGTTTCATAACTGAGGGAAAACTTACTGTTGTGCTAATCATACCTTCCTCTTGGGGTTCCCAACAAGCTCTACGTCGAAAGTCGAGCGCATCAAGATCTTTTCTAGCGCCGTTGCCGGGGACTGAAGAAGAAGAAGCTCCCACGTCAACCACGCGCCAGCACTTTTCTGGTGCCGTTGCTGGGGAGTCAAGGACATCTTCACAAGGGGAGTCCCTCATAATCAATCTCTTTACTTTGTTGTTTTTGTTTTCCTTAGTTTCTTTTTGCTTTGTTTGCTTGTTTTGTTATTCAAAAACACAAAGAAATTAGTTTTACTTGTTTGCTTTCTTATTTGAAAAACACAAAAAAATTAGTTCCTATCCTAAGTTGTCACTATGTCTAGCCTTGCCCCAACCACTATGTCACCCGAGGATATGATTTTCACTTTTAAACAAGGAATTGAGGAAAGTTTTAAGGAAGCTTGGTCTAGAATCTCCGATCTACATGAAAAAACTGAGCCTAAAATGACTCAAAGCTTGTCCCTTAGCAGTTTTTACCTCGGAATTGCTCTTTTCTATAGATATGCTTTAGATGCTGTTGTGGGAGGAGATTTCCTCCATTGTAATGAGGATGATGCTATTAATGCTATAAAGAAATTGATCCTCACTTACAACTTGCCTAGCCAAACTGATACTTCTTTCGCAAAAATATTTGCTAGGTTGGACACTCTTGAGGCTAGCATTACTAGATTAGAAAATTGCTATAATACGCTTAGGGAGCATCACGATTATGTTCCAAAAAACTCTGAACCATCAAAGTGGTTCCCTACAGTAAATATTGAGATGAACACTGAAACTTTTCAAGCTCGCTGTGATATCATGTCTCAATTTTGCCTTATGCCCAAAGATATTTATAAATCTCTGAATACTTGGGGGCTCATTGAAGGAGGAAAAGAAATATCTCTTACTAATAATACTACCATATTACCTCTTGGAATAGCTGAAGGAGTGTTTACAAAGATCCTTGGGAAAACGATTTCTATTGATTATCTTGTTATTGAATGTGTAGAAAAAGGACAAATTACACTTGGAAGGTCCCTATTAGAACTCCTTGGAGAAATAATAGATGTGGGAAAGGGGACCATGCACCTTTATTCTCTACCAAACAATCATATTTTCCCCAAGGTTAAGAATAAAAGTAAGAGAGGTAAGGGCAAGAAAGTTGGTTTTAATGATTCTTCATTTGAGAACACTTGATTCTTTCTTTGCTTCTTATGCCTAACTTAAAGACGTTAAAGAAAAGTACTTATTGGAAGATAACCCAAAAGTTTTAGATGAGTCTTGGAAGTTATTACCTCTGTAATAACCTCTCCTTATCCTTTTTATTTGCTTTTTGTGCCAAGAGTAACCTCTAATGGGAGAGAGGTAATGATTGGGAAAGTTGCTGTCCCAAAACAGATTTCTGTGCTTCACCATAAAAATTCTTGAGAGAGCTATGTATGTCGGATTGAGCTATAATGTTTTGTGCTTCTGACCCAGATTGTTATCTAACTTTCGTTAGTTCAACACTTATTTATTTGAGCAACATAAGGTCTTCTAAAAAAATCGTCTTTACCTGCTGGTCTGTTTTGACAGATTTCTGCCATTTTCTGCATTTGCTTCTTGTTGGTTCCTTCTTGAGTTCTTTTGGGGAATTGAGCTTTTTGAGGGAATTGATACAGTATATAGTGTTCTAATGGAAGTTTATTTGGTCTTATAACTGAACCTTGAGACTTATTTATCTTAAGTGCACTAATGTTGCTAATGAGATTGTGTGAAGTTTTGTATGAAGGAAAATTTTCAGGTGTATGGAAGGAATGAGTAATGAGATGAAGGATGGACTAAAGCTCAAGCTTGGGGATGCCACGCGTGTCACCCCAAGTAATATCCAAGAAGTACAAGCGTCAAAGCTTGGGGATGCCCAAGGCATCCCCTTCTTCATCAATAAAAATCCTAGGTTTCTTCCAAACGCTTCATTTTTATTGTTTCATGCACAGTTGTGTTGTTCTTGGAGCGCCTTATTTTTTGTTTTTTTTTTGGTTTTTAGTTTGCTTGGTTTGCTTAGTTTTCTGAATAAATTGGTTGGACCCCCTCTTTCATACATTTGGTTTGCAAATAGTTTGGTTTGGTTTGGAAAAGAGTAGGAAAGTTCATACTTATGTGGTAAAAAGAGCTCGTTTTTTACTGTGGCCTATGCTTTGTCATGCCATGCTTGATATCGTTTTGGCTTTATACTTAGTATTCTTTGCTGTAGCATGACTTGTTATAAACAATTGAGATTGCTTAATGTGCCTTGGATGAATAATGCGTTGTTTTAGCATATGAAAGCATAGTATAATGGTATTCTCCTTTGATGCTTTATTTGGGTTGACTTGGCGCATGCTCACACCATGTTATGACTATCTCAAGTCACCAAAGCCTGTATGATCCTTTAGTTTTCAACTTGTAGTATCACTTTATGCTTTGATCAATGATGTTTTGTCGCTCTGCATGATTATGGCCATTATTGCTCTCTTAGTTTGTCGCTCCCAGTCTTTTGCTAGCCTCCACAACAAAGTATGAGTTCCACTCATGCATCCAACTCCCTAAACCAAGTTATTCCAAAGAGTCCACCATACCTACCTACTAGCTTATGCTATTCCAAGTATATTCATGCTTTTGTTTACCTTCCACATGTTATGACAAAACTAGTGATTAAAGCTCTCACGAACTTGATGGCACACTTTACTTTTTGCCTCTAATAAACTTGAACCATTGGGTCCTTCTTTGTTGCGTATATGCTTGCGCTTTATAAGTTGAAATTAGCAGAACCATGTTTCATGGGGAACACTTTCAACATTGCACTTGTACTTTGTACCCCGTTGATATCATGTTCTTTTTCTTACGGATCCCGGCGGTGTGAAATAAAAGTGGAACTTGTAAGATCATGGAGTTTGTATGTGTCTTAGAGAAACGCCTAGGCCGCTAGCCTAAGCCATGCCTAATCATGGTGAAAACTTTCAGCATCACCATAATGAGCACTCTATGAAGCATCCTCAATAAAAACCTATGCAAATAGCAAATAAAAAGATCACTGAGATGCTCATTGTCTGCTTGCCTTGTCATTTTGATTATGGGAAAGCTCCCGTATCATGTGCAAGGGGTACCCTGTTGGCAGTTCTTAATGATACACATATACTTACAATGACAAGAGCTTACTCGTGACTGAAGTTGAGTAGCATGAGGATCGGTCTTCGTAAGTAAGGGGCATGAGATTTCAGTGTATAACTTGTCAAGCATATCCTCTTAGTTGTATCACTTTAACCTTAATCACCTTCAAGATGCTTATGATAGGGGCAATGAGAGCTGAAAACTACAAGTACCATAATTTTTGGAAGCTCTTTATGAGACTTGAATCCCTACTTCCTTTTGCAAAAGGCCTTTCTTCCACCATTATATTGAGTCTCCACCTTCTATCTTTCTGCACCTACTTTGAGAGCATAGTGGCCATTCTTAGTTCTATGTGCATTGTCCCAAGACTAGTTGATTGATGCATAACTTGATATTGCTTGTTTTAAACTATTGTATCTAGTCACTCTTATGAACTTTGAAGGTGTCCTATACATTTATATTTGCTACTCTATTGAGGGACAAGCTGAATACTATCATGCTATGGTTGCTTTATGTGAAACAAACAAACGTCTTGCAAAGCATTATTATTCATGAATCTTTTGTTTGTGCATTTTCATGTTGCATCATAGTTTCTTTGCTTATTGCTAGAACTTTGTCTTTCATGTTATGATTGAAGTACTATGATCCCAGCTTTGAATGTTTTGCAAATACTTTGATCAAGTCTTTGATGGTGCATATCACCTCAAAAATTATTCTTTCTTTTTATCACTTACCTACTCGAGGACGAGCAGGATTTAAGCTTGGGGATGTTGATACATTGCAAATGTATCTATAAGTTTTGATGTTCCATGCTTGGTTTTATCCACTTGCTTGTGTTTTGTTCCAACTTTGGAGTACTTTTCATATGATTTCTTGGACTAACCTATTAACAAGAGCCACACTGCTAGCTGCCTGTTTTTTGCTGTTTTTTGTTCCAGGAAAGTCAGAAAATGAATATTCTCGGAATTGGACGGGACAAAAGCCAAAGTGCCTATTTTCAGAAGTGATCAAGTGCCAGAATACGAGACGGAGAAGGGCCAGGGGCCGGCCACACCACCTGGCCGCGCGGCCAGGCTGGGCCCGCGCCAGGGGGTGGTGTGGTGGCTCTCGGCACCCCCTCGGCCTCTCGTTCCGCCTATATATTACCCTCGGAACTAAAACCCTAAGTACCCGATCAAAAATCCACGAAAGAGTCTGTAGCCGCCATCATCTCCATCCCTAGATCGGGAGGGATCTGAAGCTCTTCCTAGCACCCTGCCGGAGAGGGGAATTCACCCTAGAGGCCTTCTTCATCACCATGCAAGCCTCCGGTGTGCTGCGTGAGTAGTTCATCCTTGGACTACGGATCCATGTAGTAGCTAGATGGCTGGTTCTCCTCCTTTGTGCTTTCATGTTTAGATCTTGTGAGTTCCATTCATGATCAAGATTATCTATTTGTAATTCTGCATGTTGTGTTTGCGGGGATCCGATGGATATTGAGATGCTATTTCAGATTGATTATTGATTCTATCATGTCTTTGTTATTTGAGATCTTGCATGCTTTCTGTTGTTAGTAGCTATCTTGGCCAAGTAGATGCTAGCAACTCCAAGAGTTAGTATTTATGCTCGATAGTGGGCTCATGCCTCTGGTAATCTGGGGAAGTGACAGAAATCTCTAAGGTACTAGATGTGTTGTTGCTACTAGGGAGAAAACAACAATCCTTTATTCATAGAACAACCGTATTGTTTACTTTACACGTAGTTCGTAAAGCAATATTTTGTTGCTTGCAACTTAATACTAGAGGGGGTTCGGATGATAACCTGAAGGTGGATTATTAGTCATAGATGCAGTTGGATGGCGGTATATGTATAATGTAATGCCCAATCAAGTCTCAGAGGAGTTTGTCAATTGCCCCACTGTAATTTGTTCACCCAGCATGTTATCTATCTAAGGAGAGCCACATCTAGTGAACTATGGATCCTGGTCCTTTTTCTTTACATGCAATCTATAAACTGTTTCTGCTTTATGTTTACTTTCTGCAAACTTTTACTTCCTTCCATTCGATACGTTTAATCCTTTGTTTTCTACAAAACACAGTGAGATTGACAACCTCATCTCAAGTTGGGGACAAAGTTCTGTGGTTGTGTTATGCAGGTCTCCACGTTACTACTAGCACCGGTAGTGCGCCCTGCCAAAGCTCAGCTAGTAACACCTTTGGGGTGTTTCCTTGCTCCTACGGGTTTGATTAAGCCTTGGTTTAATAACTGAGGGAAAACTTACTGATGTGCTCATCATACCTTCCTCTTGGGGTTCCCAACGAGCTCTACGTCGAAAGTCGAGCACATCAATGAGCCTATGGAGAATGACTGTTGGTTGTGGTGTAGGTGCCTATGGATGAGACAAACACTACGAGCCAAGCCTCGATCTGCCACTCGGTCGTGGACATGATGGAAAATACAATGACACGCGAGGCAATCCGATCCCTCCTTCTTTGGGCTGCCCCGAAAGGAAGGTAAGGGCGCGGTTGGGACGCATTGAAGTTAAGGAGTGGCCTCAACTAAGCCCCGGAAGGACCCTGGACCACTTCTCCTGGGCCAGGCATGGCCTAGGAACCGGAGTCAGCTGAGCCTGACAACACATGTCAGGCCTAGCCTTGGGAACTGGTAACACACCAGCACTACTAGACATCATCATGGCACTGCAGTCCGTTGCAGTGCGCCACCGACATGAGTGACAGGTCGGAGCCTAAGTTGTCACTCAGCCATCAAGTGCACTTGTGCACCACCCCTGGCCATTCATTGGCCACAAGCACTGCCCATCTGCCTGAAGACCGTGTGGCACCCTGTGATTGAGCCTAGGAACACCACGGATGGTGCTCCACGCCGCCCCTTGTAGTGACCCATTGGTGTATAAAAGGAGGCACTTGGCCGAGAGTTAGGAGAAGGGTATCTGAGAAAGTTTCATTAGAGAGGAGTCTGGGAGAGGTATATGGAGGAGTTTGGGAGAAGGATTTTTGGGAAAGAAAGGTCCTGGAGGTAGGGTTCTTAGAGAAGGGTGCTTTGAGAGGAGAAAGGCTAGAGAGCTTCGAGAGAGGTAGAAAGGGAGAGAATAAAGAGGAAGCCTCGAGAGTGTAGAAGCTAGAGAGCAAGCATCTCCCTGGCACCATAGAGGTCATCATCTTGTACCTCGCTCCACCCCAGATAATCCACCAAAGCAGGACGTAGGTTTGTTAGCCAAAGGGCGGCCCAAACCTAGGTAAAAAATGTCTCTATGTGTTATGTGTGTGATGTGTGCTGAAATCAGCAGGTTCCTTCATCGACGTTGAGGCCAGAACGCCTTCGTGCCCACTACCTAACAAATAGGGGTGTACAATATCCCCGATGTGAACGTAGGCAAGACACTACATCCTAGAATCACCCAAGGCATGTCTCGGGACCCAGGCGAGCCGACACTACACTATGGTGGATAACAGGGCCCGGGGGTGTTCCCTTCATGAGGCGGCAGCCCCGGGTTTCCCTCGTGAGGCCTCCTGGCTCATCTCACCGCTTCAGGAGGGGACTGTGGCCATGTCGGTGGGCCCTTTGACCATAGGATCGTGGTACCCCATGTGCCAGGACTCCGATAGTAGCTCCTGGGCACTTGCCATGAGCGTATGTCCTCGAATGCGCAAAGGGGAAAGGGCCCCAACGGTCGGCGGGTCCCACCATGGGCACGGCTGACCCAGCATCCGCACCCCGGCGCATCTCCCGGTGCATTTGGACCGTCAGGCTCTAGGAACTCTCGAAGGAGAAAGGAGTCGCCTTGCTTACGTGATGGTTTGTAGGGGGCATGTGACTCATGCCAACCATCCAGCGCAATGACGCGACCCATCTCCTTGTTAAATCATGGCCCGAGTTCGACACGCATGTCTGTGTCGAACTCGCTTGTACAGTTGTTCTGTCCGGATACGGCTTGCTGGTGGCACTATCCGGGAACCCGAATTCGAACTCGCTTCTGGGAGTCGTTATGCTTACTTCTTACCTTCCTTGTGTTCCTATCGGAAACACCACTCGCCCCATTCAATAAAGCGTCGCACCTAGCGAGGCCTCTCAAAGCCTATCTAGTCCTACCTTGGGGGCTTTGCGAGGAGTGCCTCCACGAAAATGGCTCAGCGGCCGAGATGGCCTCTTGTCGAGGTGGCCCGTGGGCCTCCTGAGGGGGTGACCACATGGTAGGACGGCATTGCTTGGAATCCACTCCCGCATCCGCCACGGGAGGGTCAGACTCCTGAAGCCGCTGGTGGGGTGACTCATCACCGGAGCCGGCCCTTGCATCCAATGCTCATCCCTTTAGGCTCCAAGTTCGGCTGGGGGGTCGCTAGGTGGGGAGCATCCCTCCTAGTCACCCCACTGATTCCTCGAGACGTAATGATGGGTTCAGGCTGGGGTTCTACTGCCGTAGTAGACTCCCTTCCCGGGCTCCTATAGGTCTCCAACGGAGGGATTCGTAGCCCAAGGCATGCCCTTGGAGGTCTTATCATCGGTACGACTTGCTCATAGATCGTCCCCCCAACCCCCACAGGTCACCGCACAAATTCTCCTGCGGCAACCCATAGGGCGATGCCAATGCCACTGAGACCTCGAGGAGGGACCATGTAGCATCCCAATTGTCTAACAATTGCAATGCTACTAGCCTAGTCTGTATATATGCTACTTCCTACATATAATTAGTTGCATCATCGTGATATCATGCTCATGTCATCATGCCACCTTGCATTTGAGCATCATATAAAACCTTCTTCATTTGGTTCTTTCCCATATGCATTTATTAATTGTATTTGCCTCTTGATACATTGTAGTTGGTTTTTGATATATTGTTTAATACCCAAATTGAGTTGGGGGCATATCTCTTTCAACTCCACCACCTTAGCCTTGTCCCCATCTTATAATTCCACCATCCTAATTATACATGAGCTTTTACATTTTCTCTTTGGCATTTAAATCTAGCTCATATGTGTTGGGGTGGATCCACTTCTTTCAACATGCTTCCATACATGATACATGTTGTTATCACAATATTGATTATGGGAAGCCTTATGGCCACTTTTGCATGATATGTGCGTAGAAATTATGCATCTAAGTTTCTATATGGATTTTAATTACTATATGCTCAGGTATGGAGCTATATTTGGCTACACGTGCTCTAGTGGAAAAATACACACTACCATGGCCAATTATCCCCATACATGTGCATATGCTAATTATTTCCATATGTCAAGCAAGCTTCTTCTTTGAATGATTTAATCAAATACTTTGACATGCATGCAAGAATATATGTCCATGATTGAAGATAGTTGTTTTCACAACTAGAATTAGTGGCATTTATTACTTGTGCATGGGCCATGCAAGCTTCCTCTCTCTCCTTTTTCTACCTATTTGATTTTTGCTTTGGTTTTGCTAGAGTTTTGAGTAGTTTGTTTTCAACTAATAAAATAAATAAAAGAGGAATACACCTACCCTATCTCTACATCATGTCATACTACATGCAATATTAGCCTCTAATCACATGCGATATCAATGCACTAGTGACCTTTCTCTTATTCAAATTCTTTTGCACTTGTATGCTTGTTCAAATTTTTGATCAAATCCTATATCTACACTCCATCTACCAAGTTTTCCTAGCTAATCTTGCTATCTAAATAAAGACTCCTTCCCTAATTTTTATTTATTTATTTTTTTGTCTCTTGATCTCTGCCCAAATCATTGACACTAAATTCGTCTAAAGTTTTGTCTAAAACTAGTCTCATCTAGTCTAGTTTGGACTATATAAAAACTCCAATCTCCTTCTTTTCCAAAATTCTGGCAATGTGTACATATCACACACATACACTCCCTGTCCATCGACACACGCAAACCCAACCTGTGTGCCCATCTAGCTAGCTATACACCAATGATCTTTTGTTTTTGGATTAGACCGTGTGGTGCAACCGGCTCCTGTTTTTCTTCTCCTGGCACCGAGAACGTGAGCCGGCTGCCATGCCTCTCGCGTGATTCCCCCTCCTCTGCAAAAAGCCAAGCAGCAGCTGGCGCCCCTATCCTCTCCCCAACCACTCCATCTCGCCTCAGATCGAGATCCCTCTTCCTTAATTCCTCTCCAAGCCATGGGCAAATCCTAGCCGAAGCCATGCCATGGCCGCCTCTCCGTCTGCCTCGCTGCTAAGCTGCACCGCCGGGGAAGCCGTCGACAAGCGGAGAAGCGGCGTGTCATCTACATCTACCTCTCGGAGAAGCGTGCAAGGAGGAGGAGGGATGCGCGCCACGACGTACCTCTCCGTCCTAGCGCACACCGACGCTCGCTGTCGTTCCCACGCAGTCACCGCCATTGCCTCCATCGCCCTCCGGCCGACCACCTCGGTGAGCTCCTTCCCTCGCCTCGCTCCCCTCTAGAACCTTGTGCACCGCCTCGCCGTGTCGCTCGCCGCCGCAGCACGCGCCCATGCCACAACAGCCGCGACAGCATCTACAGCTGAACCGCCTCCGTTCCATTCAAGTTTCCGACCTGTGACGCTCATCTCTGGCAACCCCCGGCACACCCCGTCGAAGAGGGGTATCTCAGCTCCCCGTAGGAGAAAACCTCACGCAAATCCGCCAACGGAGTCACCCGGAACCATCACCGCAAGTTGGCCAAATCATCTCTGTAAACTGCACGTAGTTCTTCAGTTTCGTGCACGACAGATGTGCCCCTGTTCATCTAGATCTATCCGACGCCACATCGTGTTTTAGCTATATACCCTTGAATCAAAATTGTAGCCTGCTGTGTCCTCTTCAAAACGAGCTATCACATGCTCCGATCGGTGCAGAATGTCTCTCGGAATCGTCTCCGCAAGTCGCGTCTCCGCGTCGTCATTTTCCCTTACGAGATTCAGTTCGTGTGTTCGTTTTCCTTCAGAGACCAGCGTCCAGCGATCTAAGTCAAAGGAAATCCACCTCCCAACCTGACATCAAACCATCCCCATCCTAGTGGCTTGGCCTTTGTCCCTCTGGGCCACGTTCCTTGAGGTCCTGGGTTCTATCCCCGTACGCCCCTTTTCTTTTGTTTTTCCCCACTTACCACAGGCCCACTGGTCAGCCACCACCCTGTCCCCGCCTAGTCAGCTTTGGCCGGACCCGCGTGTCGGTGATCGTGGTTGGTTTTGTCTCGGTAACAAAATAACTCCATATCTTTTTGGAATAACAATATTTTTCCCAGCAAACACATAAAAGGATAAATCCATATCTCTTAATTGCTAATTCCAAAATGAATGTTTGATATATGTTTTTGAATCAGAAAAATGTGAGGATTTCAAATATGCTATTCAAAATATTATTTGAACACTTTAAATTCTCAAGATGATTAAAATTACAATAAAATGCCCTTTTCTTAATAAATTAATAACTTAAATCTATAACTCCAAATTTGACAAATAATATGTCTAAATCGATTAGCTCGACGAGCCCGTTCTATCTATGCACTCCTTGTTCTGAATTGTAGCATGCATCATATAAATAATAAGTATACAGCAACTTAAATGGGAATAAAAAAGACTAAAACTCAATAAAATGCTTTATTCTTGTATTCCACACCTCACCCATGCCATGCTACATTAATGCCATGTAAATTGTGCATCATTCATCATGGCATGCTTGTTTGCTTGTCACATTTATTCATATGCTTGTGCACCTTATTTATATTGGCCCTTGTTTGTTTGGTTCTTCTTCGAATAGACGCCCAGCAGGAGAATTATCAGGAATCACATGAGTTCTACCCAGATCCGTCTCTCGCTTCAACTGAGCTGTCAGGCAAGCACTACCACATGCTTGCATACATATAGTACCTATTGCCTCTTTCTTATTCTTGCATCATTGAGTCACGGTTGCATTAAATTGAATCCCAAGTACTGCATAGCCTTTATCTTTAAACCCCACCGAAGCTTATTCCTCCGTCCCATGAGCCATTACTATAGGAGTTGTTTGAGCCATGCGGGTCGTAGAACGGCATGTGTAGGGTATGTGAGTGTCTGATGGATAACGAGGTACCTAAACAACCTAACCTGAGTAGTAATGGGATAACTAATGAAAGAGGCACCGGTGAGCAATATCTGCTATTTGGTTTTCATGCTCACTTGTGTCCCGTAGGACCCCGAGTACTTGATTCCTGTTCCTTGACTATTCGCACTATCCACACCCGGGAGGCCTGTGGACCCCCCTGAGCCAGAGCTTGATTCATTCTTATTTCTTGGGGCCACAAAGTAGTTTGGGGCTTTATTACTATCATGTACTTATGCCATGCTTTACTGTTTTATTTAAGATTGCGCGAGGGGCACCTGTACTGTTTTGGATGCGGAGTGTTTTCGCGGTATCGACAAGCCCAGTCACACTTTCGGGTTCCCAGTCGTTTACAGCCATTGACGCAAACCTTGGGTCCGTCTCGGAGCTGGCCAACTTCGTTGCGGGTAGCTTAATGGGGCGGCCCCCTGAAATATTTCTGAATCCTGTGATCGCTTTGTCGTGAATGCCTCGTTGGGTTTTGAGTTGGTTTTTCCGAGGTTGATCGAGTGTGTGTTGCTATTTGTGCACCCTTGCAGGATAAATCTTTCTGAAAGCCGTGTCCGCGGTTATGGACGACTTGGAGCACAGTTTCTCGATCATAGACAAGCATAACTAAAGTACCACTTTTAATTTGACTAAGTACCTGACTAGTAAATAGGGCAATACTCATGGAATGGTTAATAAAATTGTCAACGGATGGGTTGTTCATCCTCTTTCTCATTGGTAAGCGAGAAGGAGGATGGATCTGTTAATTATACTGTTATAACTGTTGTTACTAATTAATGGACATCCGTCTATCATTGGTTAGGAGGATGGTTAGCGAGTATCTATAGACTTGTTAGTTATTATCCTTTGCTGCAATTGCGTCACCCCAGGTTATGTCCCCTTTAGAGGCATAAAGACTTGAGGAGTACCCCTAGGGTCTCACACGATAAATTGTTTGATTCAGATGAACAGGTGTATTCGCAAGATGGATACTGGGTGGAGGAGACGGATGATGTTGGCAATGATCACTCGGTGTAGAGATTCCGGGAATGGGGATCCGTGAGATCTGTGGCAGGATGTGCTTATTTATGTGGCATCTTATGCCGATTTGCTTCTTATCCGTACTCGGATCTTGTTTTCCGCTTCCGCCTGATACTCTGATGTTTGATGTATGAGGAGCTTTCCTAAACTATTATCTCTATCTAGGATATTTGGATCTTGCCGTATGGCGTTGCAATATTTGTATTTCTTTTAGATGGAATGGCTCTGAGGACTGTTGTATGTGGCTTGCATACATACTCACTTGTGTATGTAGTTGATCCCTTCGCCTGCCGATTACGCCGCTCATTCTTGTCCCGATGTTCTGAAAGTGGTTAGGACGGCCGAAAGGTCTACCTGTGAGTGGCCCCTGGGCCCCACCGTACTATTTTAACCACTTTCGCTCATCCAGGGATGCAACTAAGAGCGTAATTCACCGAGGTAGTTACAATTGGTATCAGAGCCATCCCGCCCTTCAGGGTCTCAGCCAAATGGTCGTTGTCAGTCTAGCAAATATTTTTGGTAGCTATGTATACTAAGGAAAAACACAACGTGAGAGTAGGGCTGCTTCCATTTTTCTTCTTACCCACCCACCCAACCTTTTCTGGTAAGGAAGTGTAACATTTTCAATCCTCTTCTAAAAATTCAAACTAGGATTCACGTGTTCTGGGTTCCGTAGTACCATAGGTTGTGTGTGTGTGTGTGTGTGAATTCCTTGTCTATCTGTTGCATCCAAATGTTATCACTATCTGCCTCTTGGTTATCAACTATTGGTACATTCCATACCGACATGCCTTTGTAAACCGACGTGATCTATCCGACTCCTTGTTAACCGGCGCAATCTTGTTAAGGGTGTTCTTCCTTCCAGCATGGTTTCACAAAATGTGGAGTTGCTAATCTCTATCTGTTAAGTGGTTTTGCGCATTTATGGGTATTTTAATGCCGAAAAATGCGGGAAATTTTTCTTTGATGCATCTGTGTTTCCACACTCCTCTTTAGTCGTGTGTGAAACATTATCTATCTTCCTTTTATCGGCATGTTCATGCTAACCCATCCTTTTGTCACCGACGCTTGATCCTGGATTTTTACTTCAATTTCAAAATCTTCGGGGCTAATTACATAACAAGTGTCGATCCGATGCTTGTGATTGTAAAGTGGCTATCGGCATATCTATATGACACTTATCATGAGTGAAGTATGGTTAATGCTATCAATTGCATCCTCCAAATGATGGCGGTTATCTCCTGTGATTTTGAGTTATACCGTGATCATATCTTCATCATATTCAAGTATCTTTGGCAATCCGAAGTTTTCGCAAGGCACTACGATGGTCTATCATCTGTTTATCACGCGTCACATCTTTTTGAACTCCATATCCGCAAAATTCTCTTTGATACGAGGGAATTGCATCTTTTCGCCTATGATAGCTTTTCTTAAGGTATGAGCTATCATCGTTTCGTTATCCAAGATCTCTTTATCTTTGTAACCGGCGATCCGATCGACAAAGAGAACCAGGTGGCATTTCATGTTCTCTTCCGAAGGACCAGATAATCTATTCTGCCAGTGCATCTTCTTCAACACGATCCCGTGCTCTTAATATTGATCTTTCAAAGAGCGTGGAGCTCAGGAAGTGTTTCGAGCATTTGTTCGTTTCTCTCGCCTCTTGAACTTGGTATTCTGGGAATATCTTGTTAATCAATGGTGGTATATCGTCATGATATGCTTTCTTATTCTATATCAATGGAAGAACATGGAAGATCATCTATGTCTCTTTCTCTCAAGCTTCGAGAACACCGCGTGTGTGCAAAGTTCTCAAAGTGTGAATTCTGGCTTCTTGAAGTCACCTATCTCGACCACGTCATTCTGCTAAATAGATCGCTTCAATTCTGGAATCAGCAAGTCCATTGTTAATTCCATCTTCCATCTTTAATCAAACCCGGAGTTTTCCTTGTTGGCGAGTTATCATCGTCGTTCCGCTGAAGATTTCCTCAAGACTGCTAAATCTCTCTCAATCATTTCAATAAGAACATGGAGTTGTCTTTTCACCTCTGTCTCGTTAAGTAATCTTTGGAACCATCTCGTTCTATCATCTATGCTCAATCCACCGGAGGCCATGAAGACTTTTCAGATCTTTTGTAATACTTCTGTTCAAGTTGGTGCTATCTTTTTCTTTATCTGTTGAATCTTGCAGTTGTTCTCCGTAATCTTCCTTCACATATTTCCGGTGGCTTGGTACTTCTAACATGACGACAACATCATCATCTTTATCTATCTTTGAATCCGGCGAATCGTTTGCATCTATTCTTGTTTTCTGACAGAGTTCCATGAGTTATTGTCAATACCTTCAGTCTGTTTAGTAGTTGGGTGCATGATTTTCTTATTCATGTGCGGAGTAATGCTTTGAGTGCGGGATGGAGTAGCTACCATACCACTACTTTTATCATTCTCTCTTGTACATTGAATTGGTGAATTAATGTGATTCCACTCATTCCACGGAAGTTAGAAGTGGCCTTTATCCCTCGATACTTCTACTTCCGCCCTTGTTTTCCGGAGTGCTCTCTCGGAGAACATAAGCAATAATCTCTTGTTGGTGGTCTTGTCTATTCTAGAGGGAGCAAATCATCAATTACCCGGTGGGAACAAATGCAAACTCTTTTCTGTCCTCGTCTTTCTACCGGTGCTCGACATTCCCAAACTAGATGGAAGGAAACTATATATCTCTTTGTTTCATCAATTCTTTTTTTCTGTGGTAAAGCCAATTATGGTTGATGCCATCAGCCGCAAATCTATTGCATTAGCCTCAAGGTTATAGGAAGCAACAAGTATTCCTACAATAAACTCCGGATCCTCTATATTCTTTTCTTCTCGGGATCCCACCATAATCTAGCATCACCTCCTTATCTTGAAGATATATTCGCGCACCGCAATTGCGTGATCCTTTGGTTCTTACCGGCGTAACAAGAATCCAATCCGACAATGTCTAACTCAATAATTCCGTTGATATCAAGGAACTTTGTTGTTTGAAGGCAATAATGTTTCCCAATCTCCATTCCTTTAATCCGAGAGAAGATACAATGCTATTGTCATAGTGGTTCAAAACCTCTCCAATCTAGCTCTTTCTTCCGGTGAGACAAAGATTCATCCTCTCTAGTATCGGTAAATCTTTAATCTTAACGGTGTGTCTTTTCTTTATCCATGATACATCATCCTTTCCTTTTCTTTCACAAGTGGTTCTAGTCTTTTATCTTGTTTCTCGAAAACCGGAGCTATGTTCATCCTACCTTCTTGCCTCACGACAATCCTTCAATTCTTCTAACCCTTTGTGTCTCAAGCAAACGCAAGACTCGCAACAAGTATAGCAAGTTTTGCAAGGTGTAAGGGTCGCACCATTCCGTGGTTCATCAACTTGGGAACGTGAGGGTAACCTTCGTTCCGAACACCCGCTTCTCTTGGTGTTGGTTTTTTTTTCCTAGGAACCTCGGGGCGAGATTCCTGTTTAGTGGGGGAGAGTTGTAGCATCCCAATTGTCTAACAATTGCAATGCTACTAGCCTAGTCTATATATATGCTACTTCCTACATATAATTAGTTGCATCATCGTTATATCATGCTCATGTCATCATGCCACCTTGCATTTGAGCATCATATAAAACCTTTTTCATTTGGTTCTTTCCCATATGCATTTATTAATTGTATTTGCCTCTTGATACATTGTAGTTGGTTTTTGATATATTGTTTAATGCCCAAATTGAGTTGGGGGCATATATCTTTCAACTCCACCACCTTAGCCTTGTCCCCACCTTATAATTCCACCATCCTAATTATACATGAGCTTTTACATTTTCTCTTTGGCATTTAAATCTAGCTCATATGTGCTGGGGTGGATCCACTTCTTTCTACATGCTTCCATACATGATACATGTTGTTCTCACAATATTGATTATGGGAAGCCTTATGGCCACTTTTGCATGACATGTGCGTAGAAATGATGCATCTAAGTTTCTATATGGATTTTAATTACTATATGCTCAGGTATGGAGCTATATTTGGCTACACGTGCTCTAGTGGAAGAATACACACTACCATGGTCAATTATCCCCATACATGTGCATATGCTAATTATTTCCATATGTCAAGCAAGCTTCTTCTTTGAATGATTTAATCAAATACTTTGACATGCATGCAAGAATATATGTCCATGATTGAAGATAGTTGTTTTCACAACTAGAATTAGTGGCATTTATTACTTGTGCATGGGCCATGCAAGCTTCCTCTCTCTCCTTTTTCTACCTATTTGATTTTTGCTTTGGTTTTGCTAGAGTTTTGAGTAGTTTTTTTTCAACTAATAAAATAAATAAAAGAGGAATACACCTACCCTATCTCTACATCATGTCATACTACATGCAATATTAGCCTCTAATCACATGCGATATCAATGCACTAGTGACCTTTCTCTTATTCAAATTCTTTTGCACTTGTATGCTTGTTCAAATTTTTGATCAAATCCTATATCTACACTCCATCTACCAAGTTTTCCTAGCTAACCTAGCTATCTAAATAAAGACTCCTTCCCTAATTTTTCTTTATTTATTTTTTATCTCTTGATCTCTGCCCAAATCATTGACACTAAATCCGTCTAAAGTTTTGTCTAAAACTAGTCTCATCTAGTCTAGTTTGGACTATATAAAAACTCCAATCTCCTTCTTTTCCAAAATTCTGGCAAAATGTACATATCACACACATACACTCCCTATCCATCGACACACACAAACCCAACCTGTGTGCCCATCTAGCTAGCTATACACCAATGATCTTTTGTTTTTGGATTAGACCGTGTGGTGCAACCGGCTCCTGTTTTTCTTCTCCTTGGCACCGAGAACGTGAGCCGGCTGCCATGCCTCCCGCGTGATTCCCCCTCCTCTGCAAAAAGCCAAGCAGCAGCTGGCGCCCCTATCCTCTCCCCAACCACTCCATATCGCCTCAGATCGAGATCCCTCTTCCTTAATTCCTCTCCAAGCCATGGGCAAATCCTAGCCGAAGCCATGCCATGGCCGCCTATCCGTCTGCCTCGCTGCTAAGCTGCACCGCCGGGGAAGCCGTCGACAAGCGGAGAAGCGGCGCGTCATCTACAACGACCTCTCGGAGAAGCGTGCAAGGAGGAGGAGGGATGCGCGCCACGACGTACCTCTCCGTCCCAGCGCACACCGACGCTCGCTGTCGTTCCCACGCAGTCACCGCCATCGCCTCCATCACCCTCCGACCGACCACCTCGGTGAGCTCCTTCCCTCGCCTCGCTCCCCTCTAGAACCCCGTGCACCGCCTCGCCGCGTCGCTCGCCGCCGCAGCAGGCGCCCATGCCACAACAGCCGCGACAGCATCTGCAGCTGAACCGCCTCCGTTCCATTCAAGTTTCCAACATGTGACGCTCATCTCTGGCAACCCCCGGCACGCCCCGTCGAAGAGGGGTATCTCAGCTCCCCGTAGGAGAAAACCTCACGCAAATTCGCCACCGGAGTCACCCGGAACCATCATCGCAAGTTGGCCAAATCTTCTCTATCAACCGCACGTAGTTCTTCAGTTTCGTGCACGAGAGATGTGCCCCTGTTCATCCAGATCTATCCGACGCCACATCGTGTTTTAGCTATATACCCCTGAATCAAAGTTGTAGCCTGCTATGTCCTCTTCAAAACGAGCTATCACATGCTCCGATCGGTGCAGTATGGCTCTCGGAATCGTCTCCGCTAGTCGCGTCTCCGCGCCGTCATTTTCCCTGACGAGATTCAGTTCGCGTGTTCGTTTTCCTTCAGAGACCAGCGTCCAGCGATCTAAGTCAAAGGAAATCCACCTCCCAACCTGACATCAAACCATCTCTAGCCCAGTGGCTTGGCCTTTGTCCCTCTGGGCCACGTTGCTTGAGGTCCCGGGTTCGATCCCCGTATGCCCCTTTTCTTTTGTTTTTCCCCACCGACCACAAGCTCACTGGTCAGCCACCACCCTGTCCCCGCCTAGTCAGCTTCGGCCGGACCCGCGTTTCGGTGATCGTGGCTGGTTTTGTCTCAGTAACAAAATAACTCCATATCTTTTGGAATAACAATTTTTTTCCCAGCAAACACATAAAAGGATAAATCCATATCTCTTAATTGCTAATTCCAAAACAAATGTTTGATATATGATTTTGAATCAGAAAAATGTGAGGATTTCAAATATGCTATTCAAAATATTATTTGAACACTTTAAATTCTCGAGATGGTTAAAATTACAATAAAATGCCCTTTTCTTAATAAATTAATAACTTTAAATCTATAACTCCAAATTCGACAAATAATATGTCTAAATCGATTAGCTCGACGAGCCCGTCCTATCTATGCATTCCCTGTTCTGAATTGCAGCATACATCATATAAATAATAAGTATACAGCAACTTAAATGGGAATAAAAAAAGACTAAAACTCAATAAAATGCTTTATTCTTGTATTCCACACCTCACCCATGCCATGCTACATTAATGCCATGTAAATTGTGCATCATTCATCATGGCATGCTTGTTTGCTTGTCGCATTTATTTATATGCTTGTGCACTTTATTTATGTTGGCCCTTGTTTGTTTGGTTCTTCTTCGAATAGACACCCAGCAGGAGAATTATCAGGAATCACAGGAGTTCTACCCAGATCGGTCTCTCGCTTCAACTGAGCAGCCAGGCAAGCACAACCACATGCTTGCATACATATAGTACCTATTGCCTCTTTCTTATTCTTGCATCATTGAGTCGCGCTTGCATTAAATTGAATCTCAAGTACGGCATAGCCTTTATCTTTAAACCCCACCGAAGCTTGTTCCTCCGTCCCATGAGCCATTACTACAGGAGTTGTTTGAGCCATGCGGGTCGTAGAACAGCATGTGTAGGGTATGTGAGTGTCTGATGGATAACGAGGTACCAAAACAACTTAACCTGAGTAGTAATGGGATAACTAATGAAAGCGGCACCGGTGAGCAATATCTGCTATTTGGTTTTCATGCTCACTTGTGTCCCGTAGGAACCCGAGTACTTGATTCCTGTTCCTTGACTGTTCGCGCTATCCACATCTAGGAGGCCTGTGGACCCCCCTGAGCCAGAGCTTGATTCATTCTTATTTCTTGGGGCCACAAAGTAGTTTGGGGCTTTATTACTATCTTGTACTTATGCCATGCTTTACTGTTTTATTTAAGATTGTGCGAGGGGCACCTGTACTATTTTGGATGCGGAGTGTTTTCGTGGTATCGACAAGCCCAGTCACACTTTCGGGTTCCCAGTCGTTTACAGCCATTGACGCAAACCTTGGGTCCGTCTCGGAGCCGGCCAACTTCGTTGTGGGTAGCTTAATGGGGTGGCCCCCTGAAATATTTCTGAATCCTGTGATCGCTTTGTCGTGAATGCCTCGTTGGGTTTTGAGTTGGTTTTTCTGAGGTTGATCGAGTGTGTGTTGCTATTTGTGCACCCCTGCGGGGTAAATCTTTCTGAAAGCCGTGTCCGCGGTTATGGATGACTTGGAGCACAGTTTCTCGATCATAGACAAGCATAACTAAAGTACCGCTTTTAATTTGACTAAGTACCTGACTAGTAAATAGGGCAATACTCATGGAATGGTTAATAAAATTGCCAACGGATGGGTTGTTCGTCCGCTTTCTCGTTGGTAAGTGAGAAGGAGGATGGATCTGTTAATTACACTGTTATAACTGTTGTTACTAATTAACGGACATTCGTCTATCATTGGTTAGGCGGATGGTTAGCGAGTATCTATAGACTTGTTAGTTATTATCTTTTGCTGCAATTGCATCACCCCAGGTTATGTCCCCTTTAGAGGCATAAAGACTTGCGGAGTACACCTAGGGTCTCACACGATAAATTGTTTGATTTAGATGAACAGGTGTATTCGCAAGATGGATACTGGGTGGAGAAGACGGATGATGTTGGAAACGATCACTCGGTGTAGAGATTCCGGGAACGGGATCCGTGAGATCTATGGGCGGGATGTGCTTATTTATGTGGCATATTATGCCGATTTGCTTCTTATTCGTACTCGGATCTTGTTTTCCACTTCCGCCTGATACTCTGGTGTTTGATGTATGAGGAGCTATCCTGAACTATTATCTCTATCTAGGATATTTGGATCTTGTCGTATGGCGTTGCAATATTTCTATTTCTTTTAGATGGAATGGCTCTGAGGACTGTTGTATGTGGCTTGCATACATACTCACTTGTGTATGTAGTTGATCCCTTCGCCTGCCGATTACGCCGCTCATTCTTGTCCCGATGTTCTGAAAGTGGTTAGGACGGCCGAAAGGTCTACCTGTGAGTGGCCCCTGGGCCCCACCATACTATTTTAACCACTTTCGCTCAGCCAGGCATGCAACTAAGAGCGTAATTCACCGAGGTAGTTACACCACAACTGTGTCAATTGGGGGGAAGTACCCCAGTGAGCCATGTCACAGGTCTCTCGAGGGGGAAACCGTAAGGCATGCATGTATTGTGGTGATCCTGGCCGTATGCCTCGCAGGGTCGTTGGGTACTAGGGGCCCTAGGCAAGGTGACTCGTCATCAGGGTTAGTCCTCAAGGGTCGCCTCGTAGGCCCCTCACGGGGCCATCTCTAAGGCAAATGCTTAGCCCGTTGGTCCCTCGAGGAGGAGTCCGTAGGCTTAGCATCGAGTTTGGCTGCTAGAGGGGTTACCCTCACAAGCCGCCCCGTGAGCCTCTCGAGGAGTAGACCGTAGGACAAATGCTTATCCTGTTGGCCCCTCAAGGTGGAGACCACATGTCTAGCATGAATTTTGGCCAATAGAGGGGGATGCCCTCATGAGCCGCCCCGTGAGCCTCTCGGGGAGAAGACCGTAGGGAAAATTATTATCTCGTTGGCCCCTCAAGGAGGAGACCATAGGTCTAGCATGATCTTTTGGTGCTGGAGGGGGGTGCCCTCTAGAACCGCCCTATGAGCCTCTCGAGGAGAAGACTATAGGGAAATATGTGTGCTGTCAGGGCTCCCTACGAGTGTCATGCGAGTGGTAACAGCACCAGGGGTCATGGGTAAATCATCACCTAGCTGGCCTTTAAATTCAGAGCTCAACACTTTAGGTCCTGGGTCGAAAGGTGATGGCCCATTCGAGCGCCAGGGCACCGTGGGTGAGTTGACTTGTTGCCGAAAACCGCCCCTTTCAAGCGCCAGGCACCATGGATGAGTTGACTTGTAGTCGAAGCCGGTCGGTAAGTTCAGAGCTCTACAATTTAGGCCCTGTGTTGATGGGACATGGCCCCTTCGAGCACCAGGGACCATGGGTGAGGTGAAATAATGTTATCGGGGCCGCTCTGCAAGTTCAGCGCTCGACACTTTAGGCCCTAGGTTGATGGGCGGTGGCCCTGCGATAAGCACCGTGCCTAGCCCCCCACTGACGAGTCAACTGTCGAGGAATCTCAGCATCATGTAGCTTTTGAAAACATTCTCTCAAAAGGGAAAAGCAAATGGAAAAACTGCCGCTAGGCGCAAAATCCGAAAAAAGGGAATGGCGAATAAGTACAACTTATTATAATGCCCCCCAAAGCCGGTATGGGGCTCCAAAGCAAGAGGCGGCAAGGGTGAAAGAGCTAGGTGTCACCTTTGTAGAGCGGTGATGGTAGCTCACTGGTGGGGGTGATGTTCGGACGGGGAGCGTCATAGGCCGTGCGCCGGAGTAACCACTCGAGACTCCTGGGGGTAGCCCCCGGGTACCCGTCCTTGATAGTCCCTAGCTGGAAGTCAGGGACGTACCAAGGGTGAATGTTGTAGCCCTCTGGATCCCCCGAGTCCATGTCCTTAACAACGTTTGGCTGAAAGACAGGGGCATATCAAGAGTGGACGTCGTAACCTTCTGAAGCCCCCGGGTCCCCGTCCTTGACAGCGTTTGGATGGAAGACGGGGGCATACCGGGGGTGGGCGCCTGAGTCCCTGTGAGCCCCCCAAGTCCACTGTAGCGAGACGTTCCCTCTAGCCGCCACACATCCGTTTAGCTGGCTCGGCTCGGACAGCCCCTCCTTGTCCCTGGCTGGTTGTGCGCCTAGCCGGTTACCCTGCTCATCACCATGTTTGTGCTTCCTCATGCCTTCGTGTCCCATCCAGATCACCTTGAGATTTAAGCACTGGCTAGTGTCGTTCCCTCGGATGCGGTGGAAGATGCAGTAAGGCCGCTCCCTGTCTTCCTCCTTCAAGCCTTCACGCAGAGGCATTTTTGCTCGACTCCCTTCAGGAAGGTACCCGTGAACCTGCCTCTGGCATCGACGGGAGCCGTCGCACCAATCATGTTGTTGCCCTAACCGTGGGCAAGCGAATACCCATACGGCGGCCGGGAGCATGGGAAAGGGCGCCACAGGGACCCGCAGAGGATCCCATCAAACTTCTGGCATGTTTGATGGGGGTCGAGATGGGCGAAGGCATGCCCGTATGGATCCATGAGCCGCGTGGCGAGCAGCGAGCCGAGAGCTAATCATGGGCCGGTGGACCCTTTCGGGAGGCTTACCAACTAAACCTCGGGTGTGTCCTCTCGGGTCCGAGGGAAACAACCTGGCTTACCATAGTTGTCCCCACCAGCCAACCAGACGCTCATGGGCTAATCTAGTGGGACCTCGTAGAGGAGGGCGGTTCCTTCACAACCTGGTAGAGAGGTGTTCCGACGGCTGCTTCCTGGCCAAAGTCTCGTCCTCGGACTGAGCCCCAGCCTTCAGAAAGCGAGGGAAACGATGTTGAGGAGCCCGGCGAGGTACGCAGACTGCCTTTCCTGCTCCAGTTTGGTCGGGGGGTGGAGCGGTTGTGCCTGTGGCACGAGCTCGGCCATCTCTATCATGGGCTAGTCGGGCTAGCCATACGGGGACATAGTGCGAAAGATCTTCGAGTCCCCGTAGGGGAGAAATCGTGGCCCCTGCGGTGGAGGAAAGGGGGATCCTAGTATTTCCCTCACCCATGTAGCTGGCGTTGTGGTAGGGTGTTGCAAGCTGGGGTCCGTCCACACCCAGCCCACGACGTCGTGGCAGGCGTTCCCTCGCCCTGACCTTCACTCACTGCGGTCCGACATGTCTAAGGAGTCAGCGAATGTCAACGAAGTACGCCTCAGCCCCTACTTAGCGCGCCACATGTCAGAGAAATACTTCTGTGTGGAAACAACGGGTCCGACCAGCCCTGAGTTTGAGAGGGGGCTGAATCACGCGTTCCGAGCTTCTCTACAACGACATAGGCCACGACGCATGGACATGACAGAGAGGTTGACATGGGATTTTTTTACCCAGGTTCGGGACTTTTGTGAGGAGGTAAAGCTCCTACTCCTACTTGGTTGTATTGCTCGTGGTGCTTTGTGAGAGGATATAATTTTGCGGCCCCAAAGTTGAGACGCCAAGGCATAGCGGTGCACAAGTTGCTTGTAATCGGATCACGGTACCTACGGTTGGCATGCCAAATTCTTAGAGGGACTTTTTGGCACGAATTCAACATAACGTTTGAATACAAATATCAGGATAGCGTCCGTCAAATTGCCCCCCCACTGTCTGTTTTGGCCATTATGTCGTTGTCGTCATGGCTACCTTGTAGGACTCTAGCGTTGGCAGTTGTATCCAATCCTCATTACATCACCTTCTTCTTCCCCAAAGCGGTGATCTGTGGTCGCGGCCATGGCATGGAGCTGGGACGCCATTTCCTTCAGTGGTGAGATCCGGGATGTGGACGGAATGACTCGGCCCCGCTCTCATTCCTATCCCTCATCTCCCTCGTCTCCTCGCACTCGTAGTGGAAGTTCCTGGTCTACATATTCTTCTTTATTCCTCGATCAATAGGAACCATTCCCACATGTAAGCCATGGCCTCCAGTCAGATGAAAAGGTGAACTAGACTGATCTCCCGGCCAACCCACTTTGCAAGATAGCAAGGCTAGAGGATTTCTCTCAAAAAAGGCTAGAGGATATGCAGAAAATGGGTATGCGCAATTAAATTGCATGGTAGGATTTGCCGCGTCTCGCCTACCTAACATCGGGGATGTTGGACACCCCCTATTTGTTCGGTAGTGGGCACGAAGGCATTCCAGCCTCAACATCAGCAAAGGAACCTACTGATACAAGCATATAGCACTCATAGAGAACACACAGGCATTTTTTACCCAGGTATGGGCCGCCCTTCGGCTAACAACCCTACGTCCTACTTTGGTGGATTATCTAGGGTGGATCGAGATACAAAAAGATGATCTCTACGATGCCGGGGAGACGCTTTCTCTCTAGCTTCTACACTCCCGGGCTTCCTCTTTCTTTCCTCCCACACTTCCTTGCTTTCTCACAGCTCTCTCTCCCGATCCAGAACCTTATGTTAGGTCCACCCAAAACCTTCCCTTATCTCCCGCAATAACCCATGCTTATGTCCCGCAAAAACCGTTATCCAACTCTCAGCCAAGTACCTCCTTTTATACACCAAGGGGTCACCACAGGGCCAGCATGGAGTACCTCACGGGGCGCTCTCGGGCCTCAATCGAGGGGCGCCACACGGTCTTCAGGCAGGTAAGTAGCGCATGTGGCCAATGGACACCCAAGGGTAGTGCATAGGTGCACTCTAGGTTGAGTGACAACTCAGCTCTCCTGTCAGTGGCGCGCTGCAGTGAACTGCAGTGTCATGATGATGTCCAGCTATGCTAATGTAGGGGTTCCGCGTATGAAAACAATAAACGCCCCTGGACCCCTGATGTTGCCAGGACCTATCTATTAGTAATGTAGTAACATGAGGGGCTTTTTGCGAACTTACCCTTGAAGACTGAAAAGCGTTGTCGACGCTCAGGAGAGCGTGGTTGATGTAGACGAGCTGAAGCCGACCTCAAGGTCGTGATGAAGTCCTTGTGCTCCTGCGGATCCAACGACTTGAGTGCCTCAAGTGTGACACCTCGCGGGGAGTTACATACATCCGGTGTCTGACAATGACTCCCGCTTCACCGATCCAATAGTAGTTGCGGAAGTAGAGCTCCTAGATCCGAATCCCGCAGCGCGACGGTGCTCCATGGCGCAGATGTCTCTCGTTCACGCAGTCCTGTTGCGACCTCGGATCGTTAAGGATCCTAAGTCCCTGTGAATAACATGCTAGTCCCTAGATCAATAGCTAGCACTTCATAGTCGATGAATATCATGTAAAACACAAGTCATTATTACACGAATAATCTAGAGTATAATTATTACAACTTGCATAGCTTATAGCTAGCTCAAATAAAACAGCGAAAACTAAGTAAATCTTGAGTCCATCAATGCCTCAGGCTAGTTGCGTGAAGACCCGCGATCCCTACGCACCTTCAGTCTTCGGATTCTGCACATAAGACGTGCAGCCAACAAGTTGGGTCAATACTTTGAATGTATTGGCAAATTACACCAAGGAAAGAGTGAGACTATCTCTGCATGCAAGGCTATAAGTAGGCTTTGGGGTTCATTTGCATAAAGCCAATTTTCTCTTTGTAATAAGAAAAGAGGAAGAGATTACCCTACTTTGTAAACTTTGATAAGTAGTATAGAGTCAAATGGAACACGTGGATATTACTCACCATGTGCCCAATCAACCTAGCACTTGGATATTACGCACCAAGTTCCACCAAATGGCGATATTACTCACGCCTTGGGGTTTATAAAACTTTAGGTTTAGAAAAGAGAGAGGAAGATCTTTTAGAGGCTCCATCCTTCAGATGCTCAAATATTCTTTTCCGTGAACTCGGCTGATCGATCAGATTGCAATACTCTCGAGAGATTATGCACTTTCCCCACAATCCATGATCAAGTCCTTTTACAGACCAGACCATGGCGAAGCCTTCCCTTAGTAGCCCTTCTACCAGCTAGATCCAACCGTGCCAAGAACCTCCAGATGTTGGTAACCTGGTGAGGTTTCCCACTAAGTACTAAGCCAAGACAGAGCCCATATGTATTGTGGTTGCACTAGAAGCTTCTGAATTCTGAAACATGGCAGACTTCTTTGATTCCTGGGCGACCGTCCTCCTCCAAATATCCACTTGTTGACCCGACAACCATTCCACCCAGAAGAAAACTTAGTTTTATTTTGAAGGGGGTTTTGAGAAGTAAAGTTCGCTCGAGAGAGCTCTCATACTTGGAAAATTTTGAGTCTTTCGAACCCCCCAACGGCACTTAGTAAAATATATAGCATAGCAAGCAATACTTAGCAAAAAAGGGGAACCTAACAGGACGGAAATTCCTAAGTATAAAGCTACTCATGGCATACTACAAAACCGCACTTGCGAAAATAGTAATAGGAAAATCTACTAAAGACCTACACATGCATACTACAAGATTTGAAGAGTAAAACATGCATAGTCAAAATCTGGGACATAATATGTACAAGTGGTGTAGCTTGCCTTCATCCGAGCAGCACTCTACACAACAGTACTCCTCAGCGCACTCCGAGCAATCTAACGAAACACAAATATAGATCCAATCACAATTTGCACAAAACAATGTCACGAAGGTGAATATGCATGCATGCAACATGGTAATATGCAAGGATGGATTCAATTTTGTCCAAGGGTTTTATTCAGGGGTGTTGTTGAGTTTGGGATGTCATTAGAATCGATTCCCCACAGATTTTAAGTATTTTGGGTTAATACCTAAATAAACAAGCTCATAATTAGATCTACACCTCCAATCTACCTCGAAACAGATCTGATCACTCTAAGCAAGTTATAACAATTTTTCACAGAAGATCTCAGAGATACAAAGCCAACGCAACAAGAATCAACTAAAACGGATCTACGAATATTTTTCTAGAATTAAAATACTCTAATATAAACTTTAAATCCTATTGCAAGATTGCTGCAGTAAACCAGCAATATTATTGTAGGTCTATGTTCTACTCAATTTTTCGAATCCAACGGTATATTATATGCAAATTTTGGACAAAAACTTGAATTACTATGAATTTTACAAGATTAAAGTGTTTTCTGCCTATTTCAAAGAAAAACAGAACGGCGGCCAGCTACGCGGCGCCAAGTGGCGGCTTGGGATTGGTCCAGGGGGGCACAGCGCTGACGCGGCGATGACGGGCGAGTGCCACGCGGCGTGACGCGATAGGGCGGTACCGGTTCGGTCTGTCCATTCTAATCTGGCCGTCGGATCGCGATCTAACGGACAGAGGGGAGCGCAGTGGCTTACCTGAGGCGGCGACGGCAGCGTGCTCGACGACGACGGTGAACGGCGGTGGCACGTCGGCGGTGGTGCTCGGCGGCGGTCCAACGACTTCCCGAGGTGGCGAAGTAGACGACGGCGTGGAGAATCTTCTCCCGGTTCCGTTCCCGCAGTCGGCGTCGCCTAATCCCTCCTCGAGCAGCGCTAGGCGGTGGCTGATCTTCACAAGCTCCGGTGAGACTCCGTCGACGAATTGCGGGCGGCGCAAGCTTCTGATCAAGGGGAAAACAGCATAGGAGACGTGGTCGTTAGCGAGGGAAGCGAGGGGCAGACAGAGGGAAGTTAAAGACCTCGGTTTTGATGGAAAGCTCACCCTCCGACGTTGCCGGCGGCAGAGCTCCGGCGATCTCGAAATCGGCAGCCCAGAGGCGGTTCTCGAGAAAAAAAGACTAGGGTTTTGGTGGGGTTCGTCGCGGGGATTAAAAGGGGCAGAGACTTGCGGCGGGGGTCGCGGAGTTCCTCTCCGAATCGGCCGGGAAGCCATTCTAGACGCGGCGACAGCGTTGGGAGTTCGTTCCGATCTCGTCGGAGGTGATGACGCGGTGGGGCCCGCCTGTCGGTGGCCGCGGACGCGCTGTGCGGGCTGCTGGCGGCGTCTGCTGGCGGCTACTGGGCCGGCCCACGCGCTACGCGCTACCCGCTCTGCCAGGCGGGGCGGTAGATAGGTCACGGGCTGGTTTAGCCCGCCCGCCAGGCTAGATTCCCTTTTTTTAATTCTTTTTTCATTATTTTTTTCTGTTTCACTAATTGTTCCATATCTTTTGTAAACGGACTCCGAATTAAGTGAGACCAGTCTCTAAAATTTTGTAAAAAGAAGAGGATTAGAATGGGGTTATCAAATAACACTTTTGGAAAGGTTTAGGAGGTTAGATTTTGTTTTACCCTTTTTAGTCTTTATATGACTATAGGGTTTAGGGAAAGTATTCGATGCGGCTTTAATTGTGTGATGCCATGATGCAAGGATATGATGCATGCTTCTAATAACATCTGCAATCGTAAAAATTTGGGATGTTACAAGTCCGAACTTGGGACCATGGTCACGAGAGAGATAATATCAATTGGATGTCTCCCCAAAAGAGATGAAACCTTTTATTGAATATTGTGTGTGTTTATCTGGCCAAATACCCCCACTATATATATGGGGAGGGGAGGTACTACCTCCCTCAAAGTCCCAGGATGGTACTAAAGGAGAGGAGAGGGGGAGGGGAGGCGCCGCCGACCACCCCCACGGCCCCCGCGCGGGAGGGCTGGCCCACTAGGGCGTCGGCCACCCCCTTGGCCCCTTTCTCCTCTTACCTTTCGCTAATGGGCCCTCTTCCCTCCGGAATTAGCCCATTAAGCCTTTTGACCTTTAAATTGATTTTCTCTTTTATTAAATAATTATGAATAAAAGATTAAATCAATATTTAACATTCATTCAAATATTATTCAATCTTTGTGGCTATGGAACATCTTCCACCTCCACTCCGGACATCCTCCGGACTTACCGAAACCCTTCCGGTTTTCTCTCTTCTATTCTTTGGCGATTCTACTAATCCTATAAACACTCTCTAAGCATCATCAAACCCTTAAGCGTGATACCCCACAGTTCGGGAACACTCCAGACATGGTCAGGATACTCCCAGACCAATGATCAATAGAGGGACCTGGATGGCCATGTGACCCATGTGCATTCCATGAAGATCTTTCGTCGTTTGAACCAGGACAGTCGTGTCTTATTCCCTTTGTCTCTCGACACTCGTATTGCCCGAGATCTGTTCAATGACATCACCATGTCGTGTTCAATCTTGTTACCAAACAATGCTACTTGACTCATTCGACAAGTAATATCCATGTGATCAAATCACATGTTGCGCAGCTATTGGATATAACTTCTCCGAGTGAGCCCTTGAGTATCTTTCCGTCACGTGGAAGGACAAATCCTGCTCTTGGCATATATTGCATGTACAGTTCCTCCGAATACCTGAACACACCTTTATTTTCACTGTATTATCAAGTGACGTTTGATGCTATATAAGCATTCTCGGGAGACAGTGATTGATATAGCCTCACGGTCTAAGGAATAGTCTATGAGGATCCATTTCTAATCATCGTAACTTGAAATTCGTGACATGATCGGGTCACGATGTTTAGGTTGGGTATTGGTTCATCATCTCATTCTCAAAATGATTAGACTTCATTTCTAACTGGCATAAATGCCACATGATTAGGAAAAGTTGATCATCTGTTGACCAATGAACCAGTGACTCGAGTTTCACTAGGAACCCCTGGTTGTTTATATATCACACATGTATTGATGTTTCCTCTCAATACAGTTATAGTATGGTATAAAACTTAATCATAAAATTTATTAAATATGATAATAATTCTTATTATTATTTGTCTCTAGGGCATATTTCCAACAGTCTCCCACTTGCACTAGAGTACAAATAAACTAGCTACATTTGTTCTTAATCATTGGCACCATATATCCGGTACCCCAAACTTGCTTGCTCATGGAAGAGGTTGAGTCTTGGCTGTGTACTTTATAGTCCCAAATCCTTTGCAACTTACTAATGTCACCTTGATTGACATTAATACTTTATCATGACATGATAACATCTTTGTGCATGCATCGTCGCTGTGGCAGCAGAACGAGGCTGGATTCCAGGAGCCTACAGTGACTTTAGATCAACCTCGAGGGCTTTCTCATGGGCATTATGCCCTAGGACACATCATTCTACGTTAAAAGCAAACTCACCCCGCCATAACATTATACAACACTTTAGATGGTACCCTTATCTATTATAAATGTATTCATCGAAACACGAGTGCACTCTGTGCAACTTTCAATGTTTTGTTCACCTCACTTCCTACTTGACTTTAGTTGGTTTTACAGGAGTTTCCAACATATTTCTTTATAACATAACTCTTTATGCTTTAAGATATGCCATCCTTTATGGATTTGGAAAACATGTATGCAGTTCTCTATTAGACACTGCGGACAAACTTAGCTCAACGTATCGTGATTTGAACTTAATCGCTTTTTAAACGTTTCTTATTGGATCATATATTATGTTAAGTTATCATCATGGTTTTGTAAGATAGAATCTATGTCTCAACATAGTGGATGATGATCATCCTTTTCTTTCTTTCAACCATTGATGTTAAACTTAATACTATTCCTAACTTGAGTTATTAAGGACTAGTTCCTTAATTAACTTCTATTCTGAAACCCTTTTCAGAATCCCTTAAGGAATACTACATAATATCATAATACACTTATTATCAACTTCTACGCCTTATAAATCATTATTTATCGGTACTTGCGCTTTTATTCTTAACACACTTAAGAATCACTCCTATAAGCTCCCACTGAAAATATGTTCCTAACATATTTGGGTATGAGTCACTACTCTTACTCAAACTATGTTCCTACATATTTGAATCTGAGACTTATATTGCTCCCACTCAAAAATATGTCATTCACATATTGTTTTAGGAAGACTTTTATAGCTCCCACTCAATTTCATGAAAATTGTATATCCACTCACTATTTTGAACGATTTCAAAATCCTTTGATCAAATATCAAATTTGGAGATTTACTATGAGATACTAGTACTTCACTAGTTTTAAATCCACTAGACATTTAGCACACTTGAATCAAATTCATTTGAATTCGTACAATACTTGAAAAATTGTGCTTTTGTCATTCACCCCCTTTTCCACTATGGCTTGGTAGTCATTTGGGAAAATTCCAAGTAACTCCTTTACTTTGTAAGATTCAGCAACGAGTTGCTTTCTAATCTCAAGGGAATTTTGCTTCTAGGATTTCTCATAATTCTAGTTTACCATTATTTCCTTAGTAGTTCTTAGGTATGTCATATTCTAGTAATCATGACAAATGATTCACAAATGTCTCCATACAAAATATGGGTTACATTTTGAATCCTACTTCATGTAGTGAAAACACCAGTGGGGAAAACACAATGATCATTATTCAAGATGATTCTTTCCTTTGTGAAGAGAATCGTTCAGGAACGTTTTCCGTTGTGCTTCTCAACACTCTGATGCAGGGTTTTGAATCCTCATCGTGTTTTTTCACTATCTTCCATTTGCTCCATAATCGAGAAATATCATTGAATGTGAACTTTCTCAAGAATGCACCAAAATCCAAGCAATACAAGTTTTGCTTCTCTTTTGGTTTCATCTATGGATTCGTATTCAAAGTTTCCAATGAATACTCTACAAAGACTTATTCGCTATTGTTTTGGTTATATCAAATAACCCCAAAACTTTTACGACGATCCATACTAGATATGGAGCCGATCTCACGAATCCAGATGGTTCACTATATGTTCTAATTGAGTGCTAACTATTTCTAGCTAATGGTCTCTACATCTACACTACAACGATTTATTTGTCGCCATCTATTCACCCATTTTGATATCTAATATCACATTGTGATGCTTTGCATTTTGACATTTCAAATGCATTGCATTCCACAATTTCTTTTATGCAATTCTTATAAAGTCGAATTTCATTACTATTGATCAAATCGTACTAATTAGATTCTCTTTTATCTTTAATACCCTTTGTTTGATGAAACACTTTGATCATATCAAATAGTTTCATACTTATGTTTCCTTTGGTAAACTTCTTTACACATTTAAACAATCATATAATGATAATTACCATTATGTCAAAACACAATACATTGAATATGTATTTACTTTCAACAATTCATCAAACACTTTGTATTCAAGTACTACATGGTGTTCAAGTTATTTTGCCGAACTTAGGCAAGATTCATATGTGACAAGAAATCGAATGTCTTTCACATATTATCATATAACTTCGAATTTAAACAATGGTTTCATATCATTAAGTTGGGTAATTTCAAGGCATTTCAATATTTTACAAATGTTCATGCATTATCAATTAGTTTCAAAAACTAGGATAATTCACACATAATCAAACAAGATATGAACACAGATAGAAATCATTCATAAAAGTGGAACAACTATTTGTTACAAACTCATATGAATAACCGTCTCACAAAGTGTGAGACACACTAAAGAAGTTCACAATCTTTTGATTACAATAACTATCCAAAACATAAACTAAATGATAAATGTTGAGGGAGAGTGTCGTTGGCCATCATCATCATGCTCGCCATCAACACGCAACGTCACCTCTTCTCCAGCAAGCACCTCTATGCAGAAGGACCTGTTTTCAGTAAAACAGAACAATTATCAAATATACTTAACACTACAAATGTGTTTGCAAGATTATAACATTTATAAAATTGTATATCAAATATATACCTTTGTCATTGATGACCTCAGCAACAATGGGTTCAACTATCACATTCCAGAGATGTGATATGAACCTGTGGAAATCCTGTGTTTCCACGTCGCCTCTCATAATGCAAGTCCAAACTTGTGATTGGTAGCTTGGTGGCAGCGACCGCAGCACAACGCCATTTGCAAAATATCCCATCATCTAGCTATTCAGGAAGTATACAGGCCTCATGTACGGATCATGCATGCGCTCCAACTGGTCATCAAGCGAAGAGTTCTCATCCATCTTAATGGAGAGGAAGTCTCCCATTAGCTCATGCTCCCATATGCGTGCTTGTTCCACCAAATGTGTCCTAAGCTGGCATTACCGTACGAGGGTCAACGTTACCCACGACAGGCCACAGCTCGTCCACCATTCCAAAATGCATTGTAGCTGACATGAAGGAGGCCGTCTCCCGACGGTAATTGCGGTCTTCCCGCTGCTCTGGGGTCTCTATATCACTGAGCTGATCCAAATCCATCTTGTTGAGTATGTAGTCGACCACGTTATTCTCACTAAGGAGAATGTGGAGACGCGTAACCCATATAGAGAAGTTTGATTCGTCTAACCTGAGCTTCTCTCCTTCTAACTAACCAATCATCAACAGGAAAGGTTGCATCTCTACATTTATAATTGCAAAAGGAATTTAGACTAAGTTTATAATTAAATGAGTTAATAATAAGTCCACTCAAAAACACCTATCCCCTGAAGGGTTCTAGTGATAACACGACCCATTTTCCCCACATCTCCCCCGATCATTACGGCCATCAATGTGGGTTCTAGGGTGGACGCTAAACGTCGGTCAGATCATTCATGCGACTCGTGCTCGATCTTTCGACCATCCGCATTCTGAGTCCATGTCTCTATAATGTGCTAGGCTCGCCAACTCAACCTTAGTGTATTTTCTGTGCAACATGGCTTACACCCACTATATGCAAACATAGATATGTCTGACACATGCTCATCACGGCCTGCCTCATACTGAAGAACTTTCTTGGTGGTGCGCACTAAGGGGAAATACAATCATTGGTAATTTTTAACAGGGATCATCTTATTAGGCTACCGTCGAGTATCTAATACTAGCACACAATAAGATATACAAACAACAACATTGAATGTAAATGCGATGTGATATGGTCTTTCACGTCGTGATCTCCATCCGTCGTCACCAGATTCCGGCTCCAGGTTCCGGCACCGTAGACACTAGGGTACTGGTGTCTTTCCAGCGTGGTAGTCAGTCACCTTCGTGACTATCTACTACTACATAACATAAGGTAATCACTTTACCTTTGCCACAACCATATCACAAAGCAATGCCCCCTGCAAAACAAAGTTAGACGCCTCTACTTTATCTTTGCATATTTTACGTGGCTGAATGGGCTTTCACACAAGAACCGTTCTTACCGAAGAACTTTCACCACAACGTTGATCAAGTAGTTGTCTATACTACACCCCTTTCGGGGCCCTCCGTTGCAAATGGCATACCAACTAATGCGAGAGAGAGAGAGAGAGACACTCCCCAAAGCCACTTTATCGGTACAAGCCATATGTCAAGCGTGGACTAGTCTCGCAAATGAACGTGTAAAGTCGGTTGGGGCCGCTTCATCAAGCATTGCTGCGGTATACACAAGTACACGTGGGAGGGTAACAAATAAAAGATCAACACCCACATGCTAAATATTGTGTGTTCTACCCGTACTAGCATTACTACGCATAGATCTAGCTCTAATACCACTTTAGGGGTTCCATGTATGAAAACAATATTTTTTTACCCTACTCCCCTGAACCCCTGATGTTGCCATGACCTATCTATTAGTAATGCAGTAACAGGAGGGGATTTTTGTGAACTTACCCTTGAAGACCGAAAAGCATTGTCAACACTCAGGAGAGTGTGGTTGATGTAGATGATCTGAAGCCAACCTCAAGGTTGTGATGAAGTCATTGCGCTTCTGCGGCTCCAACGACTTGAGTGCCTCAAGTGTGACACCTTGCAGGGAGTTACATGCGTCTGGTGCCTGATGATGACTCCCGCTTCCCCGATCTAGCAGCAATTGCGGAAGTAGAGCTCCTGGATCCGAATCCCGCAGCGCGACGGTGCTCCGCGATGAAGATGTCTCTCTCGCGCAGTCCGAACATGGGACCATGGTCACGAGAGAGAGAGAGAGAGAGAGAGAGAATATCAATTGGAGGTCTCCCCAAAAGAGAGGAAACATTTTATTGAATATTGTGTGTATTTATTTGGCCAAATACCCCCACTATATATAGGGGGAGGTACTACCTCCCTCAAAGTCCCGCGGTGGGACTAAAGGAGAGGAGAGGGGTGGGGGAGGCACCGCCGGCCACCCCCATGGGCCCCACGTGGGGGGGGTGGCCCACTAGGGCACCGGCCACCACTTGGCCCCTTTCTCCTCTTGCCTTTCCCTAATGGGCCCTCTTCCCTCCGGAATTGGCCCATTAAGCCTTTTGACCTTTAAATTGATTTTCTCTTTTATTAAATAATTATGAATAAATGATTAAATCAATATTTAACATTCATTCACAAATTATTCAATCTCTATGGCTATGGAACACCTTCCACCTCCACTCTAGACATCCTCCGGACTTACCGAAACCCTTCCGGTTTTCTCTCTTCTATTCTTTGGTGATTCTACCGATCCTATAAACACTCTCTAAGCATCAAAAAACCCTTAAGCGTGATACCCCACGGTTTGGGAACACTCCAGACATGGTCGGGACACTCCTGGACCAATGATCAACAGAGGGACCCGGATGGCCATGTGACCCCTGTGCATTCCACGAAGATCTTTTGTCGTTTGAACTGGGACAGTCGTGTCTTATTCCCTTTGTCTCTCGACACTCGTATTGCCCGAGATCTGATCAGTGGCATCACCATGTCGTGTACAATCTCGTTACCGAACAATGCTACTTGACTCGTTCGACAAGTAATATGCTTGTGATCAAATCACACGTTGCGCTGCTATTGGATATAACTTCTCCGAGTGGGCCCTTGAGTATCTTTCCGTCACGTGGACGGACAAATCCCGCTCTTGGCATATATTGCCTCTATGGTTCCTCCGAATACCTGAACACACCTTTATTTTCACTGTATTACCAAGTGACGTTTGATGCTATCTAAGCATTCTCGGGAGACAGTGATTGATATAGCCTCACGATTTAAGTAATAGTCAATAAGGACCCATTTCTAATCATCGTAACTTGAACTTTATGACATGATCAGGTCACGATGTTTAGGTTGGGTATTGGTTCATCATCTCATTCTTAGAATGAGTTGACTCCATTTCCAACTGGCATAAATGCCACAAGATCAGGAAACCTTGATCATTTGTTGACCAATGAACTAGTGACTAGAGTTTCACTGGGAACCCCTGGTTGTTTATATATCACACGTGTATTGATGTTTCCTCTAAATACAGTTACAGCATGATATAAAAATTAATCATAAACTTTATAAAATATGATAATAATCCTTATGATTATTTGTCTCTAGGGCATATTTCCAACAGCTAACGCATCGTCGGATCCCAAGGCTAGGCCTGACACGCCTTGTCAGGCACAGTTGACTCCGGTTCTTGGGCCGTGCCTGGCCTAGGAGAGGGTGGTTCCATGGTCCTTCCGGGGCTTGGTAGAGGCCGCTCCTCGGCCTCGCTGCCCCCAACAGTGCCCTTGCCCTCCTTCTAGGGCACCACCCGGAAGGAGGGGCGGGACCACCTTGTGCAAGTCGTTGTCCTTTCCTTCTTGGCCGCACCCGGTTGGCAGGTCGTGGGGCGTCTAGTAGCCTTTGTCTCACCCATAGGCACCTACAACATAGCTGAGACTTAGTCTCTATATGCTCATCATGATAGAACCATACCTGATTGGAGCACTTGGTGCTTGTATCCTGGCGATGCCCTTGCCAGCCAAGCCATACATCAATTGGGTCGTTGACCGCTGGGTCCTGGCCCACGCGCTCAGGCGTAATGCGAAGGACCCCCGATCCCATTATGCCGACAGAAGCCCCTAGGCAAGGGTAGGCAACTTGTGACACAGATTTCGGTTTTGACGAAGAGGTTGTTGCTGGGCTTCGCCCTTCAATAGCGCGTCGGCCCAGTCCACATCGCGGGAAGCACAACACGACTAGACGACATGCCTTCCCATCCCTCAGAGCAGATGTGCACGTGCATGCGCACTCAAGTGGCCACGGGACTGCCGAGCCACGCATTGGCTTCCGCGACAGCCCGCATTGACTGTGCCGCTTTGATTCCTGCAAAATAACTTTGGTGGGGCATGATCGTTGCCCTCCCATGAGCTGGTGAGGTGGGCAGCAACTGTTCCCTCTTCATTCTGCTATAAAAGGGAGGGAAGGTGCGGGGTTGCCATGGAATTCATCCCTAGGTATGATTGGTTACCCACCATGGATTTATTTTGATCCATGGATGCATCATAATTATGTACATCATGAACAGGTATTGCCAAATCATTATTCATATGATTAGTTGCAATTTTGTTGCTAATCCAAGAGGATGAATGCTTGAAGTTCATAATCATATTTGTTGTTGTGTTTAATTCGGGTATACATACTTTGGTGGATGGATTATGCATGCCCATTGGGGCAAAGATATATGGCCGGTATTTATTTTATCGCCCTTAGATCATTATCCAATCATGGCTGATGTGGTGTTCTAACATCGTTCTTAGTGTTACTTGAGATAGAGGCAAGGTATGCATTCAGTAGCGATTGTGCTTATGCTTATGTGTTGATAATTTGGCTTATAAATCTTTAAAATCTATGAAAGGCCAAATTGTCTTTAATGTCATTATTAGGCGTAGATGTTGAGCATGATATTGATATTGATCTTGTCTCTCTAGTACCATGGAGATTACATTTCGATTGATCAGTTTTAAAAGCAATAACCAATGTGTTGGTATTGTTTATTTATCTCCTTATGATACTGTTTTATGAAGTCTCATGTCGCTTATAATATCTTGCACAAACCATATAGCCGAATGTGAAGCTTTGTTATTCGTGCTAGAACTTTTTAATTACTATAGGTGCTACACATATTGAGGCTTCTAGTGATTCGTTGTGAGTAGTGCAACAATGTCCATGGTTTACCAAAGTTTTGACGAATCACTTGTTATTTATTTTGATACAAGTCTAGATGAATTTCATCTTGTATTGATTTATCATTGCTCATACTCTAGACATGGAAACTGAAGTGCAAATGAGTTGGCTCAAAAAACATCCAGCCACCATTTTATTCATGATATATTTCATATTCCACAAGAGCCGATTCTTTGTTTCGCCAACATAGGTAAGGCCGAATTGGAGAACACCGCTTCAGCCTCTAATGAAAGATCAAGTGCAGGTGAAGATGAAGAATAGAGGAAGCCCATTGTTTATTACATGATAATCTAAACCAAAGGGTGAACATGATAGTTTGGTTGATTTTCAAATGCTCATTAATAGGTAATGATCTTTATTGCTGAACCCTTGGTGATATTCTTCTTGAGCAACATGAATCAATACCTGGTCGGGATCATTCTAGGTGTTGTTCATGAAGGAAATTATGATATTCATCAAATTCAGGATGAGCACATATGGCCAATATAGATTTATCACCCTAAGACAACCAATGTCCGATGGAGTGTTGACATCGTCCTTAGACTAAAAGTGGAGCAAGTTATTTTTTGGCACGCAAGCTCTGCTAGAAAACAGGGGCATGTGTTGGCACTCGTTTTGGGCTCATAGCTAATCAAGGCAATGGTGAGAGACACTCGAAAAGGTCCACTTGAGGATTATTAATCGTCACCAAAGAGGCACCATATCAAGTCAAGCCATGATTAGGCTTAATAGCCGATTATGCTAGTGTTCAGAAAAGACTCGGAGACTGATATATGGAGGCTTCAACTATAACTCCTTTACGATGACCTCAAATGAAAAAGTGCTGAGTGTGAAAGTTGTCCGCCTCGTCGAAACAGGAAATTTTGGTTTTTGAATCGTCTCAATCCGAGTCAGTATGCAAATTTGAGAGCCAAAATACTGCCAGAGACCGAATTAGCCCGGCCAGAACGAGGGGTCGCCGGACCACAGACCATGTCTCACCTTAGGAGAGAGCAATGGACCTGGGCGACCCAAAAGACCTCCTATTCGGTCAATCTGCTTACGACTTAATTTCAGCGGTCAAGATCAACTCGGATGGAAAAGTGCAAAACATGAATGTTCTTCGTTTTTTCGAGATGAACAACTTTTATTTTGGAGTCAACTTCTTTGAGTAAGTATATGGCCTCCAGAACCAAGATACGGTCGAATTGAGTTAAATTCGTTCGATTTAAATCCGAGTTTGATATAAAAATAAGGGGAAAAGTCCATCAAGATCAGATCATATGAAAAAGTGTCGAACATCAAAGTTGTTCCCTGTTTCAAGACGCACAACCTTGCTTTTTACGGCATTTTGATCCTAGGTCGTTTACTATCTCAAAAGTGGTCCTGAAGGTACAGGCAAATTTTTGACCGAACAGTTACGCAAATTTCGGGTTTGCTTGTTCGAGTTGGACACCAATTAGGGTTTTGGACGTGAATCCAACCCTCTTTCTTGCAGAAAAGTCCAGACGCTCCTTATATATGTGAGGGTGCAGGCCGATTGAAGCAACACCAATCGAACAAACAAATCTACTACTTTTTTGTGTTCATCTACTTTTTATCTCTCTTCCTTGTATCTTGATTCTCGTTCTTCCACAGTTCTTCATACCAGAGGGCTGTGAATCCACGAGGCTCTAGGGGCGGTCAGGCCGACCTAGGGCAGCCCATAGCCATCGTGCCGCCCTGACGGGGTCCCTCCCCGGCGAGCAGGGTTTCGGGTCTTCAAAAGCGCCCGCTGGACTATCTTGCGTACCACGCTTCCGGTGAGCCTCCATCGACACATGCTGCCGCGCATCGCGCTCGGCACCGAGGGTACACGGTGATGTGTTCGTGTGCGAACACTCATCATGATTGAACCATACCTTCTTGGAGCACTTGGTGCTTGTATCCTAGCGATGCCCTTGTCGGCCAAGCCATACATCGGCTAGGTCGCTGACTGGTGGGTGACCTCGATCCCATTACGCCGATAGGATTTGAAACATGAAAACTACTGACGCAGAGCACATGAGCTAAGGTGACACGGTTGACAGGACAACACGACCGATAGCGTGAATTTACTTGACAACACTAGGCGCATATATCCTCGTTATTGCTATTTTTAATCTTTGTTTACTCAAAAGCTGGAACAGCCGCCGCCATGCGTCTCTGCATTGGACTTCCATTCCCATTGTCTACAAGCATATTAGAAGCGCATTGATGGTTCCACCGTTCCCCTGACTCGCAAAAACCACTCTTCTTCTTCCTATCCTCTACCTTCTACTTTCCTCCGCCGTCTTATTTTCGTCTTCTCCATGCCGCCATGGAAGGTTACACTCAAGATACGAGATTCATTTCCCATGGAATACGAAGATATACGTCATCTACACCAACCAAGAGGAGACAATGGTGCGAGTCCTGAGGATGTACGAGGATTGGCTTGAGAAAGACGAGGACAAGTTCATAGGATTGGACCTCGAGTACACCAAGGAGGACCTAGAGTACGAAAATGATGTTGTCGTCATTCAACTAGCCATGAGGTAACACGTCCTCGTCTACCACTTCTCTTGGTTTGTAGATCTGCTCTCTGTAGTTAACCTCTTTCAGGGTTTTCTTATTTTTAAATGGTCACTTGTATGGTTTTAATCAGTTGATCTTGCCTTTACTAAACTGTCATAGTCCCAAAATTTATTGAAATGTTGATCTTGCAAGTAGTGCAATCTTTCCATATGCTCATCTTGCATGTACTGAATTCTTTTAGTACCAGATGAATTATGACTAGGTAACTTTCAGAGTGTTGATCTTGGATTTACTAAATTTTTGTAGTTTCAAATTTTATCTAGTTATGATATTGCATTGACTAAGCAGTCATAGTCCCAAATTTTATTATAGTGTGGATCTTGCAAGTACTACATTTTTATAATTCCTAGGCACAAGTGGATCGATATACCGAGTCTTGTCAAGATCAAAGGGGGGTCGAGGAGGGATGGAATGGCTCGTCTCTCAACTAAAATCATCGATTAGTCGTACAACAAAATGAAGTTAGATTTCCCTGAAGATCGGCATGATTTCTGGGAGGAGAGGCCGCTGTCTGAGATAAACTTGAAGTACGCAGCCATAGATGCTTACGTGACCTACCAGTTGTTCGTTTAGATCAATTTATTTCTACATTTCCTCGTGTTTTTCCCTAGTTGCAAGAGGGGAGACAAACAAAGGGGAGCCCTTTGTTGGAAATGCAATTTAGATGAGTGTGACGCTGAACATGCAAAGAGAGAGGTTGTAGCTAAAGAAGCAAACAGAAAGGCTGAAGCTGAAGCAGCAAATAGAGACGCAGCATCTTCCAGCGGCAACAACTTGGCATGTGATGCATTGCTCTTTGCGCTGCTGGATGCTGAAGATAGGGAAGTCAACGCTACTTCCAGGTGGGATGAACTTGCATTTGGTAAGCTGTGGGAGGCCAATAAGAAAAGCGACACCTGGGATGATGGCAGTTGGTCTCCTAGGAAAGATGGCAAGCGCCTCAACTGGTTTGATGAGAAGTGAATTAAATTTTACTTCTTTGTGTTACGTTTCTGTATGTTTTTGTAAGTGTCCAGTAACTTGTCAAGATGGCAGCTTGTTAACTGGCAGTTTTCAGAGCACCTTGTTTCCTCTCTAGCTAATAGTTATGTTTCTTTTTGCCCAAATTGGTAGTAAATCTAATGCAACTTTTCTTTTTGATCATTTGTTCCTTCTAGCCCTCGTTTTTTCCTGATCTGGTAGAAAATCTAGAGTAGCAAATCACACCGGCAAAATACATACATTCACAAAATAAAACAAATGTAGATATAGTTGTGCGCAGCTAAATATGATATAGTGATATATAGTAAGGGTGCTTAACGAGGTTCGATACATTCATTGCTCAGTAGCCATCACACACAACATACATAAATAAAAGAAGCTGATTTACAACAATAGTAGCCAGATAAACGTTCAGCCCATCCTGGCATGCGCCTCTGCCTCCTCCCTCTGGCACTTCCTCCACTTCTTGATGCCCAGTCCCTTGATCTTGGGTACCTTGAGCTTGATCGGAGGCATGCGACCCTGTTCGATGGCCACCCGGTGGAGGTTGCGGAGGTGAATGCCAAGAGCCTGGTGTTTAGCAATGTAGTCATTGACGTTCATGGTCTCGCCAACTTCGGGGATGCCGGTTCTCAAGCCCTCTGCATGCATCACGACACAGTTGAATTTGGTGTCGGTGTGTCTCTTCCTACAGAAGGGGCACCTGTAGACACCACCAGTGAAGTAGGCATCATACTGGCCCGTCTACAGCCTCCTCAGAATCTGACGAGTCTTGGTGTGCTTGGACTCATCGTTGCTGCAGACATCGCTGCCATACACCTGCTGGAAAAAATAGAGTGCATGATAATAAGGACATGATTGATATCCCTTGATTGTCGGGATTGATTTTTTGCATAAATTAACCGACTGAGATCCATTGACACAAGATCAAACAAAATAAAATAGGATTGAATGAGAATAGGAGGGTTCATCGAAACACTAGATCAATTTACCATCCAACACAATAGGATTAGATGATGTAAGAATATCGATCTAGCATCCAACGATTGAAATGCGAACAACTGAACCATAATAACCCAAGATCTAACATCCAACGATGCGAATGGGAGAAGAACTAGGGAAGGGGAGCAAACCCTAGTTACCTCCGACCATGGGTCGTCAATGCTGGTGTCGTATAGGTTCACCAGAGAGATATACTCCTCCAAATCGTAGGGGTCCAAGTAGAGCGGGATCTGTCCATGACCGATTGGGGCCTCCTCACCAGCAGGGGCCTCCTCACCAGCAGCTACGTTGGAAGCAGGGACGGGGGCCTGGATGGGGACGACGATTGGCTTTGATGCTTCGACGGGGGCCTGAACACAGACGGAGGCTTCATGTAATCCCTCGAGGGGGGCGAAACGGAGATGGGGGCCTCCTCGCCAGTGGCCTTGGAGGCGACGATGCCCACCGCATCCTCCTTCACCATCACCGACTTGGTTGGGGTTTTCTCGGGAGTTTGCAGAAGGTGATGGGACAGTGGAGACGGTTGCACGAGGAGAGTGAGCGAGAGTGAGAGTGGGTAGGTGGACAGGGAGAGGGAGAGGGGATCTATAATAAAGGTGAAGGGAAGGGACGTTTCGTTGAACCACCGTGCATCACGTACTAAACGCTTAGGGTACTTCACCATGCACCGCGACACGTGCACAATACATCATGTATTTTCTTAGTCCATGCATGGTGGTTCTGCATTCAGCCGCATGCAAAGGGCGCATACACAATTTCTAAGTACGAAGGTTGTCACAGCCATAAAATTGGCAACAAAAGATAATTAAAAGGAAATGTATAGGAGGAGGTAGGTGGTTATACGGTGAGACTTGTGGGTTTTTGCTAGATTGGCTAGAGGGAGGCGTGGATGAGTGTGAGGGACACGACTAAGGCGGAGATGTTAGGTATCCTCTAGGTCCCCCCTCCTCGAGGCCCATTTGGTGGCACCATAGGTAGCTCTTCGGCCTCCGGCTAACGCATGGAATTTCTTGCGATAGAGGGCCTAGTTGGAAGTGAGACTAAGAGCGCGCTGCATAAAAATGGGATATGCCTTATTAAAATCTAGTGGCACTAAATTACAGCGCCCGTCGATGACCATGCACTCGATAACCCCGTTACCCTGTGCATGTGTTGTAACGTAGTAGCAGTAGGATTTTCAAACATGATTAAATGTGACATGACCACTTGACAAATTATTTAATGTACGGCATCGTGTTCCTTCTTGTAGAAGTGACGCTGAGAGAGACGTCCATGCGTTTTCACGATGTACTGTGAAGGGAATGTCGCGTGCAACGATTCGTGTTGGATCACAGTGGATCAACGGTTGGTGCGCATGATCCGCGTGACAACTGTGTCAAACAATCAAGGCGTAGTAGCCAGAGTGAGCACACGTTTGGGCTTTTATGTGATTTGTGACTTGGAGAGAGGGCAAAACTGAGTAGTATCAAAAAACCAAGGGCAGAAGAGACTAAGGGATTCAAATAGAAAATAGAAAGATATTTTTAAATGGAAAGTGAGTGTTTTATACAATGAAATACGTCTTGGCATACATCAAATTATTTGAAATTCAAGAACACATGCAATGTCACTCTAGCATGTGTCCAACCATGTCAAGGAACCCTAGCAACATGAGGAGATTCAACTGCCACATGCAGTGGAGCACCAGTTTGAAATATATTGCATCACCACCCCCACTTGGATATGTGTGTGTCATTGTGGTTTGGAAAAGAACACATGCAATGTCACTCCAACATGTGTCCAACCATGTCTAGGAACCCTAGCAACATGCTGGCATTCAACTGCCACACGCAACGGAGCACCAATTTGAAAGATGTTGCATCACCACACCCACTTGGATGTGTGTGTGTGTCATTGTGGTTTGGAAAATAACACATGCGATGTCACTCAAGCATGTGCCCAACCATGTCTACGAACCCTGGCAACATGCAAGGATTCAACTGCCACATGCTATGGAGAACCAGTTTGAAAGATGTTGCATCACCACACCCACTTGGATGTGTGTGTATCATTGTCGTTTAGAAAAGAACACGTGTAATGTCCTTCCAATATGTGTCCAACCATGTCTAGGAACCCTAACAACATGCTGTGATTTAACTACCAAATGCAGTAGAGCACTAGTTTCAAAGATGTTGCATCCCTAGACCCACTTGGATATGTGTGTGTATCATTGTGGTTTGGAAAAGAACACATGCAATGTCACTCCAGCATGTGTCTAACCATGTCCAGGAAACCTAGCAACATGCTAGGATTCAAGTTCCACATGTAGTGGAGCACCAGTTTGAAAGATTTTGCATCACCACACCCACTTGGATGTGTGTGTATCATCGTGGTTTGGAAAAGAACACATGCAATGACACTCCAACATGTGTCCAACCATGTCCAGGAACCCTAGCAACATGATGGGATTCAACTGCCACATGTAGTGGAGCACTAGTTTGAAATATGTTGCATCACCAAACCCACTTGGATGTGTGTGCGTGTATCATTGTGGTTTGGAAAAGAACACGTGCAATGTCACTCCAATATGTGTCCGACCATGTCTAGGAACCCTAGCAACATGATGGGATTCACCTGACACATGCAGTGGAGCATCAGTTTGAAAGATGTTGCATCATCGCACCCCACTTAGATGTGTGTGTCTGTGTGTATCATTGTGGTTTGGAAAATAACACATGCAATGTCACAATAGCATGTGTCCAACCATGTCCAGGAACCCTAGCAACATGTTGGGATTCAACTGTCACATGCAGTGGAGAACCAGTTTGTAAGATGTTGCATCACCACACCCACTTGGATGTGTGTGTGTATCATTGTCGTTTGGAAAAGAACACATGTAATGTCACTCCAGCATGTATCCAACCATGTATAGGAACCCTAGCAACATGCTGGGATTTAACTGCCACATGAAATAGAGCACCCGTTTGAAAGATGTGGCATCACTACACCCACTTGGATATGTGTGTGTGTATCATTGTGGTTTGCAAAAGAATAGATGCAATGTCACTCCATCATGTGTCCAACAATGTCCAGAAACCCTAGAAACATGCTGGGATTCAGCTTCCACATGTAGTGGAGCACCAGTTTGAAATATGTTGCATCACCACACCCACTTGGATGTGTGTGTGTGTATCATCGTGGTTTGGAAAAGAACACATGCAATCTCACTACAGCTTGTGTCCAACCATGTCTAGGAACCCAAGCAACATGGTGGGGTTCAACTGCAACATGAAGTGGAGCATTAGTTTGGAAGTTGTTGCATCACCACACCCACTTGGATGTGTGTGTGTATCATGTGGTTTGGAAAAGAACACATGCAATGTCACTCCAACATGTGTCCAACCATGTCCAGGAACCCTAGCAACATGCTGGGATTCAACTGCCACATGCAGCGGAGCACCAATTTGAAATATGTTGCATCACCACACCCACTTGGATATATGTGTGTGTGTCATTGTGGTTTGGAAAAGAACACATGCAATGTCACTCAAGCATGTGCCCAACCATGTCTGGGAACCCTAGCAACATGCAAGGATTCAACTACCACATGCAGTGGAGCACCAGTTTGAAAGATGTTGCATCATCGCACCCACTTGGATGTGTGTGTATCATTGTTGTTTGGAAAACAACAAATCCAATGTCACAACAACATGAGTCCAACCATGTCCAGGAACCCTAGAAACATGATGGGATTCAACTACCACATGCACTGGAGCACCAGTTTGAAAGATGGTGCATCACCACTCCCACTTAGATGTCTGTGTGTATGTATCATTGTGGTTTGGAAAAGGACACGTGTAGTGTCACTCCAGCATGTGTCCAACCATGTCCAGGAAACCTAGCAACATGCTGGGTTTCAATTGGCACATGAAGTAGAGCACAAGTTTGAAAGATGATGCATCACCACACCCACTTGGATGTGTATGTACCATTGTGGTTTGGAAAAGAACACATGTAATGTCACTCCAGCATGTGTCCAACCATGTCCAGGAACCCTATCAACATGCTGGGATTCAACTACCACATGCAGTCGAGCACCAGTTTGAAAGATGTTACATCACCACACCCACTTGGATGTGTGTGTGTATCATCGTGGTTTGGAAAAGCACATGCAATGTCACTCCAGCATGTGTCTAACCATGTCTAGGAACCCTAGCAACATGATGGGATTCAACTGCCACATGCAGTGTAGTACCAGTTTGAAAGATATTGCATCACCACACCCACTTGGATGTCTGTGTGTGTATCATTGTGGTTTGGAAAAGAACACATTCAATGTCACACCAGCATGTGTCCAACCATTTCCAGGAACCCTAGCAACATGATGGGTTTCAACTGCCAAATATACAGTGGAGCACCAGTTTGACAGATGATGCACCACCACACCTACTTGGATGTGTTTGTGTACCATTGTGGTTTGGAAAAGAACACATGTAATGTCACTCCAGCATGTGTCCAACCGTGTACAGTAACCCTATCAACATGCTGGGATTCAAATGCCACATGAAGTGGAGCACCAATTTGAAAGATGTTACATCACCACACCCACTTGGATGTGTGTGTGAGTAATATTGTGGTTTGGAAAATAACACATGCAATGTAACTCCAGCATGTGTCAAACCATGTCCAGGAACCCTAGCAACATGCTGCGATTCAACTGCCAACATGAAGTGGAGCACCGATTTGAAAGATGTTGTATCACCATGCACAGACAGTTGGATGTGTGTGTATGTGTATCATTGTGGTTTGGAAAAGAACACATGAAATGTCACTCCAGCATGTGTCCAACCATGTCCAGGAACCATAGCAACATGCTGTGATTCAACCGCCACATGCCATGGACACCAGTTTGAAAGATGTTGCATCACCAGACCTACTTAGATGTGTGTGTATCATTGTGTTTTGTAAAATAATACATGCAATGTCACTCTAGCATGTTTCCAACCATGTGCAGGAACCCTAGAAACATGCTGGGATTGAACTGCCACATGCAATGAAGCACCAGTTTGAAAGATATTGCATCACCACACCCACTTGGTTGTGTGTGTGTATCATTGTGGTTTGGAAAATAACACATACAATGTCACTCCAGCATGTGTCCAAGCATGTCCAAGAACCTTAGTAACATGCTGGGATTCAACTGCCACATGAAGTGGAGCACCAATTTGAAAGGTGTTGCATCAGCACACCCACTTGGATGTGTGTGTATGTATCATTGTGGTTTGAAAAATAACACATGCAATGTCACTCTATCTTGTGTCCAACCATGTCCAGAAAGCCTAGCAACATGCTGCGATTCAACTACCACATGCAGTGGAGAACCGGTGTGAAAGATGTTGCATCACCAGACCCACTTGGATGTGTGTGTGTGTGTGTGTGTCATTATGGTTTGGAAAAGAACATATGTAATGCCACTCCAACATGTGCCCAACCATGAACAGGAACCTTAGCAACATACCGGGATTCAACTGCCACATATAGTGGAGCACCAGTTTGAAAGATGTTGCATCACCACACCCACTTGGATGTTTGTGTGTGTGTATCATTGTGGTTTGGAAAACAACACACGCAATGTCATTCTAGCATGTGTCCAACCATTTCTAGGAACCCTAGCAACATGCTGGGATTCAACTGCCACATGCAGTGGAGCACTATTTTGAAAGATGATGCATCACCACACCCACTTGGATGTGTGTGTATCATTGTGGGATGGAAAAGAACACACAAATTTCCCTCTAGCATGGGTCCAACCATATCCAGGAACCCTAGCAACATGCTAGGATTCAAATGCCACATGAAGTGGAACACCAGTTTGAAAGGTGTTGCTTCACCACACCCACATGGATGTGTGTATCATTGTGGTTTGGAAAAGAACACATGAAATGTCAGTCCAACATGTGTCCAACCTTGTCTCGGGACCGTAGAAACATGCTAGGATTCAACTGCCATATGCAGTGGAGCACTAGTTTGAAAGATGTTATATAACCACACATACTTGGATGTGTGTGTGTGTGTGTGGATCATTTTGGTTTGGAAAATAACACATGCAATATCACTCCAGCATGTGTCCAACTATGTCAAGGAACCCTAGCAACATGATGGGATTCAACTTCCACATGCAGTGGAACACCAATTTGAAAGATTTTGCATCACCACACATAGTTGGATGTGTGTGTATATGTATCATTGTGGTTTGGAAAAGAACACATGTAATATTACTCCAGCATGTGTCCAACCATGTCTAGGAACCATAGCAACATGCTGGGATTCAACCGCCACATGCAATGGACACCAGTTTGAAAGATGTTGCATCACCCGACCCACTTAGATGAGTGTGTGTGTATCATTGTGGTTTGGAAAAGAACACATGCAATGTCACTCTAGGATGTTTCCAACCATGTGCAGGAACCCTAGAAACATGTTGGGATTCAACTGCCACACGCTATGGAGCACCTGTTTGAAAGATATTGCATCACCACACGCACTTGGATGTGTGTGTGTATTATTGTGGTTTGGAAAAGAACACATGCAATGTCACTCCAGCATGTGTCCAACCATGTCCAAGAACCATAGTAACATGCTGGGATTCAACTGCCACATGCAGTGGAGCACCAATTTGAAAGGTGTTGCATCAGCACACCCACTTGGATGTGTGTGTATCATTGTGGTTTGGAAAATAACACTTGCAATGTCACTCAATCTTGTGTCCAACCATGTCCAGAAACCCTACCAACATGCTGCGATTCAACTGCAATATGCAGTCGAGAACCAGTGTGAAAGATGTTGCATCGCCAGACCCACTTGGATGTGTGTGTGTGTGTCATTATGATTTGGAAAAGAACACATGCAATGTCACTCCAGCATGTGCCCAACCATGTACAGAAACCCTAGCAACATACCAGGATTCAACTACCACATGAAGTGGAGCACCAGTTTGAAAGATGTTGCATCACCACACCCACTTGGATGTCTGTGTGTGTATCATTGTGGTTTGAAAAAGAACACATGCAATGTCACTCTAGCATGTGTCCAACCATTTCTAGGAACCCTAACAATATGCTAGGATTCAACTGCCATATGCAGTGGAGTACTAGTTTGAAAGATAATGCATCACCACACCCACTTGGATGTGTGTGTATCATTGTGATTCGGAAAAAACACACACAATTTCCTTCTAGCATGGGTCCAACCATGTCCAAGAACCCTAGCAACATGCTAGGTTTCAAATTCCACATGAAGTGGAGCACCAGTTTGAAAGATGTTGCTTCACCACACCCAAATGGATGTGTGTGTATCATTATGGTTTGGAAGAGAACACATGCAATGTCATTCCAGCATGTGTCCAACCATTGGCTCTCTCATGGTTGGGTTCCCTGTGGTGGAACCAGTCAACCCAGGTCCTAGAAATAGCGTGGGCGTTTGTATTTACCTGGATTTATTCTAGGATTTCAGGCGCTATTCCATCAGTGGTAGGTGGTTCTAGAAAAAAGAATGGAATTCTAAAAAAGAATGGAATTCTAAATGGTAATAATCCCGTTCAAAAAAAGTTTACGTCAGCCTAGCAGCTCGGCCCACAAAAAGCCCATAATGTCTAAGGAGTGTGATCGGATGTGGTTGCTGCTCATGTGGACCCGCAGGGCGAGTGGTTTACTCGGCAAGCCCTATCAACAGCTCGAGGCCCAGAGCCCCACTTTCGCCTCCTCTCCCCACGGGATCCCCTCCCCACGATGGCTTCCGCCACCATGGCCGCCTCTTCCAGAACCTTCCTCCGCCCGCACCGCCTGCTCCTCCTTCCTGACCCCTGCCGTCGCCGCTTCTCCGCCACTGCCGCAGCTTCCGCAAACACAGTAGCCACGACCGTCCGGCGCAGCGTGGTGGACGTTCTCCGGGAGCGCGGGCTCGTGGAGGCTACCACCTCCGAGTCTCTCGGTTCGTCGGCCGCCGGGGAGAAGCAGCAGCTCAAGGCCTACTGCGGCTTCGACCCCACGGCCGAAAGTCTGCACCTCGGAAACCTCATCGGTCTCGTCGCGCTCTCCTGGTTCCGCCGCTGCGGCCACACCGCTGTCGCACTCGTCGGCGGCGCCACTGGACGCGTAGGAGATCCCTCCGGAAAGAGCACAGAGCGCCCTGAGCTCGACCTCGCTGCCGTCATCGCCAACTCCGACGCAATCAAGTCCCTCATCGCTCAGATCCTCGGCCGCGCTTCCGAACCATCTCATCATGCCCAATCCGGTAAAAACGCGATCTTTGACAAAAATGAGCATGCTCTGGCTAGTTCAGGCCACGGTTTATCAGATAATCTGTGCAACGTGGGGGGAAATATGGGTTCCTTTGTGATCCTGGATAACTACGACTGGTGGAAGGACATCACACTGCTTGATTTCCTAAAGGAGGTGGGCAAGTTTGCGCGTGTTGGGACGATGATTGCCAAGGAGACTGTGAAGAAGCGGCTCAATTCAGAGGAGGGCATGAGCTACACTGAGTTCACCTACCAGCTTCTCCAGGGCTACGACTTCTTGTACATGTTCAAGAACATGGGTGTCAATGTGCAGATCGGCGGTAGCGATCAGTGGGGAAACATTACCGCAGGAACTGACTTGATTCGGAAAATTCTCCAGGTTGAGGGGGCGAATGGTCTGACGTTCCCACTCTTGCTGAAGAGCGATGGGACGAAGTTTGGGAAGACAGAGGATGGGGCGATTTGGCTATCATCAAAGATGCTCTCCCCGTACAAGTTCTATCAGTACTTCTACTCGGTGCCGGATGTTGACGTCGTGAGGTTTATGAAAATCCTGACGTTCGTTAGCTTGGATGAGATTCAGGAGTTGGAAGAGTCCATGAAGAAGCCTGGCTATGTGCCAAATACGGTTCAAAGGAGGCTTGCAGAAGAGGTGACACGCTTTGTCCATGGCAAGGAGGGATTGGAGGAGGCCCTGAAGGCAACTGAGGCCTTGCGGCCTGGGGCGCTGACGGAGTTGGACTCACAAACAATTGAGGGGATAGCAGATGATGTGCCCTCATGCTCTTTACCATACGACCAAGTACTGAAGTCTCCCCTTGTTGATCTTGCTGCCTCTACAGGTTTGCTCGCTAGCAAGTCAGCGGTTAGGCGGCTTATTAAGCAAGGTGGTCTGTACTTAAATAACCTGAAGATCGATAGTGAGGATAAGTTGATCGAGGAACATGATATAGTTGACGGGAAGGTGCTGCTCCTATCTGCTGGAAAGAAGAACAAGATGGTTGTGCGTATATCTTGATTGTTCTAATTTGTTTGAGGTATCTTTTTTTTTTGCCTATAAGGAGAAAAAATAACAGCATGAGTCCTGTATTCAGATTAGCTGATTGCTTTACTGGAAAATGCTATACCAACAATTTTGTTACCTTACCCTTTGATCAGAAGTTCTGGTGTGCTGTGTTGGCTGTTGCTAGTGGCATTGGTTTCTTGTGCCATGTACTCATCTTATGGAATCAATCTCTCCCACCATCCTTGGGCTGGATAATTTGTGGTGGATTTTCTTGGCCTTTGGAATTTTGATGTGTGCTAGTTTGTGTGTCAATATCTTCGGTGGTGCAATCCTTTTAACATTTCTTGTACTGCAGCCACTGCATCAGTTTCTCTCTAAGTTTGAGCAACCCCACATTCACTATGTGGTGACATCGCTGAAAGTCAGACATTTAAGCATAGGTAACGAAGTGAGATGAGAAAAACAGTATAGTATACACGATAAGGGTCATAGACCAAATTATCTGCAAATCCATGTTGGTTGCAGGTTTATGAGACATCATCAATCAATGTGGTTGTTGATACAATTTCCTAATGTGTGCCTTGTCGTTGAATTGCGTGTATCTTCTTGTCATGGGCTTAATTTTGAAGTTGAACGATCTACTACTTAAGTGTGTATGTGCAGCTGTGCCCAACATATGCACTTCAACCCCAACAGAGAGAAACTCTGTGCGAAACCAATGATGTATCAAATGCATGAACTTTTAAGAGTTCTATTTATTTTCCCTAAAAAAAAAGAGTTCTATTTATTTATTTGTCTGATTTTAAAAACGAAGATATGATTCAAATAGTACATGTACAGAATACCAGAATTGACATTAGTTTTATTTACTTCTGATTTGTGCAGGAGTTATAGCGTACCTATGTAATCCTGCGGAACTAAGCCAAGTTATTATGGGAGAAAAGACCAGTGAAGTTAATGATGTGTGGAGATTTTTTTTTAAAATTTATTTGCTGGATTCTAAAAGGCGAGATACAATACAATAGAAATACATGATCGAGTTAGTTCTGTATTTTGGATTGTAGAAGGGTTCAGACGCCTGGAAATCTAGTAGATTCAACTCGTCCAGAATCCAAGAGAATCATGTAAATGCAGTTGCCTCCGAAGGGTTTTGTTTGTGTTTGTGCCTGACCGTGACCAGCAGCTTGCAGAAAACGGAAATCAGACGCATGGTTGCTTGCTCCCTGCAACAACAACGACCACCCGTCCGCCTCCAACAAAAATACTTAATTCGACAAATATTAGTCCTCTGCACTCCCCGCAACGCAACGCAAAGAGGGGAGGAGGAGGAGGAGGAGGAGGAGGAGGAGGGGGAGAGGAGATACTCCTGCGCAAGAAAGAAATCGAAGGAGAGTCCTTGTCCAGTACAGAATCCTCTACTCCGACGAATCCCGCTTGCTTTTATTCCAGGGTACTAACTCTCCGGACGGGTTTCTTGCCTCATCCAACTCCGGCGAACTCGCTTGGTGTTAGGGCTCCGGACATGACCAAGCCACGTTGGAGTAGATTTTCCTTTGCTGGGTACAAAACTACGAATCCATATAGTACCTATCTTATTAATCCGCCATAGTTTTGTTTCGCCTGTGTTTCTTTGGTTTCTTTTTCCTCCATTGGCGCTGCATGCCGCTCATGCAAGTTGTTTCTTGGCTCTTGGCAGGTGGGGTGGCTGCTTCGGAGGCAAAGCTCGGGGCAAGGTGCTGGCACAGGTAGGAATCATTGATGGGTTTCCGTTGAATTGAGCTCATGTTTTGCTTCCATGGAGCTGAGATGATCGGTGGTTGGGGATGCAGGAAGAGTACCCGGTGAAGCTCCATATCTACGATCTCAGCCAGGGGATGGCGCGGCAGCTCTCCACAACGGTGCTGGGCAAGCCTATCAACGCAATCTGGTGAGCATCCATGAATGCTGGACTTGTTCCTCTTCTAGTAAAGGGCGACCATGTTTTTGTCTATTTAAGCCATGTACGCATGTTTTTATCTAAGATCTGGCTAAAGTTTTGGCCTTGACTCCACTTTGCATACATCTCCTTTATGGTAAGCTTGTAGCCTCTGCTGGTTTTATGTACTACATCAACAAGAATCATCAGGTGGCATCATTTTGTTTCATACCAGATCTCTTAAAAACCATTGCAACCTCACTAGAGGAAATATGCATGCTATAGATTGCAGAGGAGGAAACTTCAAGTGATTTCGATGTTCTTTACACGCAACTGTGGTTGCCTTTGCTGGCGTGCTTATATTACACATTCCACAGCCATGACTCTTGACATTGATGACCATATCATGGCAGGCATACAGGGGTGGTGGTTTATGGAAGAGAGTATTACTTTGGTGGAGGCATCCAGCAAGATCGCCCTGGAAGAACACCATACGGAACCCCTGTCCGAGTAGAAGATTTCGGGGTCACACATGCTGCCAAGGAGGTCTTTGAGGGCTTCCTGCTGGAGATTGGCCCATGCTATACTCCGGAGACCTACAATATCCTCAGCAACAACTGCAACCACTTCAGCAGTGAGGCGGTGAAGTTCCTTGTTGGTTCCACGGTTCCCGCTTACATCCTCGACCAGCCGAAAGAAGCGATGAACAGCCCAATTGGTGCCTTGATACGTAAGATCGCTTCCTCTTCCCAGCTGCTCCTGGTTAAGAATTTGATTTGAATTTTGCTGCAACCATCATGTCCCAATGGAAACTTTGCTCTTTGATTTTCCAGTACCGATGATTCAGGGGCTGGAGACAACCTTGCGAGCTGGAGCTGCTCCGCAGCCTTCCCAATTTGTGCCTGCTCCAGCAGCAGCGATGCAAACACAGCCATCATTGGACAGCATTCAGATCCAGTCGAAATCAGTTGATGCCAATAAACCAGGTGATGGCACGACAACTGGCAATGACAATGAGATCATGCCACCTGCGACGCAACCTGCTCCAGCAGCAGAGAAGCAGGCACAACCTTCTTTGGATGGCGTTAAGAGCCAGTCAGGATCAATCTCTGCTGACAAAACAAGCATTGACAAAGCAATAGATGATGACAGCATACCCACGGCGCAACCTGCTCCTGCAACATTGACACAACCTTCCCCAAATAACATCCAGATTCAGACAACGGAAGATGAAAGTGGGGTCATCCCACCCGCTGTGCAACCTGCTGCTCCAGTAGCAGTAGCAGGAGGAGCAGCAGCAGCAGCATCGGCGGCTGAAGACCCCCTCGTGGAGGCAAAGAACCGGGTGCAAGAAGAGATAAAGATGGAGTTTGTAGCCATCATGGCGACGGGCACCGCACAGGCCGGTGAGGCGGCCGCCCTCGCAATGCGGAGGGTCATGGAGCGGCACGGTCTGCGGCGCACCACCACCGTGCAGTGAGAGTAGAACAAGGGATCCTCTATCACCTATTCTCTTTAATATTGTGGCGGATATGTTATCCATTATGATAGCAAGGGCAAAAGAGGATGGCCAAGTAGACGGTTTAATTCCTCATCTAGTGGAGGGGGTGTCTCCATACTTCAATATGCTGATGACACAATCATATTTTTAGAGCATGACATAGAGAAAGCTCTTAATATGAAACTTTCTTTGTATTTTTAAACAACTCTCGGGGCTAAAAATTAACTTTCACAAGAGCGAAGTCTTCTGCTTTGGTAGAGCCAAGGAGGAGGAGGCCTTTGGTAGAGCCAAGGAGGAGAAGGCCGATTACAAAAAGCTTTTTGGGTGTGAATTAGGAACATTGCCGTTCAAGTTCAAATATCTAGGTATACCAATCCATTATCGAAAATTAAAGAATGGAGAATGGAAGTCGATAGAGGATAGATTCGAAAGAAAGCTATCTAACTAGATAGGTAAGCTCCTATCCTACGGTGATAGATTGACTCTTATTAACTCAGTGTTAACTAGTCTCCCGATGTTCATGTTGTCTTTCTTTGAAATACCCAAAGGGGTAAGAAAAAGATTAGATTTCTTTAGATCTCGTTTCTTCTGGCAAAATGACGATCACAAGAAAAAATATAGACTCACTAAATGGAATATTACATGCATACCCAAAGATCGGGGGGAGTCGGCGTTGAGGTATTAGATTTAAAAAACAAATGCTTACTAAGCAAGTGACTTTATAAGCTTTTGAATGGACAGGGGGTGTGGTATGAGCTAGTGCAAAATAAGTACCTGCACTCGGCAACCTTATCGCAAGTCACAAGTAAACCAACTGACTCTCGTTTTTGGAGAGGCCTCATGAAAGTCAAAGATGATTTTTTTGAGAGAGGTTCATTTAAAATTGGTGATGGTTTGAATACTCAGTTTTGGGAAGATACTTGGTTGGGAAAAAAGTCTCGGTCACAACAATATCCTTCCCTATATCGCATTGCACAACATAAAAAAGTTATTGTTGCGGATGTTTTGTCACATAATCCGCTTAATATTCAGTTTAGAAGGACCCTAACCGGAAACAAATGGAACAAATGGATTCATCTAGTAAGCCGCCTAATGGGTATCCAACTTATTGATCAGCCTGATGAATTTGTTTGGAAGTTAACATCCTCTGGTAAATTCACTGTTAAATCTTTCTACCTTGACCTACTGAATGATCATACAAGGTTCCTAAGAAAATATATTTGGAAGATGAAAGTTCCACTAAAAAATAAGATTTTTATGTGGTTCTTGCATAGAAAGGCAATCCTTACAAAAGATAACTTAGCCAAAAGAAGTTGGCAAGGCAGCAAAAAGTGTTGTTTTTGTGACAAAGAAGAGAGAATACAACACCTATTTTTCGATTGCCCTTTTGCTAGAATAGTCTGGCGTATAGTACATATAGCTTTCAACATAGCTCCTCCAAAAAATATATCAAATTTGTTTAGTAATTGGTTGGCTGGAGTTGGAAAGGATGATAAAGTTCAGATCAGTGTTAGAGTGTGCGCCATATTATGGGCAATATGGAATGTACGAAACGATTATATCTTTAACTGTGCGAATTCTTCTTCATTTATGCAGCTTATTCCATTGGCCACCTATTGGATCCGTATGTGGTCCTTGCTACAACCAACGGAAAAGCGTCCCGCTCTGGATACTGGGTGCAACCAGCTGAAATCGGTTGCACGGCATTTATACAGCCAGTGCAACTGGCGTTTTGATCTTCGCTTAATATGCTGATGAGAAGTATCTTCATGTTTTATTTCTTTTTCACTTGGCCGATTCATGTTGCAACTCTGTGTGACCCATGATGTAATAATGTGTAAGAACAGATTCTGAATAAAGTAATAAAAAGGTTGTATGTACCAATCGGTACAGAGGCCGAGGAATACCCCATTTCAAAAAAAAATGTAATTCTATCCCCATCAAATGTACTTGTCTGCTTACCGCAAACACTTGTGGGCCATCAGGAGTTGCCTCTTCAAGGTTTTTAGATGATCTGTTTGTTAAAGTAGTTTAATTATGTGCAAACAATGTACAGTATGTGGAGCATCCAATCTGCGAGCATTCTTTCTTATGTACTACCTGCGATTCCATAACGTAAGCCCTTTTAGAAAGTCGTTTTAGCATATATATGACTGGTATAGCATGTTTTTCCTAATACCCAAAACATCTTTTTACTATATATAAACAAGAAGAATTAAAAGCTAGAAGAAACTACTTAGCCTTCCAATGTTTAATCCTAGAGAATCACTGGATGAACGCAAACACTTTGGAACGAAGCGACATGTCTCGCATCTCCTCCCGCGGGCGACCGAGACGGCCCTCCCGAGCGCCGACCACCTTACCCCTCCTCCTTTCCCCTGCCACCGCCGGCAACCACCGCCGAGTGAAGCCCGGGCGATTGTGGCTGCGGCGGGTCTTCTTCAACCCGCTCGTAGGGAGGGATGTGCGGGACAACCCGACCAGGGCGCTGCAGGACGGAGGGTTGAAGATCTTGGCTCGGCGGCACCATGCAGGTCATGACGACGGTTCTTTTCTCCGTGACGACGGGAGGCTAGGTGCTCCATGGCGGTCGGACACGCGGACCAAGATCTGGGCCCGATCTGGGCTGCAGCCCTGATTGATTCACATGATGGTTAGCGTACCTCGAGGCAGCGTGCTGTTGGGAATATGCCCTAAAGGCAATCATGATTGATGATATTTCCCAATGTATTCATAGAGTTATGATCCATGTATGAACTGCTGATATGTTGTGAAACTATATATTCATGTTGTTCATACTAATTGTCCTTGGTCATTGAAGTTGTGCTGGACACACAACTTAGACCAATATGAAAGTCGGCATATGACTAGGTTCCACTTGTCATGGGCATGGAGATGCTATTCCGACTTACACGGATTCAGCTAAAGAGTGTAGCGAGTTGGACTGACCCGTATTGAGATGCAACGAACAAGTCGTCATTTGCATGTCTCAATCAATGTAATCCTTAGACCTGAGGTAATTACATAGTTCGAGTTGAGGATCACCGACTTAGGTTCTGTCAAACACTGTTCCGTCAATGGGCAGTTATAAAGGCGGAGTTTGGGTCGACTGTGAATCAAGCTGCGTGATGTGAATGACCAAGATGGGATTTTGCCCCTTCGTTTGGAGAGATATTCTCTAGGCCCTCTCGGAAGATATGATTCGGAAAGCATGGCCATGCGCGTCCGACTAAGAGTTAGTCGGATGAATCACTTATCTCAGATCGAAAAAGAGAGTCGGACTATTTAAGGGATGACGATCATTCTCCTATAGTCCGACAAGGTATATCGTGAGGCAAAAGGGACTTAGATGAAAGTCGCATTGGAAAGGTATGTCATCATGACTTATTGGTACTTGGGAGTCGACACGTTCTGCTAGGAGCCGCTACCGACTGATCGATCACGAGTGAGACTCGGAATCGTGACCGGATTACCATGAGCTTGTCGGGTCACACATTTAAGAGCGGGAGCAAGTTTGGGTTAGACCCAAACAACCCAAACATGAAATCTATTGGGGTTGGACCCAAATAGAGACATGGACTTAGTCAGCAAGTTGGACTTGCAGTGGCTAATATGGGCCTTTTAGTGAATGGGCCACAAGTGAGTGGAGCCCACTTTCACTCCCTATATAAGCTAGGGCGTAGGTGCTTAGAGCACAAGGTTAGGTCACTCCATGTGTTGGAAACCCTAGCCCCAGTCCGTCCTGTCGCCGCCGTACCGGACCTAGCAGTCCACCGTCGGTGCTCCTCCTCATACGTGTGGATACTGGCGGAGGTGCTGTACGTTCAGCACTTCGATGATCGTGGAACCGGAACGGATCGTGAGGCGTGGAACCGGAACGGATCGTGAGGACTGCACTACATCAAGCGACGTGCTTCATCGATTTCGCAATTGCGCGTCTAGTGGTAATCCTCGTGGCCTTCTACCTGAGCTGGATCTTGGGATCACCGCGTAGGGAAAAAGTTTTGTTTATCTCTGCATGGCCAAACAGTGGTATCAGAGCGTTGGCTTCTGGTTTTAGGCTCGAGATTGTGCATATGTGATATGCGGTTGGCGTTAGATTGGATCTAATTGCAGTTTTGATGGTCGATATATGAGATAGATCGGTTTTGTACGAGGTTGATTGGATCAACTGTACTTGGGGAATGGGATGATCCGGTTTCCGTGATCTAACTGCAGAGGTCGTGGAACGACATACCCCTACCGGTCGGCTTCCACCATCGGGGTAGACTGTGACACGTAAATCCGGATGCAGTGATCGAAGATCAAAGAGTTTGGTCAAATCGGAGTCCAGATCAGATTTGGGTAAAATTGTTTTATCCGATGACGAAATCCATGTCCAGAATGCAGATGAGATCTGTGTTTTCGTAAAAATCATCGGGCACTGTCGGACCGTCGGCTTCGCCCTGTCGTAGCGCCTTAGATGTCGTTGCGAGTTTCACAACGCCGGTAGATATCGTATCTATGCATAACTTGTTTTTGCAGGATGATGTTGTGAATGGTATGGCTTATGTGCATGTGATGTGTGTAATCCATACGTGATCTGTGTATCACGGTTTTTGTCAGCCGATTGGAGTCTAGGTGCTGACATCTTATTGTATAACGGCCTGCGTGTCGGATTCTCTATGTAATTTGCTTTACCAGCTAGTGTAGCTATTTGGAGAATCCGGAAGACATGCAAGTCGATGTACAAGTCGGATACATGGTGTAAGGCGGCACGTGACAAGAGTTGGCACGAGTCAAATTACAGACTTTGTGGAGATGGAGATCGCCATGAAGAGAGTCATACCATTTCACATTATAACTGCTTTATTTGTGTTATATTTATGTCTCTGTTTTCACCTCTATTAGATAGTTGGTAGAAAGAAACCCCTCAAAAAAGATCTAGTCGGATTCCCCGCCAGTGCGACACCATCACAAGTCAGACATTTTTGGTAGTGGGCTCATAAAATTGAGGTGCTATCAATTATTTCCAACTAGATGAGTTCGAGTCGGACTCTTATAGCGGAAGCACTTGGTAATCTAGACGGGTTTATCCCAACAGTTATGGGACTCGGGGAAAGGTCGGATGGGAGCCGGGGCATGTGATGCCACCCATCCAACAGGAGTTGTCTACCTAGATCACTTGACGGCTAGCGGTGATGCTAAAGCTCACTAGTCGACTTGCCTATTTAGGGTCCTGAATCACTAAGTAACCATCGGAGGGGTGTTGGTTCTAGTGGGAGCATAAATATTAAAGTGTTTAATATGCTTGCTCTTTATGGATACATGTCTGAAGTGTTTTGCATATTTTCTGTTGTAGATCCATGGAACCTAGCAGTCTTCCTCAGATTTCCGGTTTTGCTTTGAGAACCATCTTAGAGAAAGATAAGCTGAATGGAACTAATTTCATCAACTAGTATCGTAATCTGAGAATTGTTCTCAAACAAGAAAAAAAGGGACCGTGTCCTAGACAACCCACTTCCAGATGAGCCGGATGAGTATGCGACTGTCGCAACCACCAATGCCTACCGTCAAATTTGTGATGAATCCATGGAGATTAGCTGTCTTATGCTTGCTCACATGGAACCGGACTTGCAGCAGTAGTTCGAGAATGTTGAGGCCTACGATATGATCGAAAGCCTCAAAAGTATGTTCCAGGCTCAGGCAAAGACTGAGAGGTATCAAGTCTCTCAGGCTTTGTTGAGATGCAAGCTTAAGGATGGCGATCCACTGAGTCCACATGTGACCAAGATGGTTGGTTACGTGCAGTCTCTGGAAAGACTTGGCTATCTCATTAGCGAAGAGTTCGCTACGGATATAATTCTGAACTATCTTCCTAGTGCGTATGGTCAGTTCATATCGAACTACCACATGCATGGTATGGATAAGAAGCTCACTGAATTACATGGGATGATCAAGCAGGCTGAGGCGGATCTCAAGAAAGGTGCCAGTCAAGTATTGATGGTGTAGAATAAGGCTAAGTTTAAGAAGAGTTCTTGGACTAAGAAGAAGAAGGCAAAGTCGAGAGGTAAGGCGGAGGACCCAGTCCAAAGCGCTTCCTCAGGGACTAAGCCATCTCCTGCAGCCGGATCCACTTGCTTCTACTGCAAGTTGGATGTCCACTGGAAGAGGAATTGCAGCAGGTATCTGGCTGACAAAGCCAAGAGCGGAGGTGTGACTTCCGGCTCAGGTACGCTTGTTTGCAATGTTATAGACATTTATCTTGCTGATTCACCTGGTAGTTCTTGGGTATATGATACTGGATCAGTCATTCACATCTACAACTCGTTGCAGGGACTGGTAAGAACTAGGAGCATTGCAAGATGCGAGGTTGATATTAGAGTCGACAACAAAGCGAGAGTCGCTGCGTTGGAAGTCGGCACAATGCAACTTCATTTACCTTCTGGATTTTTAATGGAGCTAAATAATTGTTATTATGTTCCAGTGCTTAGTCGAAAAATCATTTATGCCTCATGTTTGATGAGACAAGGCTATGAATCGAATATTAAGAATAATGGTTGTTCTTTATATTTGAATGATATGTTTCACGGCTTTGCACCCGTCCGGGATGGGTTATTTATTTTGAATCTTGAGGGTGAACCTGTATAACATAAATGTGAAAAGGTTGAAACCAAATGATCTGAATATGACTTACTTTTGGCATTGTCGACTTGGTCATATAAGTTGGAAATGCATGAAGAAGCTCCATGATGATGGACTCCTAACTTCGTTCGACTTGGAGTCGTTCGAGACATGCAAATCCTGCCTTCTCGGCAAGATGACCAAGACACCTTTTGCAAAGAGTTGTGAAAGGGTGTCTGACTTATTGGGACTAGTACATAGTGATGTATGTGGCCCAATGAGCACGACAACCAGGGGTGGTTATGAGTACTTCATTACCTTCACTGATGATTTGAGTAGGTATGGATATATCTACTTGATGAAACATAAGTCAGAAGCCTTTGAAAAGTTCAAAGAATTCCAGAATGAGGTACAGAATCAACTCGGCAAGAAAATAAAGTTTCTTCGATCGGACCGAGGAGGCGAGTACATGAGCCATGAGTTTGATGACCATCTGAAGAGTTGTGGAATAGTTCCCCAGCTCACTCCTCCAGGAACACCGCAGAGAAACGGTGTGTCGGAAAGGAGGAATCGGACCTTGTTAGACATGGTACGATCAATGATGAGTCGGACAGATCTGCCTTTGTCATTTTGGGGTTATTGTCTAGAAACTGCAGCATTCACACTAAATAGAGTACCATCAAAGTCAGTAGAGAAGACACCGCATGAGATGTGGACTGGCAAGAAGTCGAGTTTGTCTTTTCTTAAGATTTGGGGTTGTGAAGCATTTTTCAAGTGACTTCAGTCGGACAAGCTAACGGCCAAGTCAGATAAGTGTATCTTCATGGGGTATCCGAGGGAAAACCTTGGGCTACTACTTCTACAACCGAGAAGAGGGCAAAGTGTTTGTCGCTCAGAACGGTGTCTTCCTTGAGAAAGAGTTTCTCAGTCGGGGAGTCAGTGGGAGCACGGTGCAGCTCAAAGAAATTTGAGAGATACCGGCCAGCAACGAGTCGGCAAAAACTTTGGAGGTTGAGCACCGACACTACGAAGATCGGCCAGATTGCGAAGTGTTCGTGATGTGTTACTGTTGGACAGTGATGAGCCGACAACTTATTTGGAAGTGATGGTGGGATCTGATTCTGAGTCGTGGCTTGGAGCCATGAGATCTGAATTAAAGTCCATGGATGAAAATCAAGTTTGGAACTTGGTTGATCTGCTAGACGGTGCAAGACCCGTCGAGTGCAAATGGGTCTTTAAGAAGAAAACTGATATGGATGGAAATGTTTCTATCTATAAAGCACGGCTTGTCGCGAAAGGGTTCTGACATGTTCAAGGAGATGACTACGATGAGACTTTCTCTCCCGTGGCGATGCTTAAGTCAGTTCAGATCATGTTAGCTATAGCAGCCTATTTCGACTATGAGATATGGCAGATGGATGTCAAGACGGCTTTCCTTAATGGAAATTTAATCGAGGACGTGTATATGATACAGCCCGAGTGTTTTGTCGATCCGGATAATGCTGACAAGGTATGCAAGCTTTGGAAATCCATTTATGGGTTGAAGCAGGCATCTCGGAGTTGGAACATTCGCTTTGATGAGGTAGTCAAATCGTTTGGCTTCATCAAGAGTGATCATGATTCTTGTTTATACAAGAAGTTTAGTGCGAGCAAAGTAAACTTTCTGATCTTATATGTGGATAACATATTACTGATTGGAAATGATGTCCATATGTTGCAAGAAACCAAGGAATCATTGGAAAAGAGTTTTTCGATGAAAGACTTGGGTGAGGCGACTTACATAATAGGAATCCGGATCTATAGAGATAGATCAAGGCGGCTCATTGGATTGAGTCAGAGCATATATTTGGACAAAGTGTCAAAGAAGTTCAACATGGAATCGTCTAAGAAGGGGTTCTTACCGATGTCCCACGGTGTAAAACTTAGCAAGACTCAGTGTCCTTCGACAACTGATGAGCAAAGTCGGATGAGTGCAATTCCGTATGCTTCTATAGTCGGATCCATCATGTACGCTATGATTTGTACTAGGACAGATGTTTCCTATGCTCTAAGTGTTGTGAGCAGGTACAAGGCTGACCCTGGAGAGATCCACTGGGCAGCGGCTAAAAATATCCTTAAGTACTTGAGAAGGACTAAGGATATGTTCCTGGTTTATGGAGGTGAGGATGAACTCAGTGTAAGGGGTTACACTAATGCGAGTTATCCCACTAACTCAGATGATTCTCATTCGCAATCCGGATATGTGTTTGTCATAAACGGTGGGGCTGTGAGCTGGAAAGTTCCAAGCAAGAGACGGTGTCTGCGTCTACAAGATAGGCTGAGTATATTGTTGCCTCGGAGGCGGCAAAAGAAGCTGTTTGGATGAGGAATTTCCTCATGGATCTCGGTGTGGTTCAGGGCTCGTCCAATCCGTTAGCCGTGTATTGTTACAATAATGGTGCTATTGCACAAGCCAACGAACCTAGACAACACCAGAAGAACAAACATATACTCATGCGGTACCACCTTATTCGCCAGTTCGTGGATCAAGGTGATATCAAGTTATGCAAGGTACACACGGATGCAAACATTGCGGATCCGTTGACAAAGCCACTTCCACAGCCGAAGCATGAGGCCCACCTGAGAGCAATGGGCATTATATGCCTAGACATGTGATGTCAGATGATTGACTCTAGTGTAAGTGGGAGACTGTTGGGAATATGCCCTAGAGGCAATCATGATTGATTATATTTCCCAATGTATTCATAGAGTTATGATCCATGTATGAACTGCTGATATGTATCATCGAATATGTGATTCGATTGTGGAACTATATATTCATGTTGTTCATACTAATTGTCCTTGGTCACTGAGGTTATGCTGGACACACAACTTAGACCAATGTGAAAGTCGGTAGATGACTAGGTTCCACTTGTCATGGGCATGGAGATGCTATTTCGACTTACACGGATCCGGCTAAATAGTTTAGCGATTCAGACTAACCCATATTGGGATGCAACGAACAAGTCATCATTTTCATGTCTCAATCAATGTAATCCTTAGACCCGAGGTTATTACACAGTCCGAGTTGAGGATCACCGACTTAGGTTCTGTCAAACGTTGTTCCGTCAATGGGCAGTTATAAAGGCAGAGTTCGGGTTGACTGTGAATCAAGTTGCGTGATGTGAATGACCAAGATGGGATTTTGCCCCTCCGTTTGGAGAGATATTCTTTGGGCCCTCTCGGAAGATATGATTCAGAAAGCATGGCCATGCGCGTCTCGATTAAGTGTTAACCGAGGCAACCGACTAAGAGTTAGTCGGATGAATCACTTATCTCGGACCGAGAAAGAGAGTCGGACTATTTAAAGGATGACGATCATTCGCCTATAGTCCGACAAGGTATATCGTGAGGCAAAAGGGACTTAGACGAAAGTCGCATTGGAAAGGTATGTCGTCATGCCTTATTGGTACTTGGGAGTCGGCACGTTCTGCTAGGAGCCGCTACTGAATGATCGATCATGAGTGAGACTCAGAATCGTGTTCGGGTTACCATGAGCCTGTCGGGTCACACACTTAAAAGCGGGAGCAAGTTTGGGTTAGACCCAAACAGGAAATCTATTTGGGTTGGACCCAAATAGTGACATGGACTTAGTCAGCAAGTTGGACTTGCAGTGGCTAATATAGGCCTTTTAGTGAATGGGCCACAAGTGAGTGGAGCCCACTTTCACTCCCTATATAAGCTGGGGCGCAGGTGCTTAGAGCACAAGTTTAGGTCACTCCATGTGTTGGAAACCCTAGCCCCAGTCCGTCCTATCGCCTACTGGACCTAGCAGTCCACCGCCGGTGCTCCTCCTCGTACGTGTGGATACTGGCGAAGGTGCTGTACGTTCAGTGATACGTCCATTTTGCATTACTATTCTATGTCTTAATTCACTATTATTCATTGATATATTTCGTATTGAGAGGTGATACTTATGTTATTTCATCTGTTTTGCATGGTTGATGACTTTTGGAGCATGGACCGCTGCAGTCAGGATTCTGATGGAAAATTTGCTATTTGGAGGCAAAATTCACGAAGATCAGAAAATTCTGGAAAATATACGGAAAATCCTATTTTTCCAGAAGACTAAGGATGCCAGAAGACGGAGTGGAGATGGGCCATAGGGGGCCCACACCACCCCCTGGCGCGGGCAGCCCTAGGCCGCGCCAGCAGGTGGTGTGGCCACCCTGGCCCACTCCAGCCTCTCCCCTCTGGCGTATATCATCCTCCCGAAACCCTAAGACTCGGGGAGCGACTACAGAAATATTCCGCCGCCTCTGCGGGGCGGAAAACACCGAGAGAGAAAGATCTCTCCGGCAGACAGATTTCTGCTAGGGGAATTCCTTCCCGGATAGGGGAGATTGTCGCCAGCAACACCATCATCAAGCTGGACTTCATCGGGATCATCATCATCATCACCACCATCATAATCATCAGAACCCTCATCACCATCTGCATATTGCTGTAACAAATTGGGTTGAATCTTGCATAGTTCATAGGGGAAACTTTCCCGGTGTTGATTACTCTTCGTAGTTGATGCTATTGAGTGAACAGTTGAATTACTGTTTATGTTCAGATTGTTATACATCATTATTCCATCTCTGATCATGATCCATATGATGTCTTGTGAGTAGTTCGTTTTGTTCTAGAGGACATGGGAGAAGTCATGTTGTTAGTAGTGGAGTTGTGTTGAGAAAGATTCAATAGTTTGATATTTAAGTTGTGGTGTACTTCTTCTAGTGCTATCATGTGAACGTCGACTACATGACACTTCACCTATATGGGCCTAGGGGAATGCATTGTGTATTTGGCTACTAATCATAGGGGTTGCCGGAGTGACAGAAACCTGAACCCCCGTTAGGAAACCATTGCATAAGGGACGTAAGGGTCTTAGAGTTTAAAGCTGTGGTTATGTTTCTACCTTAATTACTTTCTTGTACTTACGGATGTTTGCAAGGGGTATAATCACAAGTAAGTATTAGTCCTGGATGGGTCGGTACATTAGCACAGGTTCACCCACACAACACTTAGCAAGCTTAAGAAGGTTAATCAACTATATGAAGCGAAAGCACTTTACAGTCTTCCCATGTGTCCTCGAGAACGTTTGGTCATCTTAAGTAATACAACCGGCTTGTCCTTTGCTGCATAAAGGATTGGGCCACTTGCTGCATTTATTCCTACTGTCTTTTATTTACTCGTACTTTGTTTACTTGCTTTATCAAAAACCCCTAAAAATCCATTTGCTAAGTATTTACAGAGAATTCCTGATTCATACCACTAGCCAGCACCTTCTGCTCCTCGTTGGGTTCGACACTCTTACTTATCAAAAATACTGCAATACACCCCCTATACTTGTGGGTCATCAAGACTATTTTCTGGCGCCATTGCTGGGGAGTGAAGCGCTATTGGAGTGTGGAACTGGTAAAGGAAACTTCTACTGTGAGTATTGTTTATTTCTGCTAGTTGCTTTATTTTCGTTATAGGATAATTCGTTGAGTTTCTTATTTGGTAATGCTACTACCACTGCTAAGGTAGTAGATAAGCCACCACCTGCTGAGAATGATGTTTTCAAAATACCTACAAGAATTATTGATCGTGTTATGGATAACTACTATGTTGGGGATGGAACTGTCCATCCCGGTGATCATTTACTCTTTATACACGAATTATGCGAGTTGTTCAAGTGTGCATGTATTACTACAGATCAAGTTAAGAAGAAGTTATTCTCATTATCACTGAAAGGAAGAGTTGAGGAATGGTATAAGCTGCTTAAGAATGGTCAAGCTCTGGAATGGGAGGAAATAGTGCCTCTCTTTTATTCAAAGTTTTATCCTCCTAGTGAGATTCATAAAGATCGGAATCAAATATACAACTTTTGGCCTCTTGATGGAGAGAGTCCAGCTCAAGCTTGGGGGAGATTGAAGTTACTAATGCTCAAATGTCCCATTCATGAGCTTCCCAACAATATTATTATCAATAACTTTTATGCAAGACTCCCTCTATATGACAAGGATTTATTGCACGCTTCTTGTGCTGGATAATTCACTCGTATGGAAGAAGAAGCTAAATGGGATCTTGTGGACCGTATTCAAGACAATGTTGAAGCTTGGGAGAATGACAAAGGTAGAAAGTTAGGTATAAATTATGATTAGGAATGCATTGAATCTTTTATGGGAACTGATGACTTTCAAAATATTAGTAATGCTTATGGTCTTGATTTGCAAGTTATTACGAAGTGCTTTAGAGCTTTTGCTTCCTATATCGAAATTCCAAAAAGGGGATGGAATAAATACCATGCAACTTACAAAGATATTGTTGACTGTGTTCCTATTGGGAGTGCCGAGTATTGCATTATTGATCCCATCTTACCTGAACCTTATATCGAAAAGATTCCTTTCCTAGAAAAGGTAAAGGACCATCCTATGATAACTAATGTAATCACCAAAAGTGAAAAGAGAACTGTAAAACCTGATGAACAAATAAACGTTGAACCTGTGGTAGCAATTGTGAAAGACCTGGTCACTAAAAGCATAGAAGATGGGCACATAGTCTTTTGTGAAGATGCCTCTAATATTGTTTCACATCCTAATAGAACTAAAAAGGCTAGTGTTCCTGTGCTTTCTGTTAGAATTGGTGATCATTGCTATTATGGTTTATGTGATATTGGTGCAAGTTCCAGTGCTATTCCTTATGAGCTTTACAGAGAAATTATGCATGAAATCAGTCCTTGCGAGTTGGAAGAGATTGATGTGGTTATTCACCTTGCTAATAGAGAGACCATCTCTCCAATTGGTATTGTACGAGACGTGGAAGTTCTTTGTGGTAAGATTAAGTACGCTGCTGATTTTCTTGTACTCGGTTCAGCTGCTAGTAAAACTTATCCTATTATTTTTGGTAGACCTTTCTTGAGTACTTGTGGAGCCATTATAGATTGCAACAGGGAGAAAATCTTGACTAAGTTTGCTGGGGAATCTTATGAGTTTAATTTCTCGAAATTTGCTAAAGAACCTTGTGAAGAGGAAACCCATAATGAGGATTTTAGAGTTGAACAACTTGCTTCTATTTCTCTTGCTCCTAACAATTCTTTGTAGCAATTTATGGAAGATCATGAAAGGGAAATCTTCATGGAAGAAAGGAATGAGATTGACAGGATTCTCCATGATCAGCCTAAGATGCTTAAGCATAACTTGCCTGTAGAAGACTTGGGTACCACGATGCCACCTAAAAAGGATGCAATTTTCGATCTAAAACCTCTCCCTGATGATCTTAAATATGCTTATATTGATGATAAAAAGATATATCCTGTTATTATTAGCGCTAAACTTTTAGGAAAGGAAGAAGAAAGGCTTTTGGAGGTTTTGAAGAAACACCAAGGAGCTATGGGCTATACTCTGGATGTTTTAAAAGGGATTTCACCTACTATATGTCAGCATTCTATCAACATAGAACCAGATGCAAAGCCGGTGGTAGAGCACCAATGATGTTTAAATCCTAGGATGAAGGAAGTGGTAAGGAATGAGGTATTGAAACTCCTTGATGCTGATATTATTTACCCTATTGCTGATGGTGAATGGGTTAGTCCTGTTCATTGTGTTCCTAAAAAGGGAGGCATTACTGTTGTTCCTAATGATAATGATGAGCTTATTCCTCAAAGAATAGTAGTAGGCTATAGGATGTGCATCGATTTTAGAAAAGTCAATAAAGTTACTAAGAAAGATCACTACCCGCTTCCTTTTATTGATCAAATGTTGGAAAGGTTGTCTAAAAAGACCCATTTTTGTTTTCTTGATGGTTATTCTGGTTTCTCTCAAATTGCTGTTAAACAACAAGATCAAGAAAAAACTACTTTTACTTGCCCTTATGGAACTTATGCTTATAGACGTATGCCTTTTGGTTTATGTAATGCTCCTGCTACTTTTCAAAGGTGCATGTCTGCTATCTTTCATGGTTTTTATGAGGAAATTGTAGAAGTGTTCATGGATGACTTTTCTGTCTATGGAACTTCTTTTGATAATTGTCTGCACAACCTTGATAAAGTTTTGCAGAGATGTGAAGAAACTAATCTTGTTCTTAATTGGGAGAAATGCCACTTCATGGTTAATGAAGGGATTTCCCTTGGGCATAAAGTTTCTGAAAGAGGCATAAAAGTTGATAGAGCTAAGGTTGAGGCAATTGAGAAGATGCCATGCCCAAGAGACATCAAAGGTATTTGTAGTATCCTTGGTCATGCTGGTTTCTATAGAAGGTTTATTAAAGACTTTTCTAGGATATCAAAACCCCTTACTAATCTTCTTCAAAAAGATGTACCTTTAGTTTTTGATGATGATTGTAAGGAAGCTTTTGAAACTCTTAAGAAGGCTTTAACTACAACCCCTATTGTTCAACCACCTGATTGGAGTTTACCCTTTGAAATAATGTGTGATGCTAGTGATTTTTCTATAGGTGCTGTCCTTGGGCAACGTATTGATAAAAAGTTAAACGTTATCCATTATGCTAGTAAGACTCTAGACGCTGTTCAAAGGAATTATGCTACTACTGAAAAGGAATTTCGAGCTGTTGTTTTTGCTTGTGATAAGTTTAGGCCCTATATTGTAGACTCAAAAGTCACCATTCATACTGATCATGCTGCTATTAAATACCTTATGATGAAGAAGGACGCTAAGCCTAGGCTTATTAGATGGGTGCTGCTTTTACAAGAGTTTGATCTACATATAGTAGATAGGAAGGGTGCTGAAAACCCTGTAGCTGATAATTTATCTCAATTGGAAAACATCTCTTTTGACCCTATGTCTGTCAATGATAGTTTCCCAAATGAACAGTTAGCTGCAGTAGGGGTAAGCTTGCGAGGGAGCCCTTGGTACGCTGATTATGCTAACTTTATTGTCTCCAAGTATTTGCCTCCAACTTTTACAGCTCAGCAAAGAAGGAAGTTCTTCTATGATTTGAGGCATTATTTTTGGGATGACCCACACTTATACAAAGAAGGAGTCGATGGTATTATGCGAAGATGTGTTCCAGAATATGAACAAAAGGAGATATTGCGTAAATGTCATGGTAGTGCTTATGGAGGACATCATGCAGGAGATAGAACTGCACAAAAGGTGCTACAATCAGGTTTCTACTAGCCTACCCTTTTTAAAGATGCAAGAAAATGTGTTTTATCCTGTGATGAATGTCAGCGTGTTGGTAATATTTCTAGACGCAATGAAATGCCTATGAACTACTCTCTAGTTATTGAACCTTTTGATTGCTGGGGATTCGACTTTATGGGTCCTTTCCCTCCTTCGAAAGGTTACACTCATATTCTTTTTGCCGTTGATTATGTTACTAAGTGGGTAGAAACCATTCCTACAAAGAGTGCTGACGGGGAGACTTCTCTAAAAATGCTTAAGCATGTTGTCTTTCCTAGGTTTGGGGTGCCTAGATATCTCATGACTGATGGGGGTTCTCATTTCATTCATGGTGGTTTTAGGAAGACCCTTGCTAAATATGTTGTTAATCATAGAATTGCTTCAGCTTATCACCCCCAAACTAGCGGGCAAGTAGAGTTATCAAATAGAGAAATTAAATCCATCTTGCCAAAGACTGTTAATAGATCTAGAAAAAACTGGGCTAAAAAGTTGAATGATGCTTTATGGGCTTACAGAACTGCTTACAAAAATCCTATGGGGATGTCTCCTTATAAAATGGTTTATGGGAAAGCTTGTCACCTACCCTTAGAATTAGAACACAAAGCTTACTAGGCAATTAAAGAACTAAATAGGGATTGTAAGCTCGCTGGTGAGAAAAGATTATTTGACTTAAGTTCTTTAGATGAATGGAGGAGTGAAGCCTATGAAAATACTAGGCTCTTTAAGGAAAAAGTTGAAAGATGGCATGACAAGCGAATACTTAAGAGTGAATTTCATGTTCGTGAAAAAGTTCTATTGTATAGGTCTCGTCTCAGATTTTTTGCAGGAAAGCTACTATCAAAATGGGAAGGACCTTTCATCATTGAAGAAGTATACCGTTCAGGAGCAATACAAATTTCTTCTCTAAAAGATAATACTACACAAGTAGTGAATGGGCAGCGACTTGATGGCTCAATGCACGGCGCCCAGAAAAATGCTTGAAGGCGGTGTTGATGTAGAGCTCGTTGGGAACCCCAAGAGGAAGGTATGATGAGCACAGTAGCAAGTTTCCCTCAGTTATGAAACCAAGGTTTAATCGAACCAGTAGGAGCAAGGAAACACCTCAAAGGTGTTACTAGCTGAGCTTTGGCAGGGCGCACTACCGGTGCTAGTAGCAACGTGGAGACCTGCACAACACAACCATAGAACTTTGTCCCCAACTTGCGATGAGGTTGTCAATCTCACCATGTTTTGCGGAAAACAAAGGATTGAACGTATCGAATGGAAAGAAGTAAAAGTTTGCCGAAAGTAAACACAAAGAAGTAAAAGATTGTAGATTGTATGTAAATAAAAAGGACCGGGATCCATAGTTCCCTAGAGGTGGCTCTCCTTAGATAACATGCTGGGTGAACAAATTACAGCGGGGCAATTGACAAACACCGAGAAAGCAATACATGCATATACTAATCATCTTGACTCCTTTGAGACTTTATTGGGCATTACAACATTATACATAGACCGCCATCCAACTGCATCTATGACTAATAATCCACCTTCAGGTTATCATCCGAACCCCCTCCAGTATTAAGTTGCAAGCAACAGATTATTGCTTTACAAACTGCGTGTAAAGTAAACAATATGATTGTTCTATGAACAAAGGATTGTTATTTTCTCCCTAGTAGCAACAACACATCTAGTACCTTAGAGATTTCTGTCACTTCCCCAGATTACCAGAGGCATGAACCCACTATCGAGCATAAATACTAACTCTTGGAGTTGCTAGCATCTACTTGGCCAAGATAGCTACTAACAAAGGAAAGCATGCAAGATCTCAAATAAAAAAGTCATGATAGAATCAATAATCAATCTGAAATAGCATCTCAATATCCATCGGATCCCCGCAAACACAACATGCAGAATTCCAAATAGATGATCTTGATCATGAACGGAGCTCACAAGATCTAAACATGAAAGCACAAAGGAGGAGAACCAGCCATCTAGCTACTACATGGATCCGTGGTCCAAGGATGAACTACTCACGCATCACACCGGAGGCTTGCATGGTGATGAAGAAGGCCTCCAGGGTGAATTCCCCTCTCCGGAAGGGTGCCGGGAAGAGCTTCAGACCCCTCCCGATCTAGGGATGGATATGACGGTGACTACAAACTCTTTTGTGGATTTTTGATAGGGTACTTAGGGTTTTCGTCCCGAGGGCATCTTATAGTCGGAAGGGGAGGCCGAAGGGGTGCCGGGAGTGGCCACACCACCCCCTGGCGCGGGCCAGGCCTGGCCGCGCGGCCAGGTGGTGTGGTGGCCCCCTGGCCCCTCTCTGTCTCGTATTCTGTCACTTGATGACATCCGGAAAATAGGCACTTTGGCTTTTGTCCCGTCCAATTCCGAGAATATTCATTTTCTGACTTTCCTGGAACCAAAAACAGCAGAAAACATGCAGTGGCACTGTGGCTCTTGTTAATAGGTTAGTCCAGGAAATCATATGAATAGTACTCCAAAGTTGGAACAAAATACAAGAAAGTGGATAAAACCAAGCATGGAACATCAAAAATTATAGATACATTTGCAATGTATCAACATCCCCAAGCTTAACTCCTGCTCGTCCTCGAGTAGGTAAGTGATAAAACGAAAGAATAATTTTTGAGGTGACATGCACCATCAAAGACTTGATCAAAATATTTGCAAAACATTCAAAGCTGGGATCATAGTACTTCAATCATAACATGAAAGACAAAGTTCTAGCAATAAGCAAAGAAACTATGATGCAACATGAAAAGGCACAAACAAAAGATTCATGAATAACAATGATTTGCAAGATGTTTGTTTGTTTCACATAAAGAAAACATAGCATAATAGTATTCAGCTTGTCCCTCAATAGAGTAGCAAATATAAATGCACAGGACACCTTCAAAGTTCATAAGAGTGACTAGATACAATAGTTTAAAACAAGCAATATCAAGTTATGCATCAATCAACTAGTCTTGGGACAATGCACATAGAACTAAGAATGGCCACTATGCTCTCAAAGTAGGTGCATAAAGATAGAAGGTGGAGACTCAATATAATGGTGGAAGAAAGGCCTTTTGTAAAAGGAAGTAGGAATTCAAGTCTCATAAAGAGCTTCCAAAAATTATGGTACTTGTAGTTTTCAGCTCTCATTGCCCCTATCATAAGCATCTTGAAGTGGTTAAGGTTAAAGTGACACAACTAAGAGGATATGCTTGACCAGTTATAAACCGAAACCTCATGCCCCTTACTTACGAAGACCGATCCTCATGCTACTCAACTTCAGTCACGAGTAAGCTCTTGTCATTGTAAGTACATGTGTATCATTAAGAACCGCCAACGGGGTACCCCTTGTACATGATACGGGAGCTTTCCCATAATCAAAATGACAAGGAAAGCAGACAATGAGCATCTCAGCGATCTTTTTATTTGCTATTTGCATAGGTTTTTATTGAGGATGCTTCATAGAGTGCTCATTATGGTGATGCTGAAAGTTTCCACCATGATTAGGCATGGCTTAGGCTAGAGGCCCAGCGTTTCTCTAACACACATACAAACTCCATGATCTTACAAGTTCCACTTTTATTTCACACCGCCGGGATCCGTAAGCAAAAGAACATGATATCAACGGGGTACAAAGTACAAGTGCAATATTGAAAGCATTCCCCATGGTACATGGTTCTGCTAATTTCAAGTTATAAAGCGCAAGCATATGCGCAACAAAGAAGGACCCAATGGTTCAAGTTTATTAGATGCAAAAAATAAGTGTGCCATCAAGTTCGTGAGAGCTTTAATCACTAGTTTTCTCATAACAAGTTTAATTTGGAAGGTACACAAAAGCATGAATATACTTGGAATAGCATAAGCTAGTAGGTAGGTATGGTGTCTTTGGAATAACTTGGTTTAGGGAGTTGGATGCATGAGTGGAACTCATACTTGGTTATGGATGCTAGAAAAAGACTGGGAGTGACAAACTAAGAGAGCAATAATGGCCATAATCATGCAGAGCGACAAAACATCATTGATCAAAGCATAAAGTGATACTACAAGTTGAAAACTAAAGGATCATAAAGGCTATGGTGACTTGAGATAGTCATAACATGGTGTGAGCATGTGCCAAGTCAACCCAAATGAAGCATCAAAGGAGAATACCACTATACTATGCTTTAATACGCTAAAACAACGCATGATTCATCCAAGGCACATTAAGCAATCTCAATTGTTTATAACAAGCCATGCTACAGCAAATAAGACTAAGAAAAAAGCCAAAACAATATCAAGCATGGCATGACAAATTATAGGCCACGGTCAAAAACAAGCTCTTTTACCACATAAGCATGAACTTTCCTACTCTTTTCCAAACCAAACCAAACTATTTGCAAACCAATGTATGAAAGAGGGGGTCCAACCAATTTATTCATAAAACTAAGCAAACCAAGAAAACTAAAAACCAAAATGAAAACGAAAACGAAAAAGAAGACGCTTCAAGAAAAACACAACTGTGCATGAAACAATAAAAATGAAGCATTTGGAAGAAACCTGGGATTTTTATTGATGAAGAAGGGGATGCCTTGGGCATCCCCAAGCTTTGACGCTTGTACTTCTTGGATATTTCTTGGGGTGACACGCGTGGCATCCCCAAGCTTGAGCTTTAGTCCATTCTTCATCTCATTACTCATTCCTTCCATACACCTGAAATTTTCCTTCATACAAAACTTCACACAATCTTTATTAGCAACATTAGTGCATTTAAGATAAATAAGTCTTAAGGTTCAGTTCTAACACCAAATAAACTTCCATTAGAACACTAGATACTGTATCACTTCCCTCAAAAATCTAAATTCCCCAAAAGAACTCAAGAAGGAACCAAGAAGAAGCAAATGCAGAAAATGGCAGAAATCTATCAAAACAGACCAGCAGGTAAAGACGAATTTTTTCGAAGACCTTCTATTGCTCAAATCAAAATGTGTTGAACTAACGAAAGTTAGATAACAACCTGGGGCAGAACCACAAAACATTACAGCTAAATCCTACATACAGAGCTCTCTCACGAATTTTTATGGTGAAGCACAGAAATCTGTTTCAGGACAACAACTTTCCCAATCATTACTTCTATCTCATTAGAGGTTACTCTTGGCACAAAAAGCAAATAAAAAGGATAAGGAGAGGTTATTAAAGAGGTAATAACTTCCAAGACTCATCTAAAACTTTTGGGTTATGTCCCAATAAGTACTTTTCTTTAACGCCTTTAAGTTAGGCATAAGAAGCAAGAAAGAATCAAGTGTTCTCAAGTGAAGAAGCATTAAGACCAAATTTCTTGCCCTTACCTCTCTTACTTTTATTTTTAACCTTGGGGAAAATATGATTGTTTGGTGGAGAAGAGAGGTGCATGGTCCCCTTTCCCACATCTATTATTGCTCCAAGGAGTTCTAATAGGGACCTTCCAAGTGTAATTTGTCCTTTTCCTGCACATTTAATAACAAGAGAATCAATAGAAACCGTTTTCCCAAGGATATTTGTAAACACCCCTTCAGCTATTCCAAGAGGTAATATGGTAGTATTATTAGCAAGAGATATTTTTTTCCTCCTTCAGTGAGCCCCCAAGTATTCAGAGATTTATAAATATCTTTGGGCATGAGGCAATATTCAGACATGATATCACAATGAGCTTGAAAAGTTTCAGTGTTCATCTCAATCTTTACTGTAGGGAACCACTTTGATGGTTCAGAGTTTATTGGAACATAATTGTGATGCTCCCTAAGCGTATTATAGCAATTTTCTAAGCTAGTAGTGCTAGTCTCTAGAGTATTCAACCTAGCAAATATTTTTGCGAAAGAAATATCAGTTTGGCTAGGCATGTTGTAAGTGAGGATCAATTTCTTTATAGCATTAGTAGCATCATACTCATTACATTGGAGGAAATCTCCTCCCACAACAGCATCTAGAGCATATCTATAGCAAAGAGCAATCCCAAGGTAAAAACTGCTAAGGAACAAGCTTTGAGTCATTTTAGGCTCAGTTTTTTTATGTAGATCAGAGATTCTAGGCCAAGCTTCCTTAAAACTTTCCTCAATTCCTTGTTTAAAAGTGAAAATCATTTCCTCGGGTGACATAGTGATTGGAGCAAGGCTAGACATAATGGCAACTTAGGATATGAACTAATTTTCGTGTTTTTGAAATAAGAAAGCAAACTTGTAAAACTAATTTTTTTTGGGTTTTTGAATAAAGAAAACAAGGAAATAAAGCAAAAAAGAAAACTAAGAAAAAAAAAGTAAAGAGATTGGTTATGGGGGACTCCCCTTGTGAAGATGTCCTTGACTCCCCGGCAACAGCGCCAGAAAATCGCTTGATGGCTCAATGCATAGCACCCAGAAAAATGCTTGAAGGCGGTGTTGATGTAGAGCTCGTTGGGAACCCCAAGAGGAAGGTATGATGAGCACAACAGCAAGTTTCCCTCAGTTATGAAACCAAGGTTTAATCGAACCAGTAGGAGCAAGGAAACACCTCAAAGGTGTTACTAGCTGAGCTTTGGCAGGGCGCACTACCGGTGCTAGTAGCAACGTGGAGACCTGCACAACACAACCATAGAACTTTGTCCCCAACTTGCGATGAGGTTGTCAATCTCACCATGTTTTGCGGAAAACAAAGGATTGAACGTATCGAATGGAAAGAAGTAAAAGTTTGCCGAAAGTAAACACAAAGAAGTAAAAGATTGTAGATTGTATGTAAAGAAAAAGGACCGGGATCCATAGTTCACTAGAGGTGGCTCTCCTTAGATAGATAACATGCTGGGTGAACAAATTACATCGGGGCAATTGACAAACACCGAGAAAGCAATACATGCATATACTAATCATCTTGACTCCTTTGAGACTTGATTGGGCATTACAACATTATACATAGACCGCCATCCAACTGCATCTATGACTAATAATCCACCTTCAGGTTATCATCCGAACCCCCTCCAGTATTAAGTTGCAAGCAACAGATTATTGCTTTACGAACTGCGTGTAAAGTAAACAATACGATTGTTCTATGAACAAAGGATTGTTGTTTTCTCCCTAGTAGCAACAACACATCTAGTACCTTAGAGATTTCTATCACTTCCCTAGATTACCAGAGGCATGAACCCACTATCGAGCATAAATACTAACTCTTGGAGTTGCTAGCATCTACTTGGCCAAGATAGCTACTAACAATGGAAAGCATGCAAGATCTCAAATAAAAAAGACATGATAGAATCAATAATCAATCTGAAATAGCATCTCAATATCCATCGGATCCCCGCAAACACAACATGCAGATTTACAAATAGATGATCTTGATCGTGAACGGAGCTCACAAGATCTAAACATGAAAGCACAAAGGAGGAGAACCAGCCATCTAGCTACTACATGGATCCGTAGTCCAAGGATGAACTACTCACGCATCACACCGAAGGCTTGCATGGTGATGAAGAAGGCCTCCTGGGTGAATTCCCCTCTCCGGCAGGGTGCCGGGAAGAGCTTCAGATCCCTCCCGATCTAGGGATGGATATGACGGCGACTACACACTCTTTCGTGGATTTTTGATCGGGTACTTGGGGTTTTTGTCCCGAGGGCATCTTATAGTCGGAAGGGGAGGCCGAGGGGGTGCCGGGAGCGGCCACACCACCCCTGGCACCGGCCAGGCCTGGCCGCACGGCCAGGTGGTGTGGTGACCCCCTGGCCCCTCTTCGTCTCGTATTCTGGCACTTGTCGACATCCGGAAAAATAGACACTTTGGCTTTTGTCCCGTCCAATTCCGAGAATATTCATTTTCTGACTTTCCTAGAACCAAAAACAGCAGAAAACAGGCAGTGGCACTGTGGCTCTTGTTAATAGGTTAGTCCAAGAAATCATATGAAAAGTACTCCAAAGTTGGAACAAAACACAAAAAAGTGGATAAAACCAAGCATGGAACATCAAAAATTAAGATACATTTGCAATGTATCACGACTCAAGCACTATATTGCCGGAGATTCTTACAATGAAGATGTTGATGCCTTTCAAGTTATAACTTCAGAGAAATTCATCAAGGACCAAATTCAAAGACCTGCAGAGTCTATTTTCAAATAGGTAACAGTTCTGGTAAGAAAAGTTCCGCGAAAATACAATCCAACTATATTTTTAAAGTTTTTAGTCAATAAGGGAAGTTATGAAGCGAAAAAGGAACGGAAACGGAGCCAGGGTGGCCCACACCACCCTGTCGTGCGGGCCCACCCCTGGCTGCGCCACCAGGTGGTGAGGCCACCCCATACTCCGTCTCCGACCCGTCTTCTCCTAGTACCTTCCTTTTGTTTTGAAACTTCGTAATATATAATCCCCCGGGTCCCCTGAGGTTCATATATCGTGTTTTCGTCATGTTTTCGTTTCGATCTGTTTCTGCCAGGACATACTCTTTGAAGGTTTATAAGCACAATGGTGTCCGCCAAGGATAAAGGAAAGGAGCCTATGGAGGAAGACCTCCAAGACCCTGGGAAGGAGAAGGAGATCAAGAGTGAAGGAGAAGAGGAGCAAGGCCAACATCCGCACACCGGCACTACCATTGCAAGCATGGGAATGGTGACGAAACCTGCTAGGGTTAGAAGGACTGCACGGATGCAGACTGGGGGAAAAGCTCCTCGTCATAGTTTGACTCCACGGGCACTTCCTACACACACCAAGAATCCCTTCCATACCTTTATCCATAACCATGCAGGAAAAGAAGACTCCAAGAGGGAAGAACTGAAAAAGAATCACAAGAGTTGGGATCCACAAACTGAAATGATTATGAGCCGGATTGAGCACAACTCGGAGTTGATTCGTACTCTCACCTTCGAGATTGAGGACTTGGGGAAACTAATCAAAGAGCTCATTGAGAGGATACCACCACCAGCAAAGGAGTAATTCGTCATCAGGTTTGGCATCCCCTTGGTTTGTTCCAAGCTTGGGGCAGTGCCGTGGTATCACATCACTATCTTCTATCTTTTTACCTTATTAGTAGAGTCATATCATGAATAGAGGAGTTATTATGTAGTATGGTTTGCATTATGGAAGTGTCCCCTCTCTCGTTAGTATGTATCCCTTGGTGTGAGTTTCCGTTATGGATTATTAATGAGAAGTTCTATCATTCACTCTTTTTCATAGCTTGTATTAGTTTTCAATTCGTGGTTATATGATTGATCTTGTTGTTAGTATTGGTATCACTTTGGGATCATTGAGTTAATTTAGTTGGTTTTGGCAAACCTGGCTCGATCAGTAGCAACACTTTTTGAGAATTGATTGAAAAAGATAGAAGTACTCTAGAGAAAAATAATTTCATGATCTTTCTTTCTTGATTTGCTCATAAGTCTAGTATTCTCTAGTTAAGATCTTTTGTGCTTCCAAGTAAGATTGCATGTTTGTTTTTATCACTTGTATGTTTGTTTGTTTCCTTCAACTCTTATACTTGCTACCCAGCCTTGCTAGCCAAAAACCTGTTGATATGGGGTGGCCCGATCTTCTCAGTAAGCGGATGGCGGTGATGATGGTGGATGATAGATAACTAGCCTGTAGCTATGAACTCTCCCGCTCGATCCCTGATGCCAATGCAACAGCTCTCGAACCTTGTAGGATATTCACAACACCACGCTCTTGTGCACGCAGCCATGACCACGAACGGTAGTATGCAATCTACTAATTCCCAATGGAACAACAAATCACACTCAATTATAGTTGGTAGATTCGAACACAGGGTAATTCCAGAGGTTCTATGAAAGAAACAACTCCAAAATAGTTTTAACGTGGTCTAAACCCTAACTAGGGGTCGTCCCTGAGCTTATAAGGGGGGCTGGGGCGGCCAGAAACCGAAACTAAACGCAAACGACTCAAACTGATACAAACCGACTCGGACCAGATTCGGTCGGCGGGCGGACACTCCGGTCGAAATCGGCCGGACAGTCCGGTCAGGCCGGACACTCCGGGTGAAGTGTGCCAGACAGTTCGGTCTGGCCGGAAACTTTGAAGTTTCCGGGTGGTGTCTGGGTAGTATCCGAACTGGCAGACAGAATGTCCATGCCAGTTTGCCTCTCGACCAGGCCGGATAGTCCGGGTGGATCTGGCCGGACACTCCGGTCGTGGCAGATCTTTTTGCCTCCGTCTTGATGATCTTCTCTTGCGCCATCCTCCCGCTCCTCCCTCGCGCATCCTTAGGCGATCATCATGTTGGGCTTATCTTGTAGCCCTTCTCCTCCTCGCGTCATGCTTGTTTCTCCAACGAACCTGATCATACATAAATGCATAGACTTAGGCAGTATAAAGTTCTCATCAATCAAAGTACCAGATTCGTTTAGGAGTAAATTCACCTGTTGTTCCAGTAGCTTAGCACGAGCTCTTATAATAGGTCCAATTCTAATCTCATTGGACTGATCCTTTCTTGCAACAGTTGTAGCATCTTCAGTAGTCATTGGGGTAGGTGTAATTGTAGGGATGTCCTCATCATCTCCCCCCCTTCAAAAGGCGTCGACCTCAACGCTCCAAGGTCTTCTCCAGCATATGGTGACAAATCAACAACATTGAAGCTGTTGCTAACTCCACCAAAATCCTCAATAGGTATATCAACCGAGTAGGCGTTATCATTAATCTTGGCTAACACCTTGTAAGGACCAGCACCACATGGCTTCAATTTTGACTTTCGAAGTAGTGGAAACCTATCCTTGCGTAGATGCACCGAAACCATATCTCCAGGCTCGAACAACACTTCTTTACTTGCTTGATTCCTTACAGCAGCAATGTTCTTGCCTTTCTTCTCAATAGCCTCTCGAGTCTTCTCATGTATTTTCTTCACATAATCAGCATGTTTTGATGCCTCCATATCAACTCTCTCATGTAATGGCAGAGGCAACATATCAAGTGGCGTCAATGGTTTGAAACCATATACCACCTCAAAAGGACAAAGCTGAGTAGTTGAATGCACAACCCTGTTGTAAGCAAACTCAACATGTGGCAAACACTCTTCCCACTCTCGCAGATTCTTTTTAATCATGGTCCTTAGCAGCTGTGACAATGTTCGATTCACCACCTCTGTTTGACCATCTGTTTGGGGATGACATGTAGTACTAAACAACAGCTTCATTCCTAGCTTTCCCCATAAGGTCTTCCAAAAGTAGCTCATGAACTTCACATCACGGTCAGAAACAATCGTCTTTGGTACTCCATGTAATCTCACGATGTCCCTGAAAAATAGGTTAGCAACATGCGACGTATCGTCGCTTTTGTGGCAGGCAATAAAATGAGCCATCGTAGAGAACATATCCACTACCACAAATATAGAATCATGACCTCTCTAAGTTTTAGGTAGACCTAGCACAAAATCCATACTAATGTTTTCCCATGGAGTAGTAGGTCCCGAGAGAGGTGTATACAAACCGTGAGGCTTCAGCCTAGATTTCGACTTGTGGCATGTAATACATCGGCTCACAAATCTGTACACATCACGCCTCATCTTGGGCCAATAAAAGTGATCAGCAAGCATGAGAAACGTCTTCTCACGCCCAAAGTGACCCATCAAACCACCAACATGTGACTCTTGCACTAAGAACAAATGCAACGACGATTCTGGAATACATAGTTTGTTAGCTCGAAACAAATATCCATCATGTATATGATACTTATCCCATGCGTTTCTAAGAGCACACAAACGATATGGTTCAGCAAAATCATGGTTAGTTGCATAAAGTGCACAAATAGCTTCTAATCAAGGAATTTTAACATCAAGATTGGTTAATAGCATGTTCTTCCTAGATAGAGCATCAACAACAACGTTCTCTTTTCCCTTCTTATAGTTAATGATGTAAGGGAAAGACTCAATGAACTCAACCCATTTAGCTAATCTTCTATGCAAGTTTGATTGAGCTTTCAAGTATTTCAATGCTTCATGATCAGAATGTATGATGAATTCCTTTGGCCACAAATAATGTTGCCAAACCTCAAGTACTCTAACAAGTGCATAAAATTCTTTATCATAGATAGAATAATTCAAACGAGCACCAGTCAATTTCTCAGAAAAATAAGCTATAGGCCGACCCTCTTGCATCAAAACGCCACCTATGCCTATACCACTAGCATCACATTCAACTTCAAATTGCTTTGAAAAATCAGGTAATGCAAGTAATGGTGCAGAAGTAAGCAAACATTTTAATGTATCGAATGCAATGTCTTGGGCCGTGCCCCACACAAAAGGAACACCTTTCTTTGTCAAATCATTTAATGGTGCAGCAATGGTGCTAAAATGTTTCACAAAGCGCCTATAGAAACCAGCGAGACCGTGGAAACTACGCACTTGACTAACATTCATTGGAGTAGGCCAATTCTGAATTGATTCAATTTTAGATTGATCTACCTCTACTCCATGCTTAGAAACAACAAATCCTAGGAATATGACCTTATCTTTTGCAAATGTACACTTCTCAAGATTAGCATACAGTTTATTATCATGTAACACTTGCAAAACTTGTCTAATATGAGTGCAATGTTCAGATTTAGTGTGGCTATATATAAGTATATCATCAAAGTAAACAACCACCAAACGACCAATAAACCCTCTCAAAACATGATTCATCAAATGCATGAAAGTACTAGGTGCATTAGTAAGACCAAACGGCATGACTAACCACTCATACAAACCGAATTTAGTTTTGAAAACAGTTTTCCATTCATCCCCTTCTTTCATCCTAATTTGATGATAACCACTACGCAAGTCAATTTTAGACAAACCGACTCGGACCAGATTTGGTCGGCGGGCGGACACTCCGGTCAAAATGAGCCGGACAGTCCGGTCAGGCCAGACACTCCGGGTGAGTCCGATCTGGCCGGAAACTTTGAAGTTTCTGGGTGGTGTCCGGGCAGTATCCGAACTGGCAGACAGAATGTCCATGCCAGTTTGCCTCTCGACCAGGCCGGACAGTCCGGGTGGATCTGGCCGGACACTCCAGTCGTGGCAGATCTTTTTGCCTCCGTCTTGATGATCTTCTCTTGCACCTTCCTCCCGCTCCTCCCTCGCGCATCCTTGGGCGATCATCATGTTGGGCTTCTCTTGTAGCCCTTCTCCTTGCGTCATGCTTGTTTCTCCAACGAACCTGATCATACATAAATGCATAGACTTAGGCAGTATAAAGTTCTCATCAATCAAAGTACTAGATTCGTTTAGGAGTAAATTCACCTGTTGTTCCAGTAGCTTAGCACGATCTCTTGTAAAGGTCCAATTCTAATCTCATTGGACTGATCCTTTCTTGCAACAGTTGTAGCATCTTCAGTAGTCATTGGGGTAGGTGTAATTGTAGGGATGTCCTCATCACCTGTACTGAGAGGGTATTCTTCTTGTGCATCCACTCCTTTAAACCAAAACCCATGCCATTTGTGTCCACCATACCTACCTAGTAGCATTATTGCTATTCCAAGTAAATTCTTGTTTTGTCTACCTCCCAAATTAACTTGTTATGTGAAAATTAGTGATTAAAGCTCTGACGAACTTGATGGCACACTTTACTTTCTTGCACTTAATAAACTTGAACCATTGTGCTCACCTATGTTGCGTATATGTTTGCGCTTTATAAGTTGTGAATTAGCAGAACCATGCTGTCATGGGGAACGCTTTCAACATTGCACTGGTACTTTGTACCAAGTTGATATCATGTTCTTTTGTCTATGGATGTTGTCGGTGTGAAATGAAAGGGGAGCTTTTAAGTCCATGGAGTTATGCATATGTGTTAGAGAAACGCCTGGGCCGCTGGTCTAATCCATGCTGACATGGTGGAAACCTACATCATAACCATAACAAGTATCTACGAAGCATTCTTCTTATAAAAAAAGAGATAGAGATTGAGAAAAAGAGAAAAGAAAAAAGGGAGAGATATTATGAAAAGAGGAAAGAGAGAAAAAAGCACCATATTCCCATGGTAAATAAGAAGATTGCTGAGATGCTTGTTGTCTGCTTGCCTTGTCATTTTGATATGGGGATTCTTCTGTATCATCGGGTAAGGGGTACCCCGTTGGCGGTTCTCTATGATACACATAGGCTTACAATGACAAGAACTTACCGGTAACTAAACTTGAGTAGCATGAGGAGCGACCCTCGTATTCAAGGGACATGAGATTCTCAACTTACAACTTGTCAATGCATATCCTCATATTTTATCACTTTAACCGTAATCACCTAAAGATGCCTTTGATAGGGGCAATGAGAGCTGAAAGCTAGTAAATATCATAATTTTTGGGAGCTCTTTATGAGACTTGCAATCCCTGCTTCCCTTTTTGAAGGGCCTTTCTTTTACTTTGTAGATTGAGTCAGTAAACCTACTCCCTTTTATCTCAGCAAGTATTTTGAGTTGTTGTGTTTCATTCATTCATATGATGATTTATTCAATCATGTCTTTTATGTTCCTTGCTTTGCACATTGCTCTTATCTTGATGTTTACTACTTTGAAAGCTATCATTGAAAACCAACTATTTGTGAACTCTAGCAAATTATCAGCTATTCTTCGACCAAGAGCTAAGTTTGCCATTACCAATTATGATTTACTTTATGTATCTTTATTTTGTTTCCTTTACTTATTACAAGTTGAGTTATATAATAGTGAGTTGTCTTCTATTATGATCTATGTATTTGATGAATGTAATGCTTCTTGTCCGTATTCTTTTATCGACTCTTCACTCCATAAACCTGAGGTCATGTTTATTGAGCTCAGTTTCGCTTGGGGACAAGCAAAGTCTAAGGTTGGGGGGAGTTGATACGTCCATTTTGCATCACTATTCTATGTCTTAATTCACTATTATTCATTGATATATTTCGTATTGAGAGGTCATACTTATGTCATTTCATCTGTTTTTGCATGGTTGATGACTTTTGGAGCATGGACCGCTGCAGTCAGGATTCTGATGGGAAAGGTGCTGTTTGGAGGCAAAATTCGCGAAGATCAGAAAATTCGGGAAAATATACGGAAAATCCTACTTTTCCAGAAGACTAAGGATGCCAGAAGACGGAGTGGAGATGGGCCATAGGGGGCCCACACCACCCCCTGGCGCGGGCAGCCCTAGGCCACGCCAGCATGTGGTGTGGCCACCCTGGCCCACTCCAGCCTCTCCCCTCTGGCGTATATCATCCTCCCGAAACCCTAAGACTCGGGGAGCGACCAGAGAAAGATTTCGCTGCCTCTGCGGGGCGGAAAACACCGAGAGAGAAAGATCTCTCTGGCAGACATATTTCTGCCGGGGGAATTCCTTCCCGGAGAGGGGAGATCATCGCCATCATCAAGCTGGACTTCATCGGGGTCATCATCATCATCATCACCACCATAATCGTCAGCACCCTCATCACCATCTCCATATTGCTGTAACAAATGGGTTGAATCTTGCATAGTTCATAGGGGAAACTTTCCCGGTGTTGATTACTCTTCGTAGTTGATGCTATTGAGTGAACTGTTGAATTATTGTTTATGTTCAGATTGTTATACATCATTATTCTATCTCTAATCATGGTCCATATGATGTCTTGTGAGTACTTCATTTTGTTCTTGAGGACATGGGAGAAGTCATGTTGTTAGTAGTGGAGTTTTGTTGAGAAAGATTCAATAGTTTGATATTTTAGTTGTGGTGTACTTCTTCTAGTGTTATCATGTGAACATCGACTACATGACAGTTCACCTATATGGGCCTAGGGAAATGCATTGTGTATTTGGCTACTAATCATAGGGGTTGCCGGAGTGACAGAAACCTGAACCCCCGTTAGGAAACCATTGCACAAGGGACGTAAGGGTCTTAGAGTTTAAAGCTGTGGTTAGGTTTCTACCTTAATTACTTTCTTGTACTTACGGATGTTTGCAAGGGGTATAATCACAAGTAAGTATTAGTCCTGGATGGGTCGGTACATTAGCACAGGTTCACCCACACAACACTTAGCAAGCTTAAGAAGGTTAATCAACTATATGAAGCGAAAGCACTTGACAGTCTTCCCATGTGTCCTCGAGAACGTTTGATTATCTTAAGTAATACAACCGGCTTGTCCTTTGCTGCATAAAGGATTGGGCCACTTGCTGCATTTATTCCTACTATCTTTTATTTACTCGTACTTTGTTTACTTGCTTTATCAAAACCCCCTAAAAATCCGTTTGCTAAGTATTTGCAGAGAATTCCTGATCCATACCACTAGCTAGCACCTTCTGCTCCTCGTTGGGTTCGACACTCTTACTTATCGAAAATACTGCGATACACCCCCTATACTTGTGGGTCATCATTCAACACTTCGACGATCGTGGAACCAGAACGGATCATGAGGTGTGGAACCGGAACGGATCGTGAGTACTGCACTGCATCAAGTGACGTGCTTCATCGATTCCGCAACTGCGCGTCTAGTGGTAATCCTCGTGGCCTTCTACCTGAGCTTGATCTTGGGATCACCGTGGAGGGAATTTTTTGTTTATCTCTGCGTGGCCAAACACGTGCGACTAGGAGCCTCGACGTGGGCAGGCACGATGACCCTTCTATAGCAGCACGACGACGGAACCTTTACGGGCCCGATCTAGGCTCGGCTGGGCCTGAACATGCCCTGGTGTGGTCCTGCTATTGCATCCGGTCAGTAGCCACCCCTGATGGTGGTGGACGGTCCCCTTCGATGGGCTGCTACGCGGCCCTGTTCGACAGCTATTCTAGCGCCATCCTACCTCGTCTGAGTCTGTCCCCATAGTGTGTTGCATGTCGCCTCTTGGCCTTGAGACGGATGCCTGGGTGGCGGCCTCGGAAGGTGGATCGCGCGGGAGCCTTCGGCAGACGACGTGATGATGGTGATGGCTCTGCCCCTTGGTCACTTGGGTGGCAAGGAGAAGGCGACGGGTGTTCCTGGTAGTGGTGGCACTTTGGCAATGACATCTCTCAGATCGTGTTGTGAAGACAGGGCTCGGGGAGATGGAAGGATGTCCGATGGCGGGCATGGGCGAAGGTTTTTCCAGGCGAAAGGTCCACGTTTTGATGCCAATGGTGGTGACACCTGCGGGTGGCGTTACCTTCTTGGGGGCGCCGTTGTGGGTACCTTCTTTGCGCTGGGGCTCCGGGTGAAAACCATTGACCATCCGGTCTCGACGACGGTGGCATGACACATCGTTACCCTCTTGGAGCGTCGTTGTGGAGTCCTTTTCTCCTAGGTCTCGTTCTAGTGTCGCCGATGGCAAGTCTTAGTTCTTCCTGTACTCTTTTGTTTATCCTTGACCTGTTGTGTAAGAGGTTCTCCTCATCACTTGTATTGATTCGCCCGTGTGTGGCTTTATTTATAAAGCAGGGCAAAAGCCTATTTCAAGGAACACACACTAGTATATGAAGGCAATATACAACCATCGCATTATTGGGAACATATATCCTACAGATCTCATCGTTCTGTGATCATTAGCACCAAATTCTACCTAGTTACATCATCAGCTTAAAATCCAACTAATCAGACTTGGGACGACCAGAAGGGATTTATCCACACTTACACATATCAACTCCGTCGCCCTCGGCCTCCTCACCTTGTCGTTGCCCACACTGCGAGTTGCGCAAGGTTCACCCCGGCCACGCGGGCCCTGCTGCCTTGCACCAGTGCAGCCACGACCTTGTACCGCGCTGCCTACCCCAGGACATGGCTTGCCTCGGAGCCCGTGTTCGGCCTACCAGGCCTGCACCTCTCTCCTAGAACCGTGCCACAAGCAAGGAGCTCATGTGCGAGGTACCCGACCAAGAGCTTGTTGCCCCCGCAGCCTCTATCGCCGGGAGACGGGTCAGGTAGGCCCATCGGGGGTGGCGGTGGTGCTCCATTTCCGCTTCTCCCGGAGACTGCTGGGGCCTCCATGTCCGCCGTCTTGATGGCATGACAGGAAGTCTTTTTGACGTTGTTTGGCAGAATAGACCTACCCACCAGGTAAATGGTCCGTTTAGTTTTCTGTTGGCTCCCATCCCATGCATATCACGATTCGTAAAGCAGTTTAGAGACGGAACCAAGAACAACGGTAGAATCAACAGTTTTCATGGAGCATGACCTGACCGAGCACAAATGAGTTACCACCATCCTACCGTTGTACACCTAGAAATGTTCGAAATATGCCCTAGAGATAAATAATAATATGGATTATTATCATATTTCATAAAGTTTATAATTAAGTTTTATATCATGCTATAACTATATTGAAAGGAAACGTCAATACACGTGTGATATATAAACAACCAGGAGTTTCTGGTGAATCTCTAGTCAGTACTTTATTGGTCAACATATGATCAAGGTTTCCTGATCATGTGGTATTTATGCCAGATGGAAATGGAGTCACCTCATTAAGGGAATAAGATGATGAGCTATACCCAATCTAAGCATTGTGACCTGATCATGTCACGAAGTTCAATTTACGATGAATAGGAAACATAGTGTCTTGTTTCTTAGACCGTTAGGCTATAACAATCACTGTCACCCGAGAATATTTTGATATCATCAAACGTCACTCGGTTAAACGGTGATCATAAAGGTGTGTTCAAGTATCCAGAGGGGCATGTAAAGTCATTATGTGTCAAGAGCGGGATTTGTCCATCCGCGTGATGAGAAGATACTCAAGGGCTCACTCGGATAAATTATATCCAATTGCTGTGCAGCGTGTGACTTGCTCACGGGAATATCACTTGTCAGAACGAGTTAAGTAGCATTTCTCGGTAATGAGATTGAACACAACATGGTGATGACATTGATCAGATCTCGGACAATACAAGTATCACAGAGACAAAATGAATATGGCATATGTTCATGGTTCAACGGCATAAATTCGTGGAATGCACAGGGGTCCTCATGGGCATCCATGTCCCACTAATGATCATTGGTACAAGAGGGGTATCGACCATGTCTGAAGTGTTCCTGAATCGTGGGTTATCACACTTAAGTGCTTAATGATGCTCAGAGATTATTTTGGTACCAGCAGAATCACCGAAGAATAGAATGAGAGAAAACCGAAAGGGTTTCAGAAAGTTCAGAGGATGTCCGGAGTGGGGTGGAAGGAGTTCTATAGCCACGGAGGGTTGAATAATATGTATGTAAATGTTAAATATTGATTTACTCATTTATTTATATTTATTTAATATAAGAAAAGGAATTAAAAGATCAAATTCACTATTGTGCCAAAATCCCTAAGGGAAAAAGGCCCATGAGGGAAAGACCAAAGAGAGGAAGGAGAGGAGGTGGCCGGCTGGGCCAAGGGACCCCGCATGGGGCCCTGGCTAGCAGCGGCCAGCCCCCCTCTCCCCTCTCCTTTGTTTAGTCCCACATTGCTGAGCTAATTAGCTATCGGGTGCCTTTTCCCATATATATTGAGAGGTATCTTGGGAAAATAAATACACAATAATCAATAAAAGGTCCCCTCTCATTTGGGAGACCTATAGTTGATTCTCTCTCTCTCTCTTTCTCCCGTAACCATGGTACCAAGTCTAGACTGTGTGAACAAGAGACTTCTTCCCCGCGGAGCGCCGTCGCGCTATGGGATTCGGATCCAGAAGGTCTATTTCTGCAACTGTTGCTGGATCCTAGGAGTAGGAGTTGATGGGGATATGCCGAAGGGGGTATGCTCAATAGGATGTTTCGACTAGACCAGGGCCTTTGTGAGTCAGCCTACAGGACGGTGACTGGAATGCGATTGGAAAGCAAGCCTGGCGACTTGAAGCTAGAGGCCCAAAAGGGTAGCTAGGACCGGTCGGATTAGGTCAAATCCTCCGAGTCCCTAACTGATTCGGTTGTATATCTGTAAACCCTAGCGAGGCACCCCCTATATAATCCTCTCTAGGGTACTCTCTGTACTCACGTTCCATCATACACCCCATCGTCTCGCTGCCTAGCCGCCGAGCTCGCCACCATTGTACTCACTCAATATTACAATCTAGCAGGAGTAGGTCTTTACCCTAAGGGGGGACGAACCTGGGTAAATCCCTATGTCTTTGCCCTCATCTCGCTCCGCAGATGGCTGCTCGCTCTTGCCCCAAAACCTTCCAATCGCTACTCTGGTAGCGATTGCCGTGGTCATTCCCACGATAGTGGCGCCCGCCGTGGGGCTTGGCCGGTCTGGCCTGAGTTCTGCGGCGAGACCCTACCCGCAAATCGATCGGCCGATCGCCACCGACCGCATGATCGCCATTGGCGGGATCCTTTAGATCCTTCCCAGCAGCTACATCCCAGCATCGACCCGATCATGCACAGCGCGGTGATGCTAGTCAAAACCATCAACCTGTTCGTCGGCTTTACGGATGCCATCGAACCGATGGGGACAGCGATCGTCGGTAGATCGCTGCCATGCCGCGACCTACTCTCAGAAGGCTAGATCTACTCCATTAGCCGCCTTGCCTCCGAGTACGACTCAGCCGCCATCAACGTGATCGGAACGAACGCAGCCGCAGACGACGTGGCCCTCCAATTTGGCGACCCCTACCTCAGTCGTCGGATCCATCACCTCCACATCACACGAAGACTCCATCATGCGGGTCTCCAACCCCGAGGATTTTGAGGACCCCTCCATCCTCGGGCTGTTCGTCTTCGATTCTAGGTTGGAGTCACCTGAAGACTTCGGCGCCATATCCAATTGCTTCAACGTGATCTACATGGCGGGTAGCACGACAGCCCCGCCAGATCCCTTCTCCACGCTGATCCCGCTGACCGCGACGGCGACGGAGGTAGAGGAAGCCCGCCTATGCCTGGAGGAGGCGAGGCGCAAGGAGCAGGCCAAGCGTGAGAAGTTCCGCCTCAAGCAGCCAATGGTGCAGGAGCTGTCACTCTACTATCAACGTCGCATCAGGACCCGCCTGAGCTCCAGGATCTAGGGCCGCGTCCTAAACTTCAACGACGAGAACGAGCTCGCCCGCGCGGCCGAGCACGAGTTCTGTGAGAACGTGCCGCCTGGCGGAAGCAACCACCCACCCCCTGGGGCACCTACGACTGGAGCTCCACCGCCACCCCTAGACCGCACACCTTCTCCGGAGCAGCCCTAGATCATCATCTCGCCGCAAGCCCGCGACGCCAACAGGATCCCGCTGTACTCCACCCCGATGGACAAAGTCATCGCGGGGCACACCGCAGTCGCCATCGTGAACATCACGGGAGAGGGCGCACTGTAGATCCAGTATGCCCATGCCCTACTCACCAGGGCCATCGAGGAGCAAGCCACGGGAGTCGACCCGCGGTGACGGATGTACTCCCGTTCGTCGGGGAGCAGGGCGGCCTTGTGCGGTCGTCCCACGGCCACCAACACCCTGAACTGCCCACCGCCCAAGCCCCTGCAGATCCAACCACGGGCCACGAACCCCATGCTCTCCACCAACGAGCCGTGGCCCGTGAACAACACGGTCACCTCTAACGGCCAACCGATCGACGCGAGGACCCACATCATCAATAACCAGGCTTGGCGAGCTCGCCAGCCACATGATCTTAGACACACCCTCAACAACCGCGGCGAGCCGGAGCCAAGGGGTTCACTCAGCTGAGTCGGCCCGCAATGCTTTGGACTAATGATCTGAGGCAAAAAGTACCCAACAAACTTCAAGGCGCCGAAGGAGATCGAGAAGTATGACCCGACATACGACCTAGCGGTATGGCGCAACACATACCTCATGGCGATGGGGATCGCTGGCCACACCGACCTACTCGCCGCCCGCTACCTCCCCATGATGATGGAAGGAGCGACCCGGCAATGGATCAACACCCTCCCCGCGGACAACATTGACTCGTGGGAGGAGATGCGAGAGGCCTTCATCAGGCACTTTGAGGGTTCTTACACCCGTGCCCCACCATAGAAGACCTGGAGTGCTGCATCAAGGGACATCACGAGTCGACCCGTCACTGGGCCTAGCGGTGGCAAGACCTGGGGATCAATGCTTCCAGCATCCACCCGAACACGGCGATCCACTGCTTCAAGAATGCATGCCGATACGAACCACTGGTCACCAAGATCAAGAGGGTCTACCGGACGCTTGCCAACATCTTCGACCTCCTCGAGATCGCCAAGCGCTACGCGGAGGAGGACCCCAACCAAGACTCCGATGATGAGTCTGGGGGAAGATGTCGCACCAGCAGCAATGACAACGGGCGATAGCGCGACATGCTCTACAGCAACACTCGCCTCACTGGCAAGCATCGCGGTGATGGGCGAGTCGACTTCATCGCCAACACTGGCTATGGGCAACGCGACCCGAAGAACTCCCCCCGTGACGGAGGGAATTACCGCGACAGTGGGAACTAATGTGCAAACAACACGACAAGGCCGAAGTTCGACCCCGCCGCCCTACTCAACCAGCCCCGTGTCTACCACAGCAGGAAGGGGAAGCCCGCCACTCAAACCACCGTCGACTACCACTGTCTGAAGGAGATCGAGAAGGCAAGGAGAGCAAGAGAGGACCCCAACAACGACCCACCAAGGGACAACGACAACGCCAGCAGGTTCGGCAACGCCGTCAGCTCGCTGCATACATTCACCGGGCTTGGCACCTAACGTGAGAAGAATGTGCTCACCCATGCAGTCGCCATCACTGTGGTGACCCATGTCGACATTCCCCGCTTCCTCAACTGGTCCGAGCAAAGAATCACCTGGAGTCGCTAAGACCATGTGCCCAGGATCAATATCCAGGGCGAGTCGCCCTGGTGGTCAGGCCCAAAGTGGCTGACTACTAGCTACCCAAGACGCTAATGGACGGCGGAAGCTCCATCAATATCCTGTACTTGGACACGTTCAAGAGGCTACACCTCCCGGAGTCGATGATCGAGTTGACCCTCACCACCTTCCATGGCGTCGTCCTCGGTCGGAAGGCGTACCCGATCAGCAAGGTGATGCTGTCAGTCACCTTCGGGCTTCGACTTCGGCACACCAGCAAACTTCCGCACTGAGCGGACCGTCTTCAAGATGGTGAACTTCCGACCCCCTACCACTGCGTCCCAGGGCGCCAGACGTTCACCAAATTCATGGCGACTCCACACTATGCCTACAACATGATGAAGCTTCCCGGGCCAAGCGACATCATCACCGTCCATGGTAACCCTGACATGGCTGTAGAGTGCGAGGACAAAGGCGCCGAGCTCGCCGATGCCGTCATCGCCATGGAAACCAACCACGCAGAAGAGCTTGCGAAATACGCGAGCAACATTGACAAGGATGACCCCATGATCCTGAAGAAGCCCACCTTGGAAAACTCTAGGAAAGCGGCATTCGAGGCCTCCACGCACACTCGCACCGTCGAGCTTGTCTCGGGCAACTCGAGCCAGAAGGTCACCATTAGGACCAACGTGACCTCACATAGGAAAGCGCGCTCATCGAGTTCCTACGTGAGAATCGTGACATCTTTGCATGGAAACCATCTAACATGCCTGGTGTACCGAGGGAACTGGCTGAGAACAAACTCAATGTAGACCCCAAAGCGCAACCAGTGAAGCAGTCACTGCAGCCCTTCAATGAAGAGAGCCACCAAGAAATCGCTGAAGAAGTGTAGAGTCTACTCGCTGCAGGCTTCATCCAGCCAATCAAGTACTCCAAGTGGCTGGCAAACCCAGTCCTGGTTCTGAAGAAGAAAAACACTTGGAGAATGTGCATCGAATACACCAACCTAAACAGCGCCTGCCCGAAGGAGGAAGTCATCCTCCCCCGCATCGACCAGATCATCGACTCGACCGCCGGGTCGAATTCGCTGTGCTTCCTCGATGCATACTCTAGTTACAACTAAATCAAGATGGCGGTCGAGGATGAGGATAAACGGCGTTCATCACGCCATTCGGTGCCTTCTGCTACACTACTATGACGTTCAGCCTTAAGAATGTCGGTGCGACCTACCAACAGTGCATGTAGGAGTGCCTTGCGAGAAAAATTGGCTGCAACATCCACATCTACATCAACGACGTGGTTGTGAAGTTAACTCGCTAGAGCGACCTGCTCGCCGACCTGGCCGAAACTTTTGCAAATCTGCAAAAGTACAAGATCAAGCTCAACCCAGGGAAGTGCACCTTTGTCGTACTCATCGGATAGCTCCTGGGGTATGTAGTCTCCAAGCGAGGCATTGAAGCAAACCCCAGCAAGATCGACACCATAGCGCGACTCAGAAAACCTAAGTGCCTGCGTGACGTCTAGAAACTGGCCGGGCGAGTCGCGGATCTCTGTCGCTTCATCCCCCAGCTCGGAGAGAAGGAAATGCCTCTCTACCGCCTGATGCACAAGAACCCCATGTTCCAATGGGACGAAGAAGCGGACAACACGCTCAATGCGCTCAAGGAAGTGCTGCTCGCAGCACCACTGCTTGCCGCCCTAGTCGACAAAGAGCCAATGCTCGTCTACATTGTGGGATCCACTCGAGTCTTCAACGTCGTGATGGTTGTCGAGCGACCAGGAGAGGGCAAGGAGTGCCCTGTATAGCGCTCAGTCTACTACATCAGTGAGGTCCTAATGGACTCAAGCCACCTCTACCCGCAGTACTAGAAACTGGTGTATGCGGTCTTCAGAGCCCAGCGGCGGCTCCCACACTTCTTCCAGGAACACCCCATCATGATCGTCTCCTCCGCGCCGTTGTAGGACACCATCCACAATTGTGAGGCAACTGGGCGAGTCACCAAGTGGGCCATCGAAATCGATATCCACAACATCAAGTACGAGCCGCGCAAAGCAATCAAATCGCAGGCCCTGGCTGATTTCCTCACCGACTAGGAAGAAGCACATCAGCCGGAGAAGCTGCCCTATGTCCGCTACTGGTCGCTCCACTTCGACGGGTCCAAGAACACGGACGGTGCAGGGGCTAGGATCGTACTCACCTCCCCCAAAGGCGACAAGCTCCAATACGTGTTACACCTTGACTTCACGCCCTGCACCAACAACATGGCTGAATACGAGGCCCTCCTTCACGGCATGTGGGCTGCCAAAGAGATGAACGCCAATCGCCTATGGTGCTACGGCGACTCCGACCTCGTCGCCGCACAACTTGTCGGCACCTGCGATGTTGTCTCCCCCACCATGATAGCGTATCGCCAAGCGGTGGACCAGCTGAGGGGCCACTTCGCCGGCTACTCCGTCGAGTGGATCTACATGCGCAAAAATGAGGAGGCCTGCATGCTCTCCCGCATCGAATCGGCTCGTCAAACACCACCTGTGGGGGTCTTCCTCGACATCATCAACAAGCCTTTGGTCTCCTCGCTCAAGGAGATCGACACCAAGATACCTCTACAGCCCAAGCCCGCCCTGGTCGCCATGATCGCGGAGCCTAGCGACTGGACCACGCGATACGTTGCCTACCTCGAGCACAAGATCCTGCCCACTGACGAGATAGAGGCGCGAATGATTGTGTGCCGCTACAAATCCTTCGTCATCATCAACTGCGAGCTCCACAAACGCAGCGTTACTAGCGTGTTCCAGCGCTGCATATAGCTAGAAGAAGGGTGCAAGATCCTCCAGGACATCCACGCCGGCGATACGGCCACCACACCGGTTATCGGTCGCTAGTCGCCAAAGCCATGCGCCACAGATTTTACGTGCTCACCGCACACGCTGACGCCACGGACATCGTCCAACAATGCGTCAGGTTCCAGAAGTACGCCAACCAGACACACGTCCATGGTTCGGCCCTCAAGACTATCCCCATTACTTGGCCATTTGCCGTATGGGGCATCGATATGGTGGGCCGATTCAAAAAAGCTCCATCAGGCTACACCCACCTCCTGATCGCCGTCGACAAATTCACCAAGTGGGTAGAGGCGAAGCCTATCAAGAAGTGCAACGGCTAAACCGCCACCAAGTTCCTCCGCACTACCGGTACGGCTACCCGCACAACATCATCACGGACAACAGGACCAACTTCGCCAAGGGCGACATGGCTGATTTCTGTGAAGAGCATGGCATACAACTCGACCTCGCCTCAGTCGCCCACCCGGAGTCGAATGGCCAAGAAGAGCACGCCAACCAAAGAGTCTTCCATGGTCTCAAGCCAGGACTATAGGTCCCCCTCGAGCGAACCCCTAGGTGCTGGGTTGAAGAATTCCCCTTCGTGCTATGGGGCATTCGCACCTCTGTCAACCTCTCAATAGGGTTCACACCCTTCTTCATGGTGTACGACGCTGAAGCCGTTATGCCAACCGACCTGGAACACGACTCACATCGGGTTGTCAACTACACGGAGGAAGACAATGAAATCACCCGCCAAGACGGGGTCGACCAGCTCGATGAAGCCCGCGATCTAGCTCGCTCGTGCACCGCCATCTACCAGCAGGGACTCTTCCGCTACCACAACCGCTGAGTCCGGAGTCGCACCTTCCAAGAAGGCGACCTGGTCATGCGACTGATCTAGGATAAGAAGGGCATGCACAAGCTTTCTCCCCCACGGGAGGGCCATTCTCCATAGGGAAAGTCCTTGGAAATGATGCCTACTACCTCATCGATATACGAGGTAATGGCCAGCTCGACGTCGGGCGTCCGTGGAATGTAAGTCTCCTCCGCAAGTTCTATACATAGAACTAAAACTTGTACCAAGCTGTCATATGATGAAATAAATTCAGATCACACAAATTGTGTCTACTCGCCATCCCCTTGTGCCAATCGGACTAGCACACTTAGCAATACGGTACCCACGGAAGTCAACCCTTGGTCAGGCGACCGGCTCGGCTAAGTAGTGCTGCCCAAGGGCACCGAAAATATACGGTTCTTGCACCATCCACGAAAACGCCACCCCGGAGCCACCATCGGAGTCTCCCCGCTCGACTAGCCTGCCGGGCCAATACAACCGAACACGCTTCTCACAACAAATCCGTCCTCCCTATCCCCGTGCAAAATGACTTCAAAGGTCAAGTACCACGCTCGGGGACTCGCCAAAACGACCCTCACACGGCTCGGGAATGCACCAAGTACGAGAGCCTGCCTTGGACTTGCCACGCGACTGCCTTTCCAAGGCAAGGGTGATACTTTAAAAACAACATACTAACGTCCTCATCTACTTTGGGCATGCGACTAGAACGACCATGTACCACGCTCGGGGACTCACGTAACCGACCCCTGTCGCGTCTAGGAAAACGGTGAAGTACAGAGCATACCTTGGGGTCGCCAAGCAACTGGCTCCACGAGCCACGGCGAGTCGACCCCGGTTAACCTAAGAGCCTAACACAAACCAACATACATATACGCGAGGTTAACCCCACTAAAGGGCAGACGCGCTCGGGGACTCTCACAACCTAAAATACAAACGCATAAAAATCACAAAGCAATGCGAGTCAATTGACCTTTTTCACTTCAGCAATAAAATATATTGTCCATCATTAAGGTACATTACAAAAAGAGGCCGGTCGCCACGACTAACATATTGCCCCAGGGCAGTTCCCTCACTCTACAGGTTTCGATGAAGAAGCGCTGCCATCACCCTTGACCCGGACATATGGCTCCCAAGGGTTCGATGGGTACATCATCAACTGCTTCGCCAATGACGACCAAAAGGGATGCTCCGACTTCATGTCACGGTGCTCCGACTCGGAGTCGCCTAGCGCCACCACTATATCCTGGTATGGTAGCAGATCACCCATCGCCAATACCTGCTCCGCCTTGGCAGTCACCCCGAGCACCTCCGCGATCTCCACCGAGCCAGTCGCTGAGGGATACCCGCTGGTGACATCGTTGAGGTCAAAATTGTCAGGGAAGTGCGTGAGCCCAAGTCTAAGCGCTGTGGTGGTCCCGCGTCAGAAGGCTGATCGCGCCATCCACTCGACCACTATGGGCATCTCCTCGAGATAGCGCCACACCTCCGTCATCCCACTAGGGATCACCTCGGTGGGAGAAATCCCCTAGAGAACGGCTTAGACGCACATCGCCGAGGTGGTGGCTGCGTTCAACACCGCCATCACGCTCTACGCAGCATCAAACATCTGCACCGCCGGGTCTCCCTGGCATATTATATCTGCAACGTCAGGAAATCAAGCTCACACAAAAGCTCCACTATGGATCCAACGCTCGGAGACTCACCCCGCTCGGGGACTCGCCCGCTCGGGAACTTGCCCGTTCGGGAACTCGACCACCACTACCAACAGAAAGCTTGCGGAAAGAAAATCTTACCAAGAATCTTGTGGCAGTTCTCCATGACGAACTTCTCCAGCGGGGATAGCTTCTCCTGCGGACTGACGATCACGGAGTCAGAGGCCTTCCGCTCCTCCTCCACTGTAGCGACTGCGGCCTTTGCCTTCTCTTTAGAGGCAGTCATCGAAGCCTTCGCTGCCTCTAGCTCCGTCGCCAAGGAGTTGGCACGTTCCTCTACAGTAGTCACTGCCGCCTTCGCAGAGTCCATCTTGGTGACCAGGACGTAGCCCTCACGGGCCTTGCCGAGTGCAGCAGCTTGCTCGTCTGAATCAAGAAAAACAGGAATAAAAAATCCCAAAGATCCGCAAGCAATCCAAATTCATCAAGACAAAATCAACTCACCAGCATATGCTTGGAGTCGTTGGTTGGCTTCATGTGCTATCCGCAGGTCGTGTTCCAGGCGTTCCTTCGCGGCCTGCCGATCGAACGACTCCCTCTGCAGGCCCTAAAGATAGAAAACAATAAGAGGCCGGACGACTAAAGTTCTAAGTGTCTAGATGCTGAAATTCAGCGACTAGACCCTATGGGACTGGACGACTAAAGTTTCAAGCATCTAGCCGCTGAAATTCAGTGGCTAGATCCTCGGGGACTGGACATACCTGGATAGTAGCACCCGGGATGCTGTGAAGTTCGCTGGCATCCGCCAAAGGAATCATGAAAGACGTGCGCCCATGTCGCTGCCCGACGTCATCATCGATGATCTCTAGAACTTGCGGTGACTGAGTTTCAGTCGCTGTCACAAATGCCTTCGCCATAAAGCGCGGAAAACAATGCGGCTGTTCTCACCGGGGTGCCGATCGTCATGGTCGGTGCCTCCACTGGTGGGACTACTTTACTTGGCTCCGAGCCGGTGGCCGCCCCTTCTCTAGCGTGAGTGGCGGAGTCATCCTTCTCCACACTCCCTTCCACCATAGTGTCAGGGTCACTCCCCTTCTTCTTCGCACCTTCACCCGATGCCTCGAAGGTGACTGCCTTCCTCTTCTTGGAGGGATAACCCACTCCTTCGGTGCCGACCGACAAAACCTTTCTCACCAAGGAGCGGGTGATCTTCTTGGTGCCAGTCCTGCAAGATTAGCACAATCATTGAATTGTCGAAAACCTCGAAACTTATCAAAGACGGTGTAGCGGAAACTTACTTGGCGACTGGGAGGGTGCGTAGCCCGGTGCTGATGCGCGTAGGATTTTCTAGTTCTAGTCCCAGCTTGCGTGTGAGCCCCCTCTCGAGCACAATGGCCGGCCTCGGTGTCGTGGACTTGCCCGCCGACAAGGTCGCAGCCACAAAAATTTCCAGCAACGTCGTTGTGGTCGCCGCCTACGGCGGTGAGGTCGTCGAATCCTTGGTCACCTCAATCCCTGTGTCTGGGGGCGCCGCTGCCTCTAGTGCAATGGCGGCGAGTGGGATCTCCACGACCACGTCCATGACCTCTACATCCATCACTAGAGTGGGGTCCTCCGGTGTCTTGGCCGCGTCCTGGGTGTCCGTGTTGTTAGATTCATCATCAGAGTCAAACATCGCCGTGGACCTGGCTGGCGACTTAGCCGGCGACCTTGGCTCCACCACCAGTTTGGCCTTCGCCGGCAGCTTCGTCCTCGGTGGCGACTTCAGCTTCAATGCGGGCTTGGCCGGCATGGCCATGCGCCACAAACTTTGTTCTTTGTTGTTTTCAACATCGCTGTCATGCTCTTCGAGGCTGCGACTCGCATCCAGTTCACACTGTTTTTGTCCGCGGGTCTTTCGACCTGTGGATGGGGGTGCGTGCCTCCACGATCTCGTCCTCGCTCTCGGAGGACTCATACACCTCGTCCTCTTCAAGCTCCATGGGAACCTCTTCATCGAGCGAAGGAATCTAGTTCTCCAGGACTTGGAACAACTGGAAGAAACAAACAAAATAACTTGATCAAAACTAACACCAAAACTGCAACTATGAATCCGTGATTACAAAGCTGCGACTGTGAAATCAAATTGAGGAAGAAGGGAGACTTACAGTGGGGGCCTGACGCTTCCCGATGGCGGTGTATGGAGCGAGCCCGGCCTCCGGGTCGTTGTACTCCGCCTCGATGATCTTCTTCAACACGGCGATGTAGTTGTCGGCCTCCCAAACCTCCTCGCTCGCCTTCGTGGCATCATCCTTGCTGGTATACTGGTACATCTATTGGCTCAGGTGGCCAGTGGAACCAGCCGCCACCCGAGCCAGCAATTATATGGATTGATGGTCTCGAGAACCTCCTTCTTTAGTTCTTTGATTTGCTGCAGCATTTCATCGACGACCATCCTCTGATCTTCAGGAAGCATGGTCACCGACAGCCGGTGTGGCTCGCTCCTCTTGTCGGTGTGTATGTTGGGAGTGCCACCTCACTATTGGGAGTGGACTCCTTCACATAGAACCATCGTTTCTTCCATTCGCTGGCGGCTTTCTTCGGCAGCAGAAGCTTCACAAACGTGGCCTTGGGCTTCAGCTGAAATGTGACGCCACCCGCCGCCGGGATTGGACCGCTAGTTCCTTCGCGACCGACGTGACTGTGGAGCAGCTCTAGCCACAAAGGAAAGTACGGGCGACATCCGAGATAGCTCTCACAGAATGCGACGAAGATCACGAGCTGCTCTACGCTGTGCAGCCCCAAGTCCGACGGCTTGATCATGTAGTACGCGCAGAATTGTTGAAAGAAAATTGAAGTGGGGAACCCCAACCCCCTCTCTAGATGGCTGAAGAAGCAGATAAACTCTCTAGGGCGGGGTTTGGGTTCCGTCTCGCCAGATGTGGGAATTCACCAGTTTCCTCTGCAAAGGATACCCGTGCCCTCCATGGATTCCAAGGCGGTTGTGGTGCACTTTGATTTGCCCTTAAAATTCTTTGGAGGCGCCATCGGGAGAGAACGAGATCGCTCGGTTCAGAGATTTTGCATCGGGAGAAGGTAGGGAGACTAAAGGTTTGCGTGCGCAGAGAAATGCAGGGAAGGCTCGCAACTCCCCTCGTCATTCTCCTTATAAACAGGGTGCTACCCGCCAATTTCAGGGTAGCCATTACCCCGCGGTAATTACACTGAAGTTACCGTTGGCTTACCCAACATCTAGTTTGACCAAGATGTCGGTCCAACTTCATTCACTCGACTCGCCTGCTGGTGTGCCTTGTCCACTCGACTGGGTGTAGTGACTCGGGCATAATTCCACTCGCCGATGCTACGACTGAAGACACGCTAGAGAGACTTCTTCCTTTATTGAGGGAGTCCATTGCCGATTCGACTGGCATCCAAATTGGACTCACCTACTCCGACTGCCAAATGAACACATGTGCCAAACCAACACTGACCTCAGGGACTACTGATGGGGATATGCCGAAGGGGGTATGCCTAGTAGGACATTTCAACTAGACAAGGGCCTTTGCGAGTGGCCTGCATGATGGCGACTTGAATGCGATTGGAAAGGAAGCTTGGCGACTGGAAGATGGAGGCCCAGAAGCGTAGCTAGGCCCAGTCAGATTAGGTCAAATCCTCCGAGTCCCTAACTAATTCGGTTCTATATCTGTAAACCCTAGCAAGGTACCCCCTATATAAGCCTCCCTAGGGTACTCTTTGTACACACGTTCCATCATACACCCCATCAACTTGCTGCCTAGCCGCCGAGCTCGCTACCATTATACTCACTCAATAATACAATCTAGAAGGAGTAGGTATTTACCCTACGGGGGGGCAAACCTAGGTAAATCCCTGTGTCTTTCCCCTCATCTCGCTCCATAGATGGCTGCCCACACTTAGGGCACTAGGAGTCGTCGGAGCTGCAGGAGCCGTCAGACTTCAAAACGACCCCGAGGTCGGAATCAGTACGACTACATCAGCCACACTCTTCCGAGTGTTGACAACGCTTTTCGATCTTCAAGGGTTAGTTCGCGAAAAGCCCCTCCCGTTACTGCATTACTAATAGATAGGTCCTGGCATTAGGGTTCTTGGCATATGAAAAATTATTGTTTTCAGGCATAGAACCCCGATAGTGGTATCAGAGTTAGATCTATGCATAGTATTGCTAGTACGGGTAGAACACGCGAGTTGTAGCGTGTGGGGGTTGATCTTTTACTTGTTACCCTCACACGTGTACCTGTGCATACCACAGTAATGCTTGATGAAGTGGCCCCCAACCGACTTTACGTGTTCATTCACGAGACTAGTCCATGCTTGACATATGGCTTGTACTATATAAAGTGGCTTTGGGGGTGTCTATCTCTCTCGCATTAGTTGGTATGCCGTTTGTAATGGAGGGCCCTGAAACGGGTGTAGTATAGACAAGTATTTGATCAACATTGTGGTTGAAGTTCGTAGGTAAGAACGGTTATTGTGTGGAAGCCCTAACAGCCACGTAAAACATGCAAAGATAAAGTAGAGGTGTCTGACTTTGTTTTGCAGGAGCGTTGTGATGTGGTATGGTCGTAGTCAAGGTAAAGTAGTTTACTTTCTGTTGTCAAGTAATAGTAACGGTCATGGTTCTGGTGGACTACAACACCTGAGGCGCCAGTACCCTGGTGCCCATGGCACTAGAACCCTGGCACTGGATCTGGAGACACATGATGGAGATCACAGCGCGAAGGACCATATCGCATCACATTTACATTCAATGTTTATTGTTTATGCATCTTGCTGTGTGCTAGTATTAGATACTTGACGGTAGCCTAATAATATGATCCCTAAACATAATACCAACGAAAGTGTTCTCCCTTAGTGTGCACCACCAAGAATGTTCTCTGTTATGAGGCAGGCTGTGATGATTGGGTGTCAGACATATTTGCGTTCGCATACAGGGTGTAAGCTATGTTGCACAAAAAATACACGTAAGGTTAAGTTTGCGAGCCTAGCATGTGTAGATATGGACTCGGAACATGGATGATCGAAATATCGAGAACGAGTCACATGAATGAGGTGATCGACGGTTCAATGTCCACCCTTGCAACCATATCGCCGGTCGTGACGATCGAGGGCGGTGTAGTGAATGGGGGTCGTGTAGTCACTGAAACATTTTTGGGTATAATAGTTTTAGTGGATTTCTTGTTTAACTCATATAATTGTAAACTTAGTCTAAAATCCTTTTCGCAATTGCAAATGTCGAAATGGATCGCCGTGAAGCTTCTTTTGGGATTGCTGAATGGGTAGTTGCTGAAAATCTTAGACTTGATGGATCCAACTTCCCTGATTGGTTTTTGCGTCTGAATGATCTCCTTACTAAGAACAATGTGGTAGATTATATATGCCTCACAATGGATTTGTATGATCCACATGACTATGAGACCCCATGAGAGCGGGTAGACCGCCATTTTCGTCAAGATATGTCCACTTAAATTCAAGTGATAATGCGCTACGGGATGGTGAATGAACTACATCCAGTCATGGGTGATCTTGACCCATATGCGATGGTGGATCAGCTAAAAGCAGAGTTTGTAAGACATGTGCACATGTGGAAGCACGAGCTGCTTGGAGATTTACTATCCATACATATGGAGGAACACACTTGCCTAGAGAGTCACTTGGAGCACATGCATGATGCACACATGAGACTGGTTTACTTCGTCAACTACTAGATGACCGACTCCTTTGAGATAGGCGTATTACTTCGATAGCTGCCTCCTAGCTATGGAGGATACATTCATACTTGCATCATGATAGGTGATGGAGAAACATTGGATTTCCATGAGTTCATATTACGTTTTAAGAACGTGAAGGTTAAACCCATTGTTATAGAGGTCATCGATGATGAAGGTATATATATGATATACGGTTTTATAAATGTTATAATCTTACAAACACTTGTTGCAGTACTGAAGTATATGATACTTGTTCTGTTTTGTGAAAAAAAGTCCTTCTGCATGAGAGCTGCTTGCTAGAGAGGAGGTGATGTTGCATGTTGATGGCGAGCATGATGATGATGGCCGATGAAACTCTCCCTTGACATTTATCATTTATTTTATTGTTTTGGATAATTATTGTAATCGATGGATTGAGAACTTCTTTAGTGTGTCTCACACTTCATGAGATGGTTATTCATATGAGTTTGTAACAAATAGTTGTTCTACTTTTATGAATGATTTCTATTTGTGTTTATATGTTGTTCGATTATGTGTGAGTTATCCGTATTGTGAAACTAATTGATAATGCATGGACATTTGTAAAATATTGAAATGCCTTGAAAATACGCAGCTTAATGATATATTCATTTTGAATGAAACCATTGCTTAAAATTCAAAGTTATGTTCATAAATATGTGAAAGTCATTTGATTTCTTGTCACATATAAATCATGCCCAAGTTCGGTAGGATTACTAAAACACCGCATTGTATGAATACAAAGTGTTTAATTAATAGTTGAAAGAAAATATATATTCGATGTACTGTATTTCAACAAAGTGGCAATTATCATTTTGTAATTGTTGATTTTAGCAATGTGTTTACCAAATAATATATAAGCGATGAAACTATTTGATATGATCAAAGAATTTCAGCATCAAAGGGTATTGGAATAAAAGAGAGTCAAGTTACTATGATTTGATCAACAATGATAAGATTCAACATTATGGGATTGGCATAAAACTTGTAAAATGTGATGCATTTAGATAAATTGAAATGCAAACCATTACAATGTGATATTTGATATTAAGTGGGTAAATAGATGGCACCAGATAAATCGTTATAGTGTTAATGTAAATGCCATTAGTTGGAAATAGCAATTGAGAATAAAGTGAACCATCTGAATTTGTGAGATTGGCACCATATCTTGTATGGATTGTTGTAAAAACTTTTGGGTTATTGATATCACCGAAGCAACAAAGAACAAATCCTTGTAGAGTATTCATTGGAAACTTTTAATGCAAAATCCATGGCTAAAACCAAAAGGTAGGAAAAATAGTATTGCTGAAATCTTGGCGCATTCTTGAGAAAGTATGTTCTCGACAATGCAGGTAATGGAAGATAGTGAAAGCACAATGGGCTTCATAACCCCACATCAGAGTGTTGAGAAGCGCTACAGAACATGTTCTAGAACACATATCTTCACATAAAGGAAAGTATTAATGATAGTGATCATTGTGTTTTCCCACTAGTGTTTTTGCTACATGAAGTAGGATTCAAAAATGTACCCTACATCTTGTATGGAGACATTTATGAATCACTTGTCATGTTATCGGAATATGACATACCTACGAACTACAAAGGAAGTGATGGCAAACTAAAGTTATGAGAAATCATATAAGTGATTTTTCACTTAAGGTTAGAAAGTAAAGTGTTGCTGAATCTTTTCAAATAAAGATGTTACTTGATTTTTCCAAAGGACCACAAGGTCATGACGGAAGAGGTGAAAGACAAAGCACGATTCACCACGAATAATGTCTTGAGAATTTGATTCAAGAGTGTTGAAGTATAGTGGATTTAATACTAGTAAAGTACTAGTGTCTCGTAAAAGAAACTCTTAGTTTTATAATTGATCAAGGGATTTTGATGTCATTCAAAATATTGAGAAGATATGCAATTTGCATGAAATTGAGTGGTATCTATAAAAGTCTTCCTAAAAATATGCGAATGTCATATTTTTGAGTGGGAGCAATATAAGTCTCGGACTCAAATGTGTAGGAAACACATTTTGAGTGGGAGCAATGTAAGTTTCGGACTCAAATATGCACAAAACATATCTTGAGTGGGAGCTTAATGTTAATTCTTATGTGTATACGACACATCAAGAATAAAAATGCAAGTACTAATAAATAATGATTTATAAGGGTTAAAAGTTGAAAGTAAGTATATTACAATATTATATGTTGGAATGTGTTCCTAAAAGAGATTCTACAGAAGTTTCGGAATAGGAATTGATGAAGGAATGGTCCATAATCGTTCGAATTAGGAATGACATTGAGTACAACATCAATGGTTGAAAGAAAGAAAAGGATGATCGTCATCCACTATGTTTTGACATAGGTTATGTCTTAGGAACCATGATGAGAACTCAACATAATGAATGATCCAAGAAGAAACATTCAAAAGTGATAAAGTATGAATCACTAAACATTGAGCTAAGTTTGTCCATAGTGTCTAGTGAGAACTGTAAACATGTTTTCACATCCATGAAGGATGACATACCTTAAAGCATAAAGGGTTATGATATAAGAGCATATGTTAACTTTAAAGGATTGGAAATCTCTGCATGGAAAAATACCGATTTAAGTAAAAGAGGAAGCATGGTGACAAACATCGAAAAATGCACATGGTGCACTAGTGTTTCGATAAATTCATTTAAAATATAAGTATAAAGATACTGGTTGGTTTCATGTATAATGTTATGGCTAGAGAAGTTCATCTTCTCACAGATAGTGTGTCCTAGGGCACAATGCCCATGAGAAAGTTCACATTGACTAATCTAATGTCACTGCTGGCTCCTGGAAACCAACCTCACTCTGTTGCCATAACTACTATACATACACAAGATATTATCATAAGATGATAAAGTATTAATATCAATTAAGGTGACATAAGTAAGTTGTAACCTCTTCCATGAGCAAGCATGATCACAAGTGCCAGGATTATGGTGCCGATGATTAGTAAACAAATACAACTAGTTTATTTGTACTCTAGTGCAAGTGGGAGACTATTGGAAATATGCCCTAGAGACAAATAATAATATGGATTATTACCATATTTCATAAAGTTTATTATTAAGTTTTATTTCATGCTATAACTGTGTTGAAAGGAAACATCAATACACGTCTGATATAGAAACAACCAGGAGTTCCTAGTGAATATCTAGTCACTGGTTCATTGGTCCGTAGATGATCAAGGTTTCCTAATCATGTGGAATTTATGCCAGTTGGAAATGGAGTCACCTCATTAAGGGAATGGATTATGAGCTATACCCAATCTAAGCATCATGACCCGATCATGTCACGAAGTTCAAGTTGTGATGATTAGGAAACATAGTGTCTTGTTTCTTAGACTGTGAGGTCATATCAATGAGAATATCATTTTGCGGCCCGAAAGTTGGGGTAGCCAGGCAACGCGGTACCCAAGTTGATTTTTATCACCTCGATTCGAAAAGTTGGGGCGCCAATTGCTGAGAGGGGTCTTTCGAGTGAATGATGGCCAAACCCAATATTTTCAAATCGCGCCTGTTAAGTCAGGATATTCCGTTACACTAGTTCCTGCTGTGCCCCTCCTTCGTCGGTCACTCTTTTTAGCCACCCTGCACGTGTCGTAGGCGCAAATCCATTACTGTACTTTCCTAACTCTCGACACTGAATCTTGCTACGATGGCGGGGGCGGCCCCTTTTCTTCCCTTCCTCGACCCTAAATCTACCGGCGGCGGAGGACCTTTTTTCTCCCTCCCCCGACACTGAACCCGACGGCGGTGGCCCAGCATGTCTTGCAAGGCGAAGGTTGTAGCTACGTCGCCGACTGAAAAGGGTCCATCGGGGCCCAAGTCTGGGGCTCAACGCGTAGCAGCGGCGAGGTCTTCAGCCCCGGTTAGCGAGGAGGCCAGCAAGGATTCTGCTCCCAAGGTACCTACGAGCAGCGGGTTGAAGAGAAAAGCAAGGCCGGCGGCGGATTGTTTGGCTCCGGTGGGCGATGCAGCACTCAGATCTCGAAGAAAAAAACCCAGGAGAAGAGCGAGAGGTGAATTTTTCTTATCTGTTCCTTATCTTATAAGTAGATTAGTTACGGCATAATATAATCGAATGAACTGAAATGTTCCCCTTTTTAATCAAATTAGGCACAGTTTTGATACAAGTGACCTATATGAGTTCACAGTTCATGTTCGGCAGTACACTGCAAAGCTTGATTTTGGTTGCGAGAGGGTTGTGTTTGGGCAAGATGTGCATCTGCTTGTGAATTGCAAAGAGGTTGTGTCTGTTTCGCAGCTGGTAGATATGCTTGCCGCTAGAATTCCCTGGGGTTCTAGATAGAGGACAAAATTGGTCTGGCGCAGCATGAATGATACCTATCAGCAAATTGAGCACTCCCATGAGCTTCATCCGAGTGTTGTGCAGCTACGTCACAAATTTGGTTGTAGCTACGTCAAAAAATTGGGGTTTGTGAGTGTTGTGTAGCTGATCGTAAGGTGAAAGTTGAAGCGATGATTGATGATATGTATGCAGATGTTGGAGATCTTGCTGCCAGAGCTTCTGCTCCTAGAGAATACGGACCAATAGATGCTGATCTAGATAAGTTCAGTATACGCATAGAGGTGGATTCATACATGGCAAAACTTGATGAGGGAGTTAATAAGCCAGTTTCATCATGTACTGTGGAGATCACTGTCGATTCCAAAAACATAACTCTTGATGAAATGAGAGAGATGATCGGTAAGCAAATCAGTATTGGCCCTAAGCAGATGGAAAAAATCCGGTGGTGGCATCATAAGAAGCAGCAATTTATAGATGTTTTGGATACTTAAGATCTTATGCAGATTATGTGGCGAAAGAAGCGAACCAGGAAGGTGTTCTTCCTTGGTACCATTTTTGATGTTGTTGAACAGGTTATAGTGGATGTAGATGCCCATGTAGTGGCTGAACAGAATGAGGTGGTCGACATTGATGAGATCTGATGAGAGCTGCTACCCTGGGCTTGTCATATGGACTGTGGGGTTCCCCTGCCTGTATTTGTAATATTGACTGCTATTGCATTTAGAGCGTGCTTTTGTGATTATGTTTGTTGAGAGATTGCGATATAATGCTGTGCGAGCTGTTGAGATTTTCGGACATGTCACTCACTGAAACCATCGTTGTTGTAATAAGACATAAGTACATTGTAGTTGACATGATTATGTTTATTAAGATGACGTACCGTACTTGTTTTAGTTATTATGTTTGTTGGGACATTGTAATGTAATGTTTTGTGAAACCATGACTGGACTAGTGATGCATAAATACATTGTAGTTGACATGATTATGTTTCTTGAGATGATGTATTGTACTTGTTTCTATTATTTTGTTTGTTGAGAGACTGTAATGTAATGGTTTGCGAAACAATGACATGACAAGTGATGTGTAAGTACCTTGTAGTCGACATGATTTTGTGTCTTGAGTTGATGTAATATACTTGTTTCTGTGATTACGTTTGTTGAGAGATTGTAACGTGATGTTTTGTGAAACCATGTTGTGGTTATGTTTGTTGGGAGATTATAATGTAATGTTTTGTGAAACCATGACTGAAGAAGTGATGCATAAGTACCTTGTAGTTGACATGATTTTGTTTCTTTGGATGATGTAATATACTGGTATGTTTTCATTAGCCAATGAAATTGGGATGGAGGGAGTGCAGGTTTAATATTTGAAATGAGAATGTGTGAAGAGAATCCATATCAGGCAGGAGACAGTAATCCAAGGAAAGGGCATGGTATCCATTAAACTATTGTAACATGCCAATTTAGTCATCATTGCAGCGGTAGAAGGGCTGCTCTCTCTCTCGATCTCTCTCTCTCTCTCTCTCTCTCTCTCTCTCTCTCTCTCTCTCTCTCTCTCTCTCTCTCTCTCTCTCTCTCTCTCTCTCTCTCTCTCTCTCGCCGACGCCGTCACCACCCGTCGCCGTCGCATTCGCCATGGTGTCCTTGAACGGCGAGGACGACCAGTCGAGCAGTGACAGCCTTCTCTCCGACATCGAGTATTCCTTCCACGATGTGAGTTCCTCTGTTTTCTTGGGCTAGGGTTAGGCAATGGTAAATCACTCGATCTGAGCTCCATATGTGCATGCAATTGTGTTCGATTTCAGCTTTGCGTTTACCTATAGGTACCAAGGACGATCTATGACTCCGAATGGGAGGGCCTAGATGTCGATGGAGAAGTGCCATGTGACCATGGGCTAAAACTGAGGAGATATGTTGCATTCGAAGGCAGTAACACTAGGAGAAGGTTTTTGGGCTGTACAAATCAGGTTTGTTTACATTATGGGAAACTGTGACATGAAGTAAAATGTATCGTGCATGTTCATAACACTATAGTGTGTGTGTTTTTAGGTTGGCCCGGTGTGTAAAGCAGTAGAGTGGGTGGATCTTGAGTGGCCAGATGCACTTAAGAAATGTTTGGCACATTTATGGGAGATGTATGAGTTGGAAAGGTCAGGGAGATTAACTGATGTAAGTGATGCAGCTGAAAAAATTATAAGCTGTCGGTACGAAACAAGGAGCTGGAATAAGAAATCGAGAATTTGCAGTCAAAGCTAACTGACGGAATCGATGGGAGCTTGGTTGTTAGAACTGCAAAGAAGCTTCAGGATAGTCGCAGGTTGCTGATTCATAATGCAGAGAAGGAGAGGGATCAGCTTAGGGAAGACAAGAAGAAGCTAGAGTGCTGCATTGCCGATCTGTTGAAGGAACTGAAGAAGGCGCGCGAGGGTGAACAAGGACAGACTATAGAGGATAAAGGAAATTCGAGATGAATAATTTATGTTGTACCAATGCCTGAAACTAGTTAATTGTAAGACTTGCAGTTGCGCGTTCTGAACTAAGCCAAACTCAATCCTCGAGCAAACTAATTTCAGACGAACACACATATCGTGCATAGAGTTAAGTTCACGCTTACAAAATAACCACTGCAGAGGATAAACCAGGCAGTTCAGTAATAAATAGACATATGTTGTGTTCAAGCGAGCCTGGCCCGGAGCTGCCTGTTTTCCTCCCTAAGATTGGCCAACTCCTTCAGTACTATGTCGTGCTTCAGCTGTAGGTTCCAACGCTCCGTCATGGATTGGAGAATTTTGTCTGTAGCCATACGATTTTCCTTCAAGATCCCTTTCATGATCTCCGTCTGCTTCCTAGCCGAGGCGCGACCTGCACTGTGCAGCTTCGCCCAGTCAGCGTTTAACTCCTTCAGTTTCTGACACTTGTTAGAAAGGACCGTGAATTTAGCGCGTAGTTGGTCAAAGGCCAGTTTCTGGGAATTCCGCTTCTCCCTTTGGATTGCTATCTTGTCATTTAGACAGGTCGCCAGGTCCTGGTCGATCTTTCGCCTCTTTCCCTGTAATAAAAATACATAGTATGGTTTGTTCAGTTCACCAGGACAAGCTGGTTAGTTTCCATAATTAACTGAATCGACTAGTGGCACTGTCATAATTTCAAGGAAGAAGCAATCTAGGACTAATCAACATTTTATGAATTGACTAGTGGCATTGTCATAATTTCAATTTCGAAGACAAATAAGATTTATCAGCAGTTTAGTGTGCTGTGGATTTTTCCCAATATCACCAAATAGTAGTGGGAGAGTGGCAAACTCATAATGCAGAAACCCATGTCCAGATACATATGGAAAGAGAACATGGTGTCCATTCATGAACATGAACACCAACACATGTCCAGATACATAAGGAGTTGCCCTAGGATTCTTATTACACCCTATAATGGGAAGCAGACATGGGCATTGCTCCCTGAACCCTAAACATTACAAAGGGAGAGGAGGACGAACTGGTATTCGTGTCCCTGCTAACGGGAATCAGACTTGGGCATTGCTCCGGTACGCCTCTAGACATGCCCTTAGCTCCTCGTTCTCTTTCCGAACACCCTCGAGTACGGTGATCCCTTTGCTCATGTTCGCCTTCATCTCCTTGACTGCATCCTGGCAACGGTTCCTGTCATGGTAGGCTCGGATGGTAGCCTTGGTTTCCTCGACATGTCCTCTGAGTGCCTCGCTGACTTCGTCCTGCAGGAGAATGCACCTTTCCACAAGATTCTTCTTCTCCTCCGTGAGCTCGTTGATTATCTTGATGGCCCGTTCTTGCCTGATCAAGTTACGCTCGAGCACTTTCTGCAGCCTAACGACGTCACGTGCAAAATCTAGCGAGATCTCCTTCTCCACAGATAATTGCTTGTGTAGGCTCTCATTAGCTTGGGTGAGGGAGCATGCAAGCTCATGTTGGTTGGCAATCTTGGAACTGATCGCGGCAACCTTCTCACGGTACTCGGCCTTTGATCGCTGCATCGTTCATATTAATTGAAATAGGAATTCTACAATTACACTCCAGGTCCCAAGTGAATACTAATATAGATCAAAAAAATCCCGTTGAATCTATTGGCCACAGTGTTAAAAAATGGACCTAGAGATCTATTCATGACCACGATAAAATAATCCTAATCACAAAAAAATCCATAGTGAATCTATGAACAGCGGTATTAAGGAAAGACTAAGAGATCCAGTCATATTCATGAAAACAAATACAACTCGCAAAAGAAGAAGAAAAACCAATGCGGGGCGGACATCATCTAAGAAATCCACATCATAACTCGGAGAAATAACAGCGTGGAGATTTGCTACCTCGCTGAGACATGGAACGGGGCCGAACGGGTCCCGCAACGCCTCCGTCGTGGTGGATTCGGGCTCCACGGCCGACCTATAATACGTAGAAGAGGAAGAGCCAGAAGAATAAGAAAAACAAGAAGAAGCTGATTAAGATCATGATGGAGAGGGAGATGGAGAATAAGTAGAATAAGGAGACCGTACCGGGAGGAGCCCTCGCCTGCTAGAACATTCGGCGCCATTGTTGGGGGAGATTGGGCCTCGATGAGAGGGTGGGCTTGAGCGGCTGGTAGAGCAAGAAGTGCCTCGCGGCGATTTCTCTCCCTTTTCTCCGCGAGGATCGTCGACCGGCCTCTCCCCCTCCTCAGTGGAGCCATGGCTTGCAGGGTGAGTGTGGCGGAGGCAGGGGGAAGGAGATAGTGATTATTAGTGTGGGAGAAGAGTAAAGAGTACAGGCCATGGTCCAGTAGTACTAGTACTAATATACAAGACCACCGTGTACGGTCTACCTTCTCAAAGAAGCCAGGGAGGCAGGGGTAGGGAATCGATGGGACTTGTCTTTATTGCGATGGACACTTCAATGGTCTTCGGCGTCACCCAAAATCCAGTATATAATAAGGGGAGTGCGAGCCGGGTGGTCGTCACGGGAATCGGCGCGCACATCCCGCGTGCGTGTTGATGAGGATATATACATGGATTATGATGATTCTGACTGCCTAAACTAGAAGGAAATATTGAGTCAAATCAATAATGACTATCCGGTGAATTTATTCCTAATTGAACCTGATGTTTTATTTAATGAGAACTTTATACTACCTAAGTCTATGCATCTTTGTATGATCAGGTTTATTGATAACACAAGCATTGCGCGAGGAGGAGGAGAGTTGCAGCAAGAAGGACAAGCGCTGATTTCCAATATCAACAAGTGCGCGAGGGAGGAGCGGGAGGCATGCGCACTAGGAGGCAATGAGGAAATCACGTAGGAGCAAGAGAGAGAGATGGCGTACCAAGAATTACATGTTTGAGGTGTTCCACAACGTTTGGGGTGCGCACCAATAAGGCCGAACCCATATATGGGTCGGTATGTATCAGTTTGAGTTAAACCGAGTCAGTTTGGGCCAAGTTATGACTGTTTTTAGGCCCATTTACAGGGGAGGACGCCCCAGCCCTCATATAAACCTCCGTAGCCGTCACAAGTTAGGGTTTAGACCATGTTAAAATATTTTGGAGTTGTTTCTTTCATAGAACCTCTGGAATTACCCTATGTTCGAATCTACCAACTATAATTGAGTGTGATCTGTTGTTCCATTGGGAATTAGTAGATTGCATACTACCGTTCGTGGTCACGGCTGCGTGCGCAAGAGTGTGGTGTTGTGAATATCCTACAAGGTTCGAGATCTGTTGCGCTGGCATCAGGGATCGAGCGGGAGAGATCATAGCTACGCACTAGTTATCTATCATCCACCATCATCATCGCCATCCGCTTACTGAGAAGATCGGGCCACCCCATATCACGTGTGTCATGTGTTGCACGCAACTGCTGCACGATCACGTCGGCACGTCCAACTCCATCGAACTCCACGTGACAGGCACGCACGGGATATTTACGAGTCTAGAATACGCGGTGCCACTTTAGTTGTGATCAAATTATGTTCAGTACACGAGATATTACTTCTTTCTTCTTCTTTTTTTGATAATCGACAAATGCACGCGTGGACACGACGCACGAAACCGCTGCTCGTCCTTGATCAGATCGGCGCCCCACTCTGTGTACCCGCCATCGACCATTCGGAGCAACTACCTCGAGCACGATGCCCCCTCGCCGTGGGAATGGCAGGTCCAAGCCGTCCACTAACAGTCCTGCATCCCCGGCTCTTCGCTGCATCGTCCGCGCTCGCAAGTCGCCTGCTGAGGCAGCACGTCGTGTCCGACCACGCCAGGATCCATCGACATCGGCACTCGAGGACACCGCGACGTCGAAGCTTGTACCAGCCACGCAGGAGCAGCGTGGGGTACCTGCAGCGTCGGACGAGCGCAAAGTAGCAGCCAGGACGGGGGCGCGTGTTGCACCGGCGAGTACGGACAAGAAACGAGAAGAAGACCAGGAAGAAGAGAGGAGATAGCTATTTGGACGAGTCCGACTTGGCCAACGAGGAGGCGTTCATCGATCAGTTGGAGGCAGAAGCGGAGGAGAGTGACGTGGACCCGTGGGACTACAAAGAGGAGGAGGAGGACTCCGACGAGGAGATAGCGCGCTTATTCGAGGAAGGGGCGGTGTCGAGTCGTCAGAGGAGGGCACCGATGGCGGCGATGGCGGGGACCACGGCATTGACGAAGACGAGGACGAACCGAAAGACGAAGACGATGGCTTCTTCGAAATATGATCATTTATTTTAGTTAGATAGATGGATTTTTACTTGTTTATGGGGGTTTAGTATCGGTGGCACGGATTGACCATGCATAAAAAAAGTGGAGAAGGGAGGGGTTATCCTGCCCGTTGGATCACATGGGATCAACGGTTGGTGGAGACGATCCGCGTGACATCTGTCTCAGCCAATCAGGGCATAGCACCCAGAGTGAGCACATGTTTGGGATCTCCACACGTTTGGGCTTTTGTGAGATTTGTGACACAGAGAGAGAGGGAAAATCTCTTTTCACAATTCGCCTATGGATCCACCCGTACCATTCAAATGTCATTGCATTTGTGCTCTTTTTGCAATCCACCTATGGATCCACCAGTGCCATTGCCTATGTGTTCTTTTTACTAACAACAACCAGAGTCATTCCATGTGTGTTCTTTTCACATACCACATATGGATCCACCAGTGTCATTGCATGTGTGTTCTTTTCACTAAAACAACCACAGTCATTGCATGTGTGTTCTTTTCACATACCACATATGGATCCACCAGTGTCATTGCATGTGTGCTCTTTTCACAATCCACCCATGGATCCACCAGTGTCATTGCATGTGTGTTCTTTTTAGTAACAAAAACCAGAGTCATTGAAATGTGTGTTCTTCTCACATACCACCTATGGATCCACCAGTGTCATTGCATGTGTGTTCATTTCTGTGCTCCACCTGTGGATCCACCAGTGTCATTGCATGTGTGTTCTTTTTGTAACAACAACCAAAGTCATTTTGCATGTGTGTTCTTCTCACGTACCACCTATGGATCCACCAGGGTCATTGCATGTGTGTTCTTTTCACTATCCACCCATGGATCCACCACTGTCATTGCATGTGTGTTCTTTTTAGTAACAACAACCATAGTCATTTTGCATGTGTGTTCTCTTCACATACCACCTATGGATCCACCAGTGTCATTGCATGTGTGTTCTTTTCACTAACAACAACCAGAGTCATTGAAATGTGTGTTCTTCTCACATACCACCTATGGATCCACTAGTGTCATTGCATGTGTGTTCATTTCATAATCCACCTATGGATCCACCAGTGTGATTGCATGTGTGTTATTTTTAGTAACAACAACCAGAGTCATTTTGCATGTGTGTTCTTCCCACATACCACCTATGGATCCACCAGTGTCATTGCATGTGTGTTCTTTTTACTAACAACAACCAGAGTCATTGCATGTGTGTTCTTTTCACATACCACATATGGATCCACCTGTGTCATTGAAATGTGTCTTCTCTATAGAGACCACACATGGATCCACCAGTGTCATTGCATCTGTGTTCTTTTTAGTAACAACAACCAGTCATTTTGCATGTGTGTTCTTTTCACATACCACCTATGGATCCACCAGTGTCATTGCATGTGTGTTCTCTGCACAATCCACACATGGATCCACCAGTGTCATTGCATGTGTGTTCTTTTTAGTAACAACAACCACTGTCATTGCATGCGTGTTCTCTTCAGAGACCACACATGGATCCACCAGTGTCATTGCATGTGTGTTGTTTTTACTAACAACAACAAGAGTCATTGAAATTTGTGATCTCTTTAGAGACCACACATGGATCCACCAGTGTCATTGCATGTGTGTTCTTTTCCCTAAAAACAACCAGAGTCATTGCATGTGTGTCCTCTACAGAGACCACACATGGATCCACCAGTGTCATTGCATGTGTGTTGTTTTTAGTAACAACAACCAGAGTCATTTTGCATGTGTGTGCTTTTCCTATACCACCTATGGATCCACCAGTGTCATTGCATGTGTGTTCTTTTCACAATCCACCCATGGATCCACCAGTGTCATTGCATGTGTGATCTTTTTAGTAACAACAACCAAAGTCATTTTGCATGTGTGTTCTCTTCAGAGACCACACATGGATCCACCAGTGTCATTTCATGTGTGTTCTTTTTACTAACAACAACAAGAGTCATTGAAATGTGTGCTCTCTTCAGAGACCACACATGGATCCACCAGTGTCATTGCATGTGTTATCTTTTCAGTAACAACAACCAGAGTGATATGGGCTAGTATCTTTGTGTTACTTAACCATATCAAATACAACCTCTTCTATACAACTTATTCTCGGATAAGTTGCGTACTTGTTTCTAATATTCATTATATAAACCCTCTTGTTGTTATTGTCATAAATTACCAAAATGGGGGAGATTGAAAGGGTAATTGCCCCTATGTGTGGTTTTGGTGATTAATGACAATCCCTATGGACTAATATTTTCATTGAGTTTTATATGAAGGAATATTCCATAGGTCATGCTTGTAGTTCATGTGTTGGATTCAAGTATGGATGCCATGAAGATAAAGATATACCTTGAGTTTTGGCATCAAGATCATCAAATTGAAGAGAAGAATATGATATGTTCAAGATCTTGAGAGTGTGATCTCAATAGAAGAATTCAAGATATGGCTCTAAGCCGGTGTCATGATAGCCTCATTAGTTGAGCTATGGTGGACTAAGATTTAGAGCATGTAATCAAATGAAGAATTCCTTATGTACCTCAAGATATTGAGATGGAGCATGATAAGACTCTTGGTTGACCAATGCAAAGAGTGAAGAGTGATTTCAAGTTGGTCAACGCATGAAGCATAAATAATGTACCACATGGATCTTGTGGTGTGGTAAGCCTTGTCATTTATGCATCATGAACTATCCCATTATATATGTTCTTTGTTTTTTATATATGGGATAGGTAACTTTCCATGGGCATGCTTCAAAAGTGAAGATCTCAATAGCCCATGAGAGGATGGCATCAAGTGGTGATCGCCATCAGGGTTGAGAAGGGCAAGTTCAAGATAAGCATCTCGAGAAGATCATTTGCTTGAAGCTTGTAGTCCATTTTGGTGATAATGGACATGTGAATACGTGTCTTAATGAAGCTATCCCATAGTGGTTTATGGGGGAACAAATTATGAGCCTTCATGAAGCAACAATGATCAAGTGGTGCATTCCGGCTTGGATGGAGCTTGAAGCATTGTCATCAAGATCAAGCGGGATGCGCAAGGCAAAGGTATGGCCTTGCTAGGTTTTCCTTTTACCGGTCTCAAGGTGGTTGTTGGGAGACCGAGTTATAGGATAGATAGCCGCACTATCAAGAGGGGCTTTCGGTTGGGTAACTTGATCACATCGTCATAGGGAGCTCAATCCTCTGCATACTTTGCATCTTCCTATTTTGTTGCTTCTTGGTGTTTCTCCATGTGAGTTTTTTGAGATTTTTTCTAGCTCTTCAACAAGCCCAAGTTCATTGAAAACGGAATTCGTATGGATCTTATATAGAGTTTTCGAGTTTGAAGGTTTTACCGGTTCTTCTTATAGGGAGGCTCCATGCCTTTCCTCATTTTGTTCTACCTTCCTTCGTTGGACTATTATGTTTTCATGCACCATATTGTAGAGCTTGTTTTCCTCGTCAAAACAAGCCCAAGATCATCGAAATCGGAGTCCGGATGCAAAAGTTATTGCGTTTTTTGTGAAGTCAGTTTCATCCCAGTTGTGGATCCGGTTCAACCGAGCCCCACACCGGACGGTCCGGTTCCAGCTCCGGTTGACCGGATCTCAGACCGAATTTTCCGGTTTTCGCGACCGGGTCTATTCCGGGTTGGCATACAGAAGTATTTCGGTTTGTAGTCCGGTCCACCGGCTTGGGAACCGAGTTGTCCGGTTCTGGGCTGGTCCAACCAGACTTCAAACCGGGTTCGCGCGGTTTCCTCCCAACGGCCATATTTGCTTTTCCCTATAAAAGGGGGTTCTTCCCCCAACGTTTTTGGCAGTTCTTGAGCACGAAATTGACCTCCATTGTTGACCCTCTTGAGCTTGCCTGCTCCCACTTCCCTCCTATGATTTTTGCATCTTTTTGAGGGCTTTGGAAGTGGAGATCTAGATCTACAATCCCCACCAATCAATTCCTCCTCTAAGTTAGGGGAACCCATTGGATCTAGATCTTGGAGTCATTGGTTGACTTCCACCATTGTTCTTCCTCTCTAATTCCTCCCTAGCACTTGTTGCTTTGGTGGGATTTGAGAGTGAGGGATTTGAATGCCCTTGGTGTTCTTGATTTGCATTCTTGCATAAGTGTTGAGCTCTCCACTACGATTTGTTCGAGTGAGAGACCGTGAGCTTGTTGCTCTTGGAGGGTGACCTCCTAGTTGGCTTGGCGGTTGGTGTCACGGTGTCCTCTTCATGGAATATTGTGAAGGGACCCGGGCTTCTCCTTCGTGGAGCTTGTGAAGTGGTTGTGGAGCTTGCCATCTCTAGAGTGGAGGAAAAGCTAGCCATAAGGAAAGGGCCTATTCCTTCGTGGGATAGACTCAGAGAAGAAGGTGAGCCTTCGTGGTGTTGGGAAATCCTTCGTGGAATCCCACACCTCTCCAACGTGACGTACCTTACTTGTAAGGGAATACGGGAATACATCTTTGTCTCTGCGTGCCTCGGTTATCTCTATACCCGAGCTTACTTTCCTTGTGATAGCCATCGAGCTTGAAGTAGTTATATCTTGCCTATCACTTGTGGTATATTTATCTTGTGCTATCTTGCTTAGCTTATCTTGTTGTTGGTGCACTTAGTTGAGCCTAGTGTATTTAGGTTTTATGCTTGTAAAATAAATGTTAGTTTAATTCCGCATTCTATCAAGCCAAAACCGTAATAGTTTTAAAATTGCCTATTCACCCCCCCCCCCCCCTCTAGGCGACATCTCTATCCTTTCAATTGGTATCAGAGCAAGGTTTCTCCTTGTTTAGGCTTCACCGCCTAGAGTGTAAAGATGTCGGCTAGTAGTATAGTGCACAATGACACAATTATCTTTGATGGCACAATTATATTTTGTGGAGAAATTTCTTGCTTTGTAATCTTTGGACCTTGTGTCCAAATATTGAGAGTTTTCTAGATGTAGGTTTTTCTCCTCCGATGGATCCTCAAAATCTATCTTTAGAGGATGAGAAAAATTTACATCTCGAAGCTCAAGTATCTAATGAGCTTATTTTCTCCTTGAGCCCCATAGTTAATTTGTTCTTGACAAATGTAAAGCGCAAGTCATCTCATGAGATGCGGACCAAGCTTAAAGAAATATTTGGTGGGTCCATTTCTCATAGGGTCGGTGGTATCTCCGAGGAGCTCTCTTCTCCTTCACATCATGAAGAGCTCCAAGTGGCTTCCACCTCCGGCCGCGATGAGATTTCAGTTCCCTTCACTTCACCTACATGTGACAAGTCACAAGGTAATGGCATGGTGAGTGGAGAAATCATATGTAATGATGGTAGTGGTTCTCTTCACACCAATGATTCATGTTCTATAAATGTTAATGGTGTAGAGAGTTTGTACTTAAGCACTTCTTGCCACGATAATTTTATATCCCCTTGTGTTGCTAGTCCTTGCATATTGTCTAGAAATTATTTGAGTACTAGTGTAGATGATATGCTTGATTTGTCTTGTTCCAATAAACAAAATGCTTCTATTTTCTCTAGTTGTGTATCGAACAATGTAGAGGAAATCAAACACCCTATGGAGCAAGACACGATCATGAATGAAGATTCAAGAATATCCTCATCTTCATCCTCCCGTTCTCACATGTGCCTTATGGCAAGAGGATCAAAGGTATCTCCTACTTTGGATCCCAACATCTCTTCTCTAGATAATAGCAATGATAGTGATGGTGACCTTGATGAGGATACTAGAGCTCTTGTGCTTGAGCTGACCTTTTTGTGTACCTCTCTTCGTGGTAATAGTAAGGCCGTTGCTTGTATCAAACACGTTATGGACACCATAACTAAACAAACGGAAACCATAGAGGAGTTGGATTTCCAACTTGATGATGGGAGTCGGAGATTCAATCTCCTTAAGCAAGAGATTGCTGAGGAGAAGCACACTAATTGTATCCTCATACAAAAAATTGAATCTTATGAGCTTGAAAAGGAAAAATCTATTAATGATGCTAGTGCTACTAACTCTACTTCTTGTGAAGCATCTACCCTAAATGAGAATGTTGAGCTAAGGGCTCAACTTGAGTTGCTAACTAGCAATTATGGGAAATTGGAAGAAAGTCATGAAAAACTCTTGGACTCTCATAATGATCTTCTAATCTCCTATGATGGGCTAAAATTACCTCATGAGGCAAGTATCACTAAGGTAACATCTTGTGAGCCTCTTTTGGACATTAGCACAACTTCTACTCAAAATGCTATTTTTCCATGTGCTAGTCCTAGTGATCCTTCTAGTCATACTAGTGATAAACCTTGTGTTGGACTACTTGCTTTGCCTTGTTGCTCTAACAATGAAGCTTCTACTTCATCTAGTACCTCTATTTCTACTAACCATGTAGAGGAAATCAAAGAGCTCAAGGCCCAAGTCACTTCTTTGAATAAAGACATGGAAAAGAGTCATGAAGTTAAATCCACACTTGATAATATTTTGAGTGTGCAAAAATACCCCAATGATAAAAGAGGACTTGGATTCAACTCCAATAATAAGAACAAGTCCAAGAGCAACAACAAGAAGATCCAAGACCAAGTCAAGGATTTGGCCAAGATTATTTGCTTCTAGTGCAAGGTTAAAGGACATCATTTAAGATCTTGTCCATTGAAGAAAAAGCACTTGAGTGAGAAGAAACAAGGGAAGTGGCCACAAGTTCAAGGTCAAGCCCAATCTCAACCTCAAGTTGAAGCTAGGCCACTTCCCAAGAAGAATCAAGATAAGGCTCCCCAAGCCAAGAAATTAATGAAGAAGAGAAAGGGGAGCACTTGTTGCTACATATGTCGTGAGAAGGGGCACTTGGCCTCTTCATGTTCAAATGGTACCTTATCTAACCCTATCATTGTTGATGATTATTATTCTCTTGGGAAGGATAAGGATGGCAATGTGTTTGCCAAGTTTGTTGGAACTCAAAGTGGTGTCAAGAAACGAACCATTTGGGTTGCCAAGCCTATTGTGACTAACCTCATAGGACCCAACTTGGTTGGGTACCAATAAGCTCAAACTTGATCAAATGGTGTTTTTGGAGGGCATTGGAGACTTGGCTAACTCATGAAGAATTAAGGGATCTTCATATATTATATTTTATAAAGCCAAGTTATAAGGATTATCATCTCCCTACCATATACCCAATGTGCCTCTTTGCGGTAACTCGAACTCAACTCTTTTATATTGAAAGTTACTTGCCCCTTTACATGTTTTGGTTTTGTACCAAGTATGTGTTTGTATTTGTTGTGCCTCATGCTTTCTTATTTTGTGTATTCAAGTATGTCTATGTGTTTGGCACATCATTTACTTGTGTGTTTTGCTTTGAGCCTCTAATGCATCTTGATGATATCTTTTTTGGCTCTTTTTGAGTGGTTAATGGAACATCCCATTTTGGGGGTGTGATATGCCTCGCGCATCTCTCATACCTTAAAATGTGTGTACATGAGTACTACCACTTAGTATTGATATTGCAAGATTATCTAGTCACTATGTGGTGTGTCATACTCATGAGGAATTCAAATTCTAAATGTCCATTAATTATTTCTAGTTGAGGTTATTTTTCCTCTTATTAAGAAAAAATGGATACCACATTATGGGGGAGTAATATGATTCTTTTGCATATCACAATCCTAGGAAATGTGAACATGAGGTGGTGCCACTTAGAGTTGATATTGTTGATTATCTTGTATCTAGGTGGCATGTTAGCTCAAACAAGGTCCTATTTTCTTGTTAGAAGCTTTTATTGGTCGTCTTTTCGGTCTTTGCTTGAGTAAGAAATTCTTGGTGTGGCCTTCCTCAAATGCTTATCTCTATCGAGAGAAGAAAGAAATCTAAGTTTGATAACATCTCTGCCAAACTCGGTTCTCAGGCCGGTTGAACCGGTTCCCAGACCGAATGGTCCGGTACCAGTCCCGGTCAACCGAACCCAAACCAGGATTCTCGGTTTCATATACCGAGTCTATCCGGGCTCACTCACAGTGAGCATCCTGGTTTGGATTCCGGTTGACCGGGTTGTACACCGGACGGTCCGGTACCAGTTCCGGTCAACCAAACCCAAACCGGGATTCTCGGTTTCATATACCGAGTCTATCCGGGCTCACACACAGTGAGCATCCCAGTTTGGATTCCGGTTGACCGGGCTACACACCGGGCGGTCCGGTGTGTGGTCCGGTCCAACCGAACTTAAAACCGAGTTTCGCAGAAAATTCTACAAATGGCTAGATTTCTCCCTTGAGTATAAATACCTCTTCTTCTAGCTTGTCTTTACAAAAATTGTTGTGGCTCCCATTGTCTTCCTTGGCTTTTGAACATCTCTTTGATGGTGTTTTTGATTATCATCAAATGTGATTTTAGTGGAAGACAAACCTTTTCTTCTCGGAACCTTGTGCCATTGTGAAAAGTGTTAAGGGTTTGGTTTATTTGTTGAAACCTTGCTTTCTTGGGAGTTTGTTATCTCATTCTTTCTTCTCTATGTTATTTGCTTGAATGAGATAAATCTTTGAGCATTTATGTTTTTATCTCATCTTTTATGCTCAATAGTTTTTGCTTAGTTCATTTGTTGAACTTCGTTGAACAAATCTTGTGTTGATTTGATTCTTTGATATAGTTTGGACAACAAATGTGTTTTGTCACACCTTGTATGCCTTCTTGAATATTTTGGTGTTTTGTCCAAATTCTATATTCATTGGTTCTTGAAAGTCTCGTGCATGCATGTTTACTAAATGGATATCTTATATCATGTTTTGCTTTCTTTGATCCAATATATATGGTATACTCCATCAAATCCTTAAACAGCTATGATGTGCATGAAATTCAAATTTCATCTCTAAATATGCACATATTTTTATGGAGTATGTCCTATGTGTTGTGGTTAGTCTAACCACTTTGGACCCAATAAGTTTGGGGACCAAGATGTACTTGAATGTTGTTTTAGGTACATTGGAGATGCAATGGATGCTTGTCTTATCTATAAGGAACGTGTTGTCACCACATGGTAATTGGAGCCAAGCTAGGATGATCAAAGAATTCTTATCTACTACATCATACCATTGCTATCTCGGTAACAAGTATCTTATTCATGCATACTATTCTTCCATCCAATCTCTTGTAGGTTGCATCTTGGCATGATTTTATTTGTTTGTAAATGTTGCGGTTCTTGCAAGGATCTTTAAAAGACTTTTCTATCCTTATTGCTTATGTGAATAATTTGAGATGATGCATATAATGGGGAGTATATAAAATCATGTTCATGCTTCACCAATCCCAAATATGCCTTCTAGCAATTTATTACATATCAATTCCTCAACGTACTCTCATTTGCAATATTGTTGAAATTGCATTGAATCCTTCCTTTTGATACTTGTTGCCTTTCTCAAAATATCCCAACTAGCATTAGCTCCCATAGTGTTAGTTGTGATGTTTTTGAGGTTTTCTTTTTCTTTGGTGAAGTTCATTGATATACCATAAGAGAAAATAGAGCCATGGGCTATATATATGCACTTAAGCAAAATATCATTTTTTTGGTATATCTTATGACTTCCTCTTGGATATCATGTTTTCTTATCTTTATTAACCTCTTATGTGTGGATGTTTCTTTGTGGATTATTCCCATGATTTCCCAATTAGAAACTTATATACACAAGAGTTTTAATCTCTCGCCTTGATATCCTTGCCTTTTGCCAACCATCTCACTTATCCGCTTAGTTTTTAATGGTTTTGGTAAGGTCTTGATTTATGAGTGCTCGGTTTACTTTCATTGCATCTTCATGCACTCATATCTCATATTTGGTTTCTTTTGGACTTAATCTTGTCTTGACAAGTGTATTGATTTATATCTCTACTCATTGTATCTTGGTTGTGTTCTAAATGATATAGAGGGAGTGAGGATTCCATGTTTGTGCATATTGTATTCAAATGAAACAACTAATTTATGCACAAACCTTGGGGAGCTTCCTTAATTCATTTAGAGAACTACTTGTCCACTTGATTATTTGGATCTTTTGATTGCTTGCTTCATCCGTTGAAGTTTCTTCACCTTGTTATCCTTTTAGCAATATTTGATCCTAAATATAGTTTATTTCCTCCAAGTATTCGTCATTGGATATGTGCATATGATTTCACTCATATTATGAGAAATGCACACCTTGGGAGGAACTTGAACTATATTGGCCTTCTAACTTTGTCATCCATTTTGGCACTTGTTGTCAATGGGGGAGAAGTTTAGAGGGTTTTAAGGGAAATGGTTTTCTACTTATGATTGGTTTGTTCTTAAGTGTTTGCCTTTCATGCATTTCATCTTTATTATGTATTGCATGGTTGAATATATAGTGGAAACTCTCCCAAAGGTTATGCTTGACAATGTATGCAATGAAATTCAAGTTCATCACACGTGCATATATTGTGGGGGAGTTTGCTCTATATATGTTGGTTCTACTCACATCTCTTGCATTAGTTGTAGTTTGTGTGAGTAGAAGCAGTTTTGATATGGGCTAGTATCTTTGTGTTACTTAACCATATCAAATACAACCTCTTGTATACAACTTATTCTCGGATAAGTTGCGTACTTGTTTCTAATATTCATTATATAAACCCTCTTGTTGTGATTGTCATCAATTACCAAAATGGGGGAGATTGAAAGGGTAATTGCCCCTATGTGTGGTTTTGGTGATTAATGACAATCCCTATGGATATGTTTTCATTGAGTTTTATATGAAGGAATATTCCATAGGTCATGCTTGTAGTTCATGTGTTGGATTCAAGTATGGATGCCATGAAGATAAAGATATATCTTGAGTTTTGGCATCAAGATCATCAAATTGAAGAGAAGAATATGATATGTTCAAGATCTTGAGAGTGTGATCTCAATAGAAGAATTCAAGATATGGCTCTATGCCGGTGTCATGATAGCCTCATTAGTTGAGCTATGGTTGACTAAGATTTAGAGCATGTAATCAAATGAAGAATTCCTTATGTACCTCAAGATATTGAGATGGAGCATGAGAAGATTGTTGGTTGACCAATGCAAAGAGTGAAGAGTGATTTCAAGTTGGTCAACGCATGAAGCATAAATAATGTACCACATGGATCTTGTGGTGTGGTAAGCCTTGTCATTTATGCATCATGAACTAACCCATTATATATGTTCCTTTGTGTTTTATATATGGGATAGGTAAGTTTCCGTGGGCATGCTTCAAAAGTGAAGATCTCAATAGCCCATGAGAGGATGGCATCAAGTGGTGATCGCCATCAAGGTTGAGAAGGGAAAGTTCAAGATAAGCATCTCGAGAAGATCATTTTCTTGAAGCTTGCCGTCCATTTTGGTGATAATGGACATGTGAAGACGTGTCTTAATGAAGCTATCCCATAGTGGTTTATGGGGGAGCAAATTATGAGCCTTCATGAAGCAACAATGATCAAGTGGTGCATTCCGGCTTGGATGGAGCTTGAAGCATTGTCATCAAGATCAAGCGGGATGCGCAAGGCAAAGGTATGGCCTTGCTAGGTTTTCCTTTTACCGGTCTCAAGGTGGTTGTTGGGAGACCGAGTTATAGGATAGATAGCCGCACTATCAAGAGGGGCTTTCGGTTGGGTTACTTGATCACATCGTCATAGGGAGCTCAATCCTTTGCATACTTTGCATCTTCCTATTTTGTTGCTTCTTGGTGTTTCTCCATGTGAGTTTTTTGAGATTGTTTCTAGCTCTTCAACAAGCCCAAGTTCATTGAAAACGGAATTCGTATGGATCTTATATAGAGTTTTCGAGTTTGAAGGTTTTACCGGTTCTTCTTATAGGGAGGCTCCATGCCTTTCCTCATTTTGTTCTACCTTCCTTCGTTGGACTATTATGTTTTCATGCACCATATTGTAGAGCTTGTTTTCCTCGTCAAAACAAGCCCAAGATCATCGAAATCGGAGTCCGGATGCAAAAGTTATTGCGTTTTTTGTGAAGTCAGTTTCATCCCAGTTGTGGATCCGGTTCAACCGAGCCCCACACCGGACGGTCCGGTTCCAGCTCCGGTTGACCGGATCTCAGACCGGATTTTCCGGTTTTCGCGACCGAGTCTATTCCGGGTTGGCATACAGAAGTATTTCGGTTTGTAGTCCGGTCCACCGGCCTCGGAACCGAGTTGTCCGGTTCTGGGGCCGGTCCAACCTGACTTCAAACCGGGTTCGCGATGTTTCCTGCCAACGGCCATATTTGCTTTTCCCTATAAAAGGGGGTTCTTCCCCCAACGTTTTTGGCAATTCTTGAGCACGAAATTGACCTCCATTGTTGACCCTCTTGAGCTTGCCTCCTCCCACTTCCCTCCTATGATTCTTGCATCTTTTTGAGGGCTTTGGAAGAGGAGATCTAGATCTACAATCTCTACCAATCAATTTTTCCTCTAAGTGAGGGGAACCTATTGGATCTAGATCTTGGAGTCATTGGTTGACTTCCAGCATTGTTCTTGCTCTCTAATTCCTCCCTAGCACTTGTTGCTTTGGTGGGATTTGAGAGTGAGGGATCTGAATGCCCTTGGTGTTCTTGCTTTGCATTCTTGCATAAGTGTTGAGCTCTCCATTACGATTTGTTCGAGTGAGAGACCGTGAGCTTGTTGCTCTTGGAGGGTGACCTCCTAGTTGGCTTGGCGGTTGGTTTCACGGTGTCCTCTTCGTGGAAGATTGTGAAGGGACCCGGGCTTCTCCTTCGTGGATCTTGTGAAGTGGTTGTGGAGCTTGCCATCTCCAGAGTGGAGGAAAAGCTAGCCATAAGGAAAGGGCCTATTCCTTCGTGGGATAGACTCGGAGAAGAAGGTGAGCCTTCGTGGTGTTGGGAAATCCTTTGTGGAATCCCACACAACTCCAACGTGACGTACCTTACTTGTAAGGGAACATGGGAATACATCTTCGTCTCCGCGTGCCTCGGTTATCTCTATACCCGAGCTTACTTTCCTTGTGATAGCCATCGAGCTTGAAGTACTTATATCTTGCCTATCACTTGTGGTATATTTATCTTGTGCTATCTTGCATAGCTTATCTTGTTGTTGGTGCACTTAGTTGAGCCTAGTGTATTTAGGTTTTGTGCTTGTAAAATAAACGTTAGTTTAATTCCGCATTCTATCAAGCCAAAACCGTAATAGTTTTAAAATTGCCGATTCACCCCCCCTCTAGGCGACATCTCTATCCTTTCAATTGGTATCAGAGCAAGGTTTCTCCTTGTTTAGGCTTCACCGCCTAGAGTGTAAAGATGTCGGCTAGTAGTATAGTGCACAATGACACAATTATCTTTGATGGCACAATTATATTTTGTGGAGAAATTTCTTGCTTTGTAATCTTTGGACCTTGTGTCCAAATATTGAGAGTTTTCTAGATGTAGGTTTTTCTCCTCCGATGGATCCTCAAAATCTATCTTTAGAGGATGAGAAAAATTTACATCTCGAAGCTCAAGTATCTAATGAGCTTATTTTCTCCTTGAGCCCCATAGTTAATTTGTTCTTGACAAATGTAAAGCGCAAGTCATCTCATGAGATGCGGACCAAGCTTAAAGAAATATTTGGTGGGTCCATTTCTCATAGGGTCGGTGGTATCTCCGAGGAGCTCTCTTCTCCTTCACATCATGAAGAGCTCCAAGTGGCTTCCACCTCCGGCCGCGATGAGATTCAGTTCCCTTCACTTCACCTACATGTGACAAGTCACAAGGTAATGGCATGGTGAGTGGAGAAATCATATGTAATGATGGTAGTGGTTCTCTTCACACCAATGATTCATGTTCTATAAATGTTAATGGTGTAGAGAGTTTGTACTTAAGCACTTCTTGCCACGATAATTTTATATCCCCTTGTGTTGCTAGTCCTTGCATATTGTCTAGAAATTATTTGAGTACTAGTGTAGATGATATGCTTGATTTGTCTTGTTCCAATAAACAAAATGCTTCTATTTTCTCTAGTTGTGTATCGAACAATGTAGAGGAAATCAAACACCCTATGGAGCAAGACACGATCATGAATGAAGATTCAAGAATATCCTCATCTTCATCCTCCCGTTCTCACATGTGCCTTATGGCAAGAGGATCAAAGGTATCTCCTACTTTGGATCCCAACATCTCTTCTCTAGATAATAGCAATGATAGTGATGGTGACCTTGATGAGGATACTAGAGCTCTTGTGCTTGAGCTGACCTTTTTGTGTACCTCTCTTCGTGGTAATAGTAAGGCCGTTGCTTGTATCAAACACGTTATGGACACCATACACTAAACGAACGGAAACCATAGAGGAGTTGGATTTCCAACTTGATGATGGGAGTCGGAGATTCAATCTCCTTAAGCAAGAGATTGCTGAGGAGAAGCACACTAATTGTATCCTCATACAAAAATTGAATCTTATGAGCTTGAAAAGGAAAAATCTATAATGATGCTAGTGCTACTAACTCTACTTCTTGTGAAGCATCTACCCTAAATGAGAATGTTGGCTAAGGGCTCAACTTGAGTTGCTAACTAGCAATTATGGGAAAATTGGAAGAAAGTCATGAAAAAACTCTTGGCCTCTCATAATGATCTTCTTAATCTCCTATGATGGGCTAAAATTACCTCATGAGGCAAGTATCACTAAGGTAACATCTTGTGAGCCTCTTTTGGACATTAGCACAACTTCTACTCAAAATGCTATTTTTCCATGTGCTAGTCCTAGTGATCCTTCTAGTCATCTAGTGATAAACCTTGTGTTGGACTACTATGCTTTGCCTTGTTGCTCTAACAATGAAGCTCTACTTCATCTAGTACCTCTATTTCTACTAACCATGTAGAGGAAATCAAAGAGCTCAAGGCCCAAGTCACTTCTTTTGAATAAAGACATGGAAAAGAGTCATGAAGTTAAATCCACACTTGATAATATTTTGAGTGTGCAAAAATAACCCAATGATAAAAGAGGACTTGGATTCAACTCCAATAACAAGAACAAGTCCAAAGAGCAACAAGAAGAAGATCCAAGACCAAGTCAAGGATTTGGCCAAGATTATTGCTTCAAGTGCAAGGTTAAAGGACATCATTTAAGATCTTCCATTGAAGAAAAAGCACTTGAGTGAGACAGAAACAAGGGAAGTGGCCACAGTTCAAGGTCAAGCCCAATCTCAACCTCAAGTTGAAGCTAGGCCACTTCCCAAGAAGATCAAGATAAGGCTCCCCAAGCCAAGAATTAATGAAGAAGAGAAAGGGAGCACTTGTTGCTACATATGTCGTGAGAAGGGGCACTTGGCCTCTTCATGTTCAAATGGTACCTTATCTAACCCTATCATTGTTGAATGATTATTATTCTCTTGAAGGATAGGATGGCAATGTGTTTGCCAAGTTTGTTGGAACTCAAAGGGTGTCAAGAAACGAACCATTTGGGGTTGCCAAGCCTATTGTGACTAACCTCTAGGACCCAACTTGGTTGGGTACCAACAAGCTCAAACTTGATCAATAGGTGTTTTTGGAGGGCATTGGAGACTTGGCTAACTCATAAAATTAAGTGATCTTCATATATTATATTTTATAAAGCCAAGTTATAAGGATTATCATCTCCCTACCATATACCCAATGTGCCTCTTTCGGTAACACGAACTCAACTCTTTTATATTGAAAGTTACTTGCCCTTTACATGTTTTGGTTTTGTACCAAGTATGTGTTTGTATTTGTTGTGCTCATGCTTTTCTTATTTGTGTATTCAAGTATGTCTAGTGTTTGGCACATCATTTACTTGTTGTTTTGCTTTGAGCCTCTAATGCATCTTGATGATATCTTTTTTGGCTCTTTTTGAGTGGTTAATGGAACATCCCCTTTTGGTGGTGTGATATGCCTCGCGCATCTCTCATACCTTAAAATGTGTGTACATGAGTACTACACTTAGTAATTGATATTGCAAGATTATCTAGTCACTATGTGGTGTGTCATACTCATGAG